>MU968411.1:55346796-55527642 GCA_034641835.2 Pinus albicaulis
GTCATCAGTAATTTTTGCTTTGTATGGATGACTAAATACTTATCTTAGATTTATAGAAACAAAGTTCATGAACATTGTGAGTTCTAGAAATCTCACTGCCTTCATTATCCCTAGGATAATTTTTTCGCTATCTTATCATCCTATCGTGTCAAGGTCTGATCACTACTCCCAAAAAGCCCATCATGGGCTCATGTTATTCATCTTCACCATGTCTGGTCACCTTTGGCCTCAGGCCCACTGTTCTTGTGTTGGCCAACACCTCCACTGCTACCTAAGGTCACCATTTTTCACATAGGGAGCCCAACTCAAGTTTTCAAACAAAGGCCAAGTCCAAAGAGCCTCCCACTAGGTCATTTAGGGTTTCATAGGTTTTAGGGTTGTTTGAATGATCTAAGTCACTGTTTTTTTTATGTGCCAAGAAAGTAAAATCAAAGAGGAGGAAGATCAGCAAGTGATTGTCCAAAGAAGATCAGAAGATATTCCAAGGAAGGCTTGCTTGGCCAAACAAAAAGTCTGCAAAGGAAAGCTACCCATTTTGACATTTCTGCAGAGGTCTCAAGGTGGCTATCAGCAGAGAACTAGGTAAGGTAATATGCCAACTCATCACTAGGAGACATCCACAAGCAAGAAAAAGGTAGCAAGCCTATGTTTAAAGGAGAAACAGGGTTTTTTATGGTTTTTGAACAAAACAGTGGTGATAGGCGAGAAACCATCACAAAGGCCACAAGGGAAAAAGCCACCTCAACTCCATCAAGTGCACATTGAAATTTGTTGCAAAATAATAAATAAGTCCTGAGAGGCTATAGAGAAACTTAGAAAGCAACACTCCTTGTTTTTTTCTGAAAATCCCTAAAAGCCTAAGAGTTTGCACAGATGGGCAAGACAGGTCAAATAAAGATGACAAGGCCTTCTTCTTAACAATAGAGGGCATACAAAGGATATCAGTTTAAATGGGAGAAATGGAAAAAAGGGATAGGTTTTTTGTTTGTATAAAATGATAAAAAAATCAAAAAACAAGTTCCTTTTCTTTCAAAAAGGTAGACAGGAGTAGTCTTGATGTCTTTAAGTAGATTTGCAAGATTAAAGAGAACCTTGAGAGGCCCCTAGCAAACAGAGAAAAGCACCTTTGTCAATCAAACATGCCACCTACAACACCAAACAGTAAAAAAGGCACAGTGAGAAAAGGTAAATAAACATAAACATTACAAAAGTGGGTTTCATATTTTGATTTTTCTTTTTCCCATAGGCTTAAGGATTTTTAATTCCTTGAGTTGATCATTCCCACACTTTGCAAGGAAAGAAAAACTCCAAGAAGAGAAAACATAGTTTATGGGCCATTTCTGGGAAAATTCGTCAAAACACTGCGCGAAATCAAGGCGCTACGCAAAAGAAGAACCGGCGCTGCGCAAACTGCCTTTATCCCTGTTTATTTTTACATCACGCTACGCAAATTTTTCTTCTACGTTGCATAAAGTTTGGGCACTGCACAAAAAAAGGCCCAACCTGCCTGACGACTGGCAGCTACACCAGCGTAGCGCAAACAGGCGCCCGACCTGCCCAGAACAGTGTGTAGAGGCCACCCATTTCACTCGGCACTGCGCAAAAAGGCGTTCAGCCACACCGACACTGCGCAAACTGGCGCCCGACCCGCCCAGGACACCAACGCTGCGTAAAATTTAGGGAGTTTCCTAATAGGCCAGAAAGACCACAAATGCGCAAATTTGTCTTTCAAGGGCGCCTCTAAGATTAAAGAAAAGTGAGGAAAGTGGTAAGTGGTCTTCCTTTCTAAATCCCCAAGTCAAGTTTACAAAAAAAACATTTTGTTTCAATGGTTAAAGTAAAAACCTAGGAGGGTGAAACCCTAGGTCAAAGACAAAGAAAGTAGTGACACTTTGAAACTAATTTTAACAGCAGAAAAGTGTGGGGGAGGAAATTAAGGCTGGTTGCTACATTTATGATTAGAATCCTTAAGCTGCAAAAAACACTCAAAAAGCCTCAAAATTCCAAATCAATGCCCCGCATCACCATGTCAGAGATGGAAAACAACAGTGGTAGTCAAGGCAATCAAAGACCTTTGAAATCAAAGCAATGATGAAAACATGGTCAAAACTTCCATCATCACCCCTCACATATGCACATACTATAGAGGACAAAGAGATGTGTTTGCTACCTCAAAAAGGAAAGGGGCCACCTCTTCTCAAGCCATCAAAGGAGTGGAAAAAGGAAAGGAAAAAATAGAAAGGAATGAGCAGCAATAAAAGGCAAGGAGGAGTAAGAGACTGAAGAAAACTACCCAAGGGCCTGAATTCATTGATCTAGACAGTGATGAGCAGGATGAGGAGATGACCACTAAAATGCTCCTCCTAGAAAAAGATGCACAGAGAAAAGAATGGGAGGAAGATTTTGAAAGAGCACAATGCATCATTCAGTACTATAAAAATGAACACAAGTACTTCAAGAATATCAAGAGAGGCCTTGTCCTCCAAAAGAAGATGACCAAACATTACACAAGGAAGAGCAGGCTTGCAAATACCAAACTCAAAGAAGCCCTCCTTGAGATAAAAAATCTAAAAAGCCCAAATAAGCATGACAGCCTTGGAATTTTGTCTAAGGCTTCTCAAAAATTATCTAAAAACATCTAAGGAGGGTCCCCACCAATTTTGAAGGAATTTGGAGACGATTTTGTTTTTTGTGAATTTTTGGTCTACTTTACATAGTGTCACTGGTGTTGCGCGGAACTTTGGGGCATCCTCTGGAGGAAAAATTAACATTTTTTTATTTTTCATGACCTTCACATCATCCACAAAACATTTCAGAGGATTTGGAGCTGTTTTGACCCTTCAAAAGGTCAAAACCAGCTCAAAAAACACCTTTTTGCCCCTGTTTTAGGCCTGGCGCTGTGCAAATGATAGGTTGGAGACTTTTGCATTTTTGATAGGGTTACAAGGATTGGATAAGGAAACCACAAGAATTTTTTGAAATTAGACTCTTCAAGCTTTCCAACGAGCTATCACGGAGCCAAATTCGACATCGGGAAGTGGTTCAAAAACTAGTTGCAAAATAGCCTATTTTCTGCAAAAGTGGCGTTGCGCAAACAGATTGACATAGGCCAAAAAGTCAACAAAAGACATTGATTAATGGCAAGATGGTTTTTTGATATTTTTTTGGGAAAATAACTCTAGATTTGATTCAGGAGTTATGTTTTGATGTTTTTCATTTATTTTCTTATCTATTATGTGTCTTTGGCCTTGCATGGTCATTAAGCACATTTATGACATTTATGACTAAATTAGGGTTTATGGAAGCCTCTTAGGGTTTCCACCTCCTCATTTTCTCCATAAATAGAGCATGAGGCTCTTATGTATTTGGTTGGATTTTGATGAATTATTCTCAAGTAATACATATTCTCTTGGAGTTTTGAAAAGAATTTGATGTCTTGGAGCTCATGCATGCCCTGATTTGTTTGTTGATGGAGGAGGACTATTTGCAGGATCCGTAAGCTTGGTTGATGGTGATGTGCTTCTCTTTTGTTCATGTTTTCTAGTTTTTCATTATGTTTCCATCTTTCTCTATTGCAGTAGGACAAATAATTTAGACTAAGAAATGTTTTCTGATGGCACCTTAGGTCTGTTTGTTCTTCACTGCCTTAATGTTTTCTTCTACTAGGATATGTTAGAGAATTCATCTTTTGCTCTCTAAGGATTTCCTAAGCTTGTCTATTTCTTGAATGGTTTAAAACAGATGGTATCCAGCATGATTTATGGCTAGCCATACTTCTTGTTGCCATTAAGAAAACTATTCTTGAAGTCATCTATTTAAAGTGTTGGGAAAAATACTGAGAGGGGGGGGGGGGGGTGAATCAGTATTTTTAGAGTTTATAAAATAAATTCAACCTTTTATTTGAGTAGATTTCCATACGCGGTTTTTATGAACTGAACTAGCGTATGCACGCAGAAATATAGAAGGAAACTAGCATATACTGATTTACCTTTCAGATTTAGAGAATTTCTCAGGAACAATCTTTTAAACAGATTTATCAATTATGAATAAGGATAGATAATCAAAAGTTATGAGCAGTAATCAACAGTATAAAGCATCACACACATGAACACCAATATTTAAGGTGGAAACCCAATTCGGGAGAAAACCACCACTGCTGTCATCTCTGTCTTCAATCTTTATTATATAGAAAACCTTTTACAACATTGTACTGATGCAGACTTATACCAGTACACAGGCTTCTACCTACAGAAGGCTGCAAACTTCTCTCGTTTTCCAGCTGCAACTAGAAGGGAGCTCCAACCCCCTGATCTCATTTACCAGCCTCTCCTGGAAGGGAGCTTCGACCCCCTGATTTCAACACCAGCTTCTACTGGCTGAAAGCGTCTACTTCCATACTAAAGGCTTCAACCCTCAGACCGACTGTAGACCACGTTTCATCAATTTTCATACTGGATCAAAACAACTTCAATACAACCCCTTAACATCAAAAAATTCAATCAGAACACCAATACCATTGTAACCAGAGTATCAGAAATAACCCAGACTTCAGAATAGATATGCAGATACATACTCAACCTTGAACAACCATTAATTCAGATACCATACGTTTTTTTTCTTTATGTAACCCGCATATATACGCGTCTTTCTTCACACCAACCTGCGTATGCTTTAGTGCATGCTAGTTTTTTTTTTATTATTCTTGAAATAATACGCGAATTTTCTTCACAGTCTCCGTGTATACATGTGCTTTTCTTTTCACCAACTAGCGTATGATTTCTTTCAGAATATTTTTAGACTCATATTCAGATCTGAAACGTTCAATTCAGCCAATCTATCAGCAATGCAGAACTGTTTAGATAGTCACTCATCCTTCATCATGTTTTCTCAATCAGTGATTAGATTTGTTCATTATCAAATCAACAACATACTCCATGTTCAATCAAGCCAGAACTTCAAGAAGACTTCATTGACCGATATCAGAGAGAAAACAGAAATCACAGAAGTAATATCTATAAATAAGCTTCAGAAACCCTAACTTCCATACGTGCTTTTTATTAAGAGAACCCGCGTATACACGCACTTTTACCAAGACAAAATAGCGTATAGATCTGTAAATGGTAGACTTTGCAGAATATACCAGATCTATAAACTTACCCAGATTTATTCATTATCATTAGCAGACTTGCGCCAGTTCTTCATCATTCCTTCAGTAGGTCATTTTAGAGATTCATCATTATCAGATCTATAGATCTTGAACCATCATTATATCCATGGGTGCATCATAGATTCATATCTATCAATTAAGAACAAAGTTCATCCATGCAGATATTCCTTAGAGAAATTTATCAACAACAACCCTTACACATGCACACCTAGCACTATGATCTTCTTTTCCTTATATAGATTTAGCCTTTATCAATACCATGAGTCAAAACCACTCAACCGCTGATGGTATTCCTGGACGGGATCAAATAGATAATCTAGCGCTCAATAATGAGGGCCAATACCATGGTAATGCCCCCTGGTTTTATAAATTTGGAGCACAAACAATGATACACGACTTGGGTCGTACTTATCCGTGGACATACGCGACTTGGCTTTTACAAACCCGCGTATACATTGTTCTATATTTGAACATTCAATCTGCTCGTATAGAACTGCTGATGGTTTTCTGAGTTCTTCATACAGTCATTATCTACATCCTTTGTCAGAGAGTTGCCATCAAGGACAATCAATTCAATATAATAGGATACAAGAAACATATTGCCAACAATCTCCCCCTTTGGACTTGATGGCAACCATGACCAGAAATACATTCAGCAACAACATTCTCCCCCTTTGACATCAAGGGCAAAGGGTAGATCAAGATCCTTTGTACCAACAATACCATGCTCCCCTGAGATCATGCTGCATCTTCAAACATAATATTCAATGAGTACATGATTCTATAACTCAACCTAGTATGACCTTTCCTATCACCAAGGACTCATACTTACATCAATGATCCAACCAAGTGGATTTACAAGTTTGACTCAACTACCCAACCAAGTGGGTTTACAAAATGGAATAAGTCTTTGCATGACTGAATATTACAATTTTTACATCATGGGTCTTAACATGACCTTTTCCATCAAATTACAGAAATGACTTATACAATCAAGATCAAAGATTCTCAAGCATGAGATCAGACTACAACAAATAATTAGAATGCCAACAATGCATCCTTTCCACATGACCAATGCTCCCCCTTAACCTGTGCATCCTGAACACTTTCAACAGCAAATCATCAAGGCATCTTCATCAGAAGCATTAGAGAATGAAACAAAAATATTAGAGCTGGAACATCACCAAAGATACCCAACAGCACCGCAGCTGTGCTTAAGAATGCTGCCCCAGAAAAAATTTGTCAACAAACACCCATACATGGTTTTCTGTGTATAAAATCATGTATATACGCGACTGTCCTTCAGGAAATCCGCGTATCCAATTTAATCTTCTGAATTTAAGTAGATCTGATCTTCTGCATGGCAGAGACTACTCCCAGCTTCTGTCTAATATATTCGAACGATTCCCTGGGTAAAGGTTTGGTAAATATATCAGAAAATTGTTCTTTGGAGGGAACACACTCCAAATTCACCTTTTGTTCAAGCACTTGTTCACGTAAGAAGTGATACTTGATGGGAATGTGCTTGGTCTTGGAATGCATAACAGGATTCTTTGAGATACTAATGGCACTTGTATTATCACACATAATGGATATAGGAGGTGAACATTTTATTTGAATGTCTTGTAAGGTTTGCATCATCCAAAGAAGTTGAGTGCAACATGATGTGGCAGCCACATATTCTGCTTCTACTGTAGATAAGGAAATAGAGCTTTTCTTCTTACTGAACCAAGATACTAACTGGGGCCCCATATAGAATGCACCACCACTAGTGCTTTTCTAATCATCAACATTTCTAGCCCAATCTGCATCAGTTTAAGCATGAAGAGTGAGATCAACATTCTTTGGATACCATAGTCCAAAGTCTTGAGTTCCTTGTAGATATTTGAATATTCTTTTGATATCCTGAAGGTGAGACTCTTTTGGATTAGCTTGGAATCATCCAACAATCCCAACTGCATGCATAATGTCTAGTCTAGTCCCAGTGAGATAAAGTAGACTTCCTATCACAGATCTGTATTCTGGTTGATTCACCGTGGGAGAATCATCATGAGAACTAAGATTACATCCAGTTATCATTGGTGTACTTACAAGTTTGCAGTCTTCCATGCCATACTTCTTCAGGATTTGCTTAAGATATTTTGTTTGTGATAAGAATCTGCCATCTGTTTCTTGTTGCACTTGTAATCCAAGAAAGAATGTTAGTTCCCCAAGTAAAGACATTTCAAATTCTTGCTGCATAGCAGAAGAAAATTTCTGACTCATAGATTCTTCATTACTTCCAAAAATGATGTCATCAACATATACAACCACAATCAATAGTTTATCATTTTCAGTTTTTGTGTATAAGTTGCTATCAGCAGACCCCTTTGAAAATCCTTTTTGATGAAGATATTTGTCAAGACGATAATACCATGCCCTTGGAGCTTGTTTGAAACCATATAGAGCCTTTTTAAGTCTACAAACAAGTTTTTCATAATTTCCCAAAATGAATCCTTCTGTTTGTTCTATATAAACTTCTTCTTCTATATCACCATTGAGAAAAGCATATTTAACATCCATTTGATAAACTTTGATTTATTGGAAGCTTGAAAAAGCAAGAAACATTCTTATGGCTTCAAGTCTAGCTACAGAAGCAAAAGTTTCTTCAAAGTCTATACCTTCTTGTTGAGAATACCACTTGCAAACAAGTCTAGCTTTATTTCTTATAACATCCCCATTCTCATTTAACTTGTTTTTGAATATCCATTTAGTTCCAATGACATTTTTGTCATGAGGTCTTGGTACTAATTCCCAAGTGTGATTCTTTTCAATTTGATCAAGCTCTTCATTCATGGCTTGAATCCAACATTTATCTTTGCTAGCTTGATTGACATTGTGTGGTTCAATAGTGGATAGAAATGCCAGATAGCTAGAAGATCCCACAAGAGTCCTTCTTGTTTGTACACCTGATCCCTTTTCTCCCAAAATTTGAGATTCTGGATGATTCTTTTGAACATATCTAGATGGAGCTTTTTCAGATAAATCATCTTCGGGTTCTTCATTGGGTTCACTGTCTATATCATTTCTATTTGATGTAGAAGGATATATGTCACCATTGTCTTCATATGTTGTTTGTTTTTCTTCTTTTGGAGCTGCAGGAGACTCATCAATAACAACATCAATACATTCAACAATCTTCCGAAGTCTTTTATTGTAACATTTATATTCTCTACTTCTAGAGGAGTAACCAAGAAGTATTCCTTCATCTGCTCTGGGTTCAAACTTGCCAAGTTTTTCATCATTATTTTTGATAAAGCATTTGCTTCCAAAAACTCTAAAATTCTTCACAGTGGGAGGATTACCATACCATAGTTCATATGGAGTTTTATCACTATTTACACGAACATGTGCCTTGTTAAGAATATTTACCGCTGTATGTGCTGCTTCTCCCCAAAATGTGTCAGGTGTTCCGGAATCATCAAGCATAGCTCTAGCCATTTGTTGAACTGCTCTATTCATTCTTTCTGCTACGCCATTTTGTTGTGGAGTGCCAGCTACAAAAAACTATCTTTTTATGCCATGTTGTTCACAAAATTCAAGGAATTCATCTGATGTATATTCTCCTCCTTGATCAGATCTAAGACACTTGATTTTTAGATCTAATTCATTTTCAACCAGTTCTTTGAAGATCTGAAATTTCTCAAATGCTTCATCTTTGTGTTTAATCAACCCAATCCAACACATTCTAGAGAAATCATCAATAAATAAGATATAGTATTATTCACCACGTGGTGACTTTTTCCTCATAGGTCCACATATGTCAGTATGAATGAGTTCAAGAGGCTTACTTGATGATCCTTCCTTGGCATTAAATTGTACCCTGGTTTGCTTGCCGAATTGGCAAGATTTGCATATGATATTTTCAGGTAGAGTAATATTGGGAAGATCACGAATAGCTTTAAGTCTGCTTGATTTGTTGATTTGAGAGAAGCTCAGATGCCCCAACCTTCTATGCCATAGCCAGTTTTCTGAATATTTACTCAAGTAACATTTTTCTTTGCAGTTCTTCAATACATACAGGTTGCTTGGAGTTCTTTTTCCTTTTATAATTGTTTTACCCGTATCAAGATCACGTACCACACATTCTTTTGAACTAAAGACAACTTCAGTTCCTTGATCACACATTTGACTTACACTTAACAGGTTATGCTTTAATCCATCCACATACATGACATTATTAGCTTTCACCTTTTCTTTTAGAAAAACAGACCCTTTTCCCTTAATGACAACAAGAGTATCATTTCCAAATGTAACATTATTTTTTTTTTCTAGCGCACTATATGCAAGAAGTTTGTTTTTGTCACCTGTCATATGTTTTGAGCATCCACTATCAATGTACCATTGATTTTCTTCACCTTCTGCAAATAAATCTATGCCACAATTTTCAACCTGTAATTCCTTCTTTTTCCACACTTTGGAGCTTGAAGGAAAATGTTCTTTTGGCTGGACTTTGCTCCTGCATTCAGATTCTTCATGGCCAAAGTTATTGCAATAAGCACATTCAACTTCATTTTGAAGAGGAGAAAAGTTGTTATAGGTATTATTCTTTGTTCCAATATCAATCCTTTTCTTTCTTGCTTCTCTTGTCATGATGGTTTTATTTGCAACACATTCAACAGCTTTATGACCAAAATTGTGACATGAGAAACATTGTCCATTGAAGAAGAAATTCCTGCGATCATGAAATCTTCTACTTGAATTTACCTGTTGATTGGTGTTTCTTTGAAAGGTATTCATGTTAGTGTTCTTTGAATTGAGATGGTCATGCTTTACCTATAAAGATTCCTTATTCCCTTGCTGAGTGGTAGAATGTTGTATACTGGCTATATTTGCTTTTAGATAATTTGGTGCTGAAGCCTGAGAAGATTCTCTGATATATCCAAGACCTGTCTTTATAAGAGGAGAACACTGTACCTTGATAATATCATCTAAGGTTTCAGATCCTTTATCAAATCTAAGATTCAAAGTCTTTACTTTCTCAATTTCTTTTCTTAGACTTACTATTTCACATTCTAATTTCTCATTATGTTTCTCCTTTTCTTCAAGCTGGTTTTTCAGAGTTTCTATGGATATTTTACTTTCTTCTAAGCATATTTTGAGTTGATTGATTTCATCAAGAAAATCATTTTCCTCTAAAGCATCCATAAAAGTATCTTTTTCTTCTCTGGAATCTTTTTCAAATGCCATGAGAAGTCTAAGATCTTGTTCACATTCTTCCTCACTGTTAGATAACCCATCACTGTCTTCATGAGTATAGTGACTTTTTCTAGTGCTAAACCGATTCTTATTCCTTCTTGCTACTTCCTTACCATTTTCATGTGTTTCTTTATGAGGACACTTAGCAGCATAATGACGAACTCTTCCACAAGCAAAACATTTGAAAGGAAGCTTACCTCTGAACCGTCCTGTGCCAAGTTGGAGTTTCTTTACAAAACTTACCTCATCTTCTTCTGAGATATACCCTGATCCTTTTGTCTCTTGTACTTCTTTCCCTTTTGTAGAAGCTCTAAAGATGGCTTCTTTGACTTCAGATGGTCCTCCTATTCTCATTTCACATGCAGTTAGTATGTCATGAAGTTGCACAATAGTAAGATTTTGAAGATCCTGCTTTTCTTCAAGAGCAGAAAATTTTGACTCAAATTTTGCCATTAGTGATCTTAAAACTTTCTCAACCAAAGTAGAGTCGGTTATTTTTTCTCCCAGATTTCTCATACAATTTACAATATCATCAAGACGTGAAAAGAAACTACCAATGCTCTCCTCATTATGCATTTTTAGATTTTCATATTGAATTCTGAGAGTTCGGAGTTTAGCACTTTTTACCTTTGCATCACCTTCATAACTTAGAATGATTTTGTCCCATATTGCCTTTGCTGTATCTAGCTGCATGACTTTAACAAATTCTGATTCAGTTAGACTTCCCAATAGAGCATTGACTGCGTTTGCATTTGTTTAATAATTATTTCTTACCGTTGGATCTGTTGATACTGCGGCTGGATATTGATATCATCCTTCAATAATAGCCCATACATCTGCTCCCAGAGACTGAAGATAGGATATCATCCTTGTTTTCCAAAAGATTAAATTGTTTCCATTGAAGAGCGGAGGCCTGATAGATGCTGTTCCATCTTGATTTCTCATCTTGTTTGATCTACCTTCTAGCGGCTAAGCTTTTTCATAAGGACCTGCTTTGATACCAATTGTTGGGAAAACAGAGTGGGGGGTGAATCAGTATTTTTAGAGTTTATAAAATAAATTCAACCTTTTCTTTGAGCAAATTTCCATACGCGGTTTTTATGAACTAAACTAGCGTATGCACACGGAAATATAGAAGGAAACTAGCGTATACTGATTTACCTTTCAGATTTAGAGAATTTCTCAGGAATAGTCTTTTAAACAGATTTATCAGTTATTAATAAGGCTAGATAATCAGAAGTTATGAGTAGTAATCAACAGTATAAAGCATCACACACATGAACACCAATATTTAAGGTGGAAACCCAATTTGGGAGAAAACCACCGCTGCTATCGTCTCTATCTTCAATCTTTATTATATAGAAAACCTTTTACAACATTGTACTGATGCAGAATTATACCAGTATGCAGGCTTCTACTTGCAGAAGGCTGCAACCTTCTCTCGTTTTCCAGCTGCAACTGGAAGGGAGCTCCAACCCCCTGATCTCGTTTACCAGCCTCTCCTAGAAGGGAGCTTCGACCCCCTGATTTCAACACCAGCTTCTACTGGCTGAAAGCTTCTACTTTCATACTAAAGGCTTCAACCCTCAGACCCACTGCAGACCACGTTTCATCAATTTTCATACTGGATCAAAACAGCTTCAATACAACCCCTTAACATCAAAAAATTCAATCAGAACAACAATACCACTGTAACTAGAATATCAGAAATAACCCAGACTTCAGAATAGATATGCAGATACATACTCAACCTTGAACAACCATTAATTCAGATACCATACAGTGTTTTTATTTATGTAACCCACGTATATACGCATCTTTCTTCACACCAACCTGCATATGCTTCAGTGCATGCTAGTTTTTTTTTATATTCTTGAAATAATACGCGACTTTTCTTCACAGTCTCCGCGTAGACACGCGCTTTTCTTTTCACCAACTAGCATATGCTTTCTTTCAGAATCTATTTAGATTCATATTCAGATCTGAAACTTTCAATTCAACAAATCTATCAACAATGCAGAACTGTTTAGATAGTCACTCATCCTTCATCATGTTTTCTCAATCAATGATTAGATTTGTTCATTATCAAATCAGTAGCATACTCCATGTTCAATCAACCCAGAACTTCAAGAAGAATTCATTGACCGACAACAGAGAGAAAAAATAAATCACAAAAGTAATATCTGTAAATAAGCTTCAGAAACCCTAACTTACATATGTGCTTTTTATTAAGAGAACCCACGTATACACGCGCTTTTACCAAGACAAACTAGCGTATAGATCTGTAAATGGTAGACTTCGCAGAATATACCAGATCTATAAACTTACCCAAATTTCTTCATTATCATCAGTAGACTTGCGCTAATTCTTCATCATTCCTTCAGTAGGTCATTCTAGAGATTCATCATTATCAGATCTATAGATCTTGAACCATCATTATATCCATGGGTGCATCATAGATTCAGATCTATCAATTAAGAACAGAGTTCATCCATGAAAATATTCCTTAGAGAAATTTATCAACAACAACCCTTACACATGCACACCTAGCACTATGATCTTCTTCTCTTTATATAGATTTAGCCTTTATCAGTACCATGAGTCAAAACCACTCAACTGCTGATGGTATTTCTGGACGGGATCAAATAGATAATCCAACGCTCAATACTGAGGGCCAATACCATGGTAATGCCCCCTGGTTTTATAAATTTGGAGCACAAATAGCCATACATGACTTGGGTCGTACTTATCCGCGGACATACGTGACTTGGCTTTTACAAACCCGTGTATACATTGTTCTATATTTGAAAAAGTCAATCTGCTCGTATAGAACTGCTGATGGTTTTCTGAGTTCTTCATACAATCATTATCTGCATCCTTTGTCAGAGAGTTGCCATCAAGGACAATCAATTCAATATAATAGGATACAAGAAACATATTGCCAACATAAAGCATCATTGCTTAGGTTTGTCAAAGAAGTTTGTTTCAATCCTGCTGTTTGTGTTTACTTAACTAATTGTTTTAAAGGACCTTCATAGCTATAATATTGGATGTTCAGGGTTTCTCTCCTTATATGGTTATAGCTACTTGTGCATATTAATTTTTTTTTCTACTCCTGATGATGAAATCTATGAAAGTTAAATAATTTTCTTACCTTTCTATGTTTTCATCTGAATGTTTGTCTTGGTTTATTATCTGCTTTTAGTCTAAAATAAAATGGACTAGGTTTTGCTTATGTCTTTGATTCTCTTGCTATGCTCATAAATCTTCTAAATCTCTCAGTTTACAAGTACATAAAGGATTCAGTTTTTTCCCTTTATTAGCTTATTGTTCTCAAGCTTAATGTTCACCTCATAATCCTTCACAACCTTAAATATCCACCAACCAAGTTAAAATTTCCCTGCAAATGCTCTTAACACCATTGCTGAACTTATCATGACCTTGTTAGACTCCATTGCCCAGTGACTTAACAATCTTTCATGTTTTCTATCTAAAATCCATCTGAGCATCATACCCAACCAAAAACAATCAACAAACCCAATATTTCATAACTAGCCTAAAATCAAACCTATTCAGCAAACAAGTTCACATCTTTGCACCTACTAGAGAGATCCCTCTCTGAATCCAGGAAGGCTAGGTCCTTGGATTCTAAAGCATGGTTTGAAGTTACCCCTATCCATTTGTATCTCGATCAATCTAGAAAATTATGGGGAGCTAACATAATGGCAATCACGGTGTGACCTTCTGAGTTAGTGACAATCTAACTATCCCTTAGGAATTCAGAAGCCCTTGTTAAAAGAATATCCAATGAATCGGCCACCTCATTGCCACACTAACATAATGGCGATCACTGTGGGACATTCTGAGTTAGTAACAAACTAAGTATTCCTTAGATCTCAGAAAATTCACAAACATCCTTATATTGGTATTTAGTTGTTGATGGTGGAGAACAAGAACATCCTTAAAATAGTAAACATCATCCACCTGGTGACTCCATTGGTCTTCAGTAGCCCTGTTGACCCCACTAGTTCTCATGAACTCCCCTGGGAATGCATTAAGTAATCCAAATCATGTTGACGGTGGACAACAAAGTTGAAACCTTCCACCTGGTGACTCCACAACCCTCAATAGACCTTAAGACTCCACTGGTAGAGAACTCTAGATTGTTTGAAAAGATTCAGTGACACTTTCTCATTTACAAATATGGATCCAAGGATACAAAAGAGATATTCTCCAATGCATAGAGATCATATCCCTGGATTCCCACTCAAAATGCCTCAAATAAATTGGATAAAAAGCTTGCCTATATTTCAAGATGAAAAATTTGATGACCCCTTATTACATCTCATCAAATTTCATATACATGTATGGAGGTTAAACGCTGAATGGCATGAGGACTGCCTCATGAAAATGTTCATGGGGACATTAGAAGGAAAGGCAAGAGAATGGTATGAAGGTCTAGACCCTGGCACCTTGTTTTCTTTGAAGGATTTCTACAAGGTATTCTATGAACATTATAAAAAAATATTGTCCATCTTTGTCATTAGCTGAAAATTGCTGTGAACAATCTGAAGACCTCATTCAATACCTTGTGAACATATATGAAGATTTAGGAAATTGGCATCCTGAAGACCTACTAGAGGAAATTCATGCATTTCATACTAAAAATAACTATCATGACATCCAAGAAGAGTTGATTGAGGATAAAATCCATCAAGAAGTAGGAGAAAATCCACAGGCTCTCTCGGAAGACACAAGTGATGATTCATCACCCCTACTAGATGAGGCTCAAGAACATATCCAACCTCAGAATCAGTCTTCTATAGAGAAGGAAAACAATTGTTTCCCAATCCAAAGAAAACAGAAAATGCCTCCTCCTTTAACTGAAGAAGAGATAGATCAGATGTTGAGAGTACAACCAGCCTCTGAACCTTTATATAAGGAAAATATTCCTATTTTTCCCACTCTTGCCTTACCTACTAAAGAAATTTCTCATAAAGAAACAAAGGAAAATATTGTTGTTGAGGCTGTAATACCTCCTCAAGAAGATATTCATCCTTGTGAGCAGTCACAAAATGAAGAGAAGCATCATAGTTCCATCCAGAGAAAGAGAAAGACACCTCCCCTTTTAACAAAAGAAGAAAGCAATCAAATCCTAAGCATACAGCCAACATCCAAATTTTTTTGTAAAGAAGATATGTCTATGTGTTCTACTGCTGACCTATCTACTAATTCATTTTCTAATATTGAAAGTATAGAACAGATTGATGTTGATGCTAGACTACCTTCCCAAGAAGACCTGGTGCTAGAGAATGGTCCTACTCATCAGGACAATGGCTCACAAACAGAAATCAGCTCACTCAATCAGGGCATACTAGGATTGCTTGAAGGCAGCATAAGATTGCATTCTGAAGCTTCCAAATCATATAATCATAAAGAGAGAGAAGAGATTCTTTCTCAAAATAATCCCAAGGTTAGTCAAGTAAAGGAGGGAGTAATCCTAAATGAGGTCTATTTCTCAAATCCTCTAGGCTAGTTATTATTCGAAGACCCCTTTGTTGTTTCCTTAGAGACCTTTAAAGAGGGAGTAAAACATGCCAAGAACAGTTTGTGGCAGATATTAAAGAAAATTTGGGGTGCTACTGTTCATAAGAAGACAAAGTGGGAGTGGCCTGCCAACATACCTAAGAAGTGGAACAAAAAGCAATCATCTAGTCACTTACTTGATTGGCTATACTGGAAAAAAGAATTCACCTAATGTACATCATATGTAAAGTTAGATTAGGATAGATAGGCGCAAATAAACTCATCCTTTGAGCATATTTTGGTTTTAGATTTTTTTGAAAAATCAAAAGAAACACAAAAACATAGAAAGAATGAAAAAGAGGGTAGATTTGGAAAGAGGTACAACCCCATACCCAAAAAATAATGATGCTGAAAGTGTGAAAGTATTAATGCCACTAATTGTTTTTGAAAGAGAAGTCTTGTTCAGTCATCTAGCCTAATCATGGCTGAACATGTTTTCAATTTATTTTCTGATAGGTTAGTGAAAGAAAGAACTTGTCAAAACATCTAATATTAGCTTATCAATAGGTGTAGATTAGGAATGAAAGATGCTGGTTCCACATGCTCAAATATGAACTAAAGAGGAGAATTGGGATGCTCAACAAATGATATATACTGCCCTTATGTTTCATAAGTTTTGTTTGTATAAAAATAACACCTTTGTGCAGCTTGTTCTAATGCGACATCCCATGGTAAATTAGACTGCCTAACCCTGATTTGGCCATGTTTTCAATTTCATGTCAGTAGCTTAGAGAAAAAAGTTTGTCAAACAACTTAATCTTGACAAATGAGTAGATTAGGTAGAAAATAAAAAGAGTTCATTAGCCTAATCTGAACTCTTGGAAGAAATAAGGGTATAATTAGATATTTTGTTTTTTGTTTTCAAAAAGAAAAATTTCAAGGGTTTGCAAATCCAAGTGCACCCAAAGAAGAAAAAAATGTTAGGCAAGTAGTTTGGGTAGGTAGAGATAATGTTGATGTTAATCATGTTTTGTTAGATTACTAAAGATCACAACTTTAAGAAAGCATCAACAAGTGAAAGAGGTAAAAATATTCCCAATGGATGAGGCACTGGTCCCCGTAAAGTCAGAGATTTGAAGTTCTGGACACCTCCTGAAAGGGAGCTGCCCTCCCCAAGTGGAGCTACTGTTAGTCATCAGTAATTTTTTCTTTGTATGGATGACTAAATACTTATCTTAGATTTATAGAAACAAATTTCATGAACATTGTGAGTTCTAGAAATCTCACTGCCTTCTTATCCCTAAGATAATTTTTTCGCTATCTTATCATCCTATCGTGTCAAGGTCTGCTCACTACTCCCAAAAATCCCATCATGGGCTCATGTTATTCATCTTCACCATGTCTGGTCACCTTTGGCCTCAAGCCCATTGTTCTTGTGTTGCCCAACCCCTCCACTACTACCTAAGGTCACCATTTTTCACATAGGGAGCCCAACTCAAGTTTTCAAACAAGGGCCAAGTAAGAGCCTCCCACTAGGTCATTTAGGGTTTCATAGGTTGTAGGGTTGTTTGAATGATCTAAGTCACTATTTTTTTTATGTGCCAAGAAAGTAAAATCAAAGAGGAGGAAGATCAGCAAGTGATTGTCCAAAGAAGATCAGAAGATCTTCCAAGGAAGGCCTCCTTGGCCAAACACAAATTCTGCAAAGGAAAGCTACCCATTTTGAAATTTCTGCAGAGGTCTCAAGGTGGCTATCAACAGAGAACTAGGTAAGGTAAGAGGCCAACTCATCACTAGGAGACATCCACAAGCAAGAAAAAGGCAGTAGGCCTGTTTTTAAAGGAGAAACAGGGTTTTTTATGGTTGTTGAAAAAAACAGTGGTGATAGGCAAGAAACCATCACAAAGGCCACAAGGGAAAAAACCACCTCAACTCCACCAAGTGCACATTAAAAATCGTTGCAAAATAATAAATAAGTCCTGAGAGGCTATAGAGAAACTTAGAAAGCAACACTCCTTGTTTTTTTTCTGAAAAGCCCTAAAAACCTAAAAGTTTGCACAGATTGGCAAGACAGGTCAAATAAATATGACAAGGCCTCCTTCTTAACAACAGAGGGAATACAAAGGATATCAGTTTAAAAGGGAGAAATGGAAAAAAGGGATAGGTTTGTTGTTTGTATAAAATGATAAAAAAATCAAAGGAAAAGTTCCTTTTCTTTCAAAAATGTGGACATGAGTAGTCTTGACGTCTTTAAGTAGATTGGAAAGATTAAATAGAACCTTGAGAGGCCCCCAGCAAACAGAGAAAAGCAACTTTGTCAATCAAACACGCCACCTGCAACACCAAACAGTAAAAAAGGCACAGTGAGAAAAGGTAAGTAAACATAAACATTACAAAAGTGGGTTTCATATTTTGATTTTTATTTTTCCCAAAGGCATTAAGGATTTTGAATTCCTTGAGTCAATCATTCCCGCACTTTGCAAGGAGAGAAAAACTCCAAGAAGAGAAAACAGAGTTTCTGGCCATTTCTGGGAAAATTCGTCAAAATGCTGTGCAAAGTCCAGGTGTTGCGCAGAAGAAGAACCGGCGCTGCGCAAACTGCCTTTCTCCCCGTCTATTTTTACACCGCGCTACGCGAAGTTTTCTTCTACGCTGCACAAAGTTTGGGCGCTGCGAAAACAAGGGCCTAGCCCGCTCGACGACCGACAACTGCACCAGTGTTGCGTAAACAGGCACCTGACCCACCCGGAACAGCGTGCAGAGGCCACCCATTTCACCCGTCGCTACACAAAAAGGTGTCCAGCCACACTGGCGCTGTGCAAACAGGCACCTGACCCGCCCAGGACATCGATGCTGCGCAAAATTCAGGGAGGTGCCTAACAGTCTAAAAAGACCCCAAATGCGCAAATTTGTCTTTCAAGGGCACCTCCAAGATTAAAGAAAAGTGAGGAAAGTGGTAAGTGGTCTTCCTTTATAAATCCCCAAGTCAAGTTTACAAAAAAAAAATGGTTTAAATGGTTAAAGTAAAAACCTAGGAGGGTGAAACCCTAGGTCAAATACAAAGAAAGCAGTGACACTTGGAAGCTAATTTTAACAGCAGAAAGTGTGGGGGAGGAAATTAAGGCTGGTTGCTACATTTATGATTAAAATCCTTAAGCTGCAAAAAACACTCAAAAAGCCTCAAAATTCCAAATCAGTGCCCCCCATCACCATGTCAGAGATGGAAAATAGCAGTGGTAGTTAAGGGAATCAAAGACCTTTGAAATCAAGCAATGATGAAAATATGGTCAAAACGTCCATCGTCACCCCTCACATATGAACATATTACAGAGGATAAAGAGATGTGTTTACTACCTCGAAAAGGCAAGGGGCCACCTCTTTTCAAGCCATCAAAGGAGTGGACAAAGGCAAGAAAAAAATAGAAAGGAATGAGCAGCAAGAAAAGGTAAGGAGGTGTAAGAGACTGAAGAAAACTACCCAAGGGATTGAATTCAGTGTTCTAGACAGTGATGAGCAGGATGAGGAGATGACCACTAAAATGTTACTCTTAGAAAAAGATGCACAGATCAAAGAATGGGAGGAATATTTTGAAAGATCACAGTGCGTCATTCAATACTATAAAAATGAACACAAGTACTTCAAGAAGATCAAAAGAGGCCTTGTCCTCCAAAAGAAGATGACCAAACATTATGCAAGGAAGAGCAGGCTTGCAAATGCCAAACTCAAAGAAGCCCTCCTTGAGATAAAAAACCTAAAAAGCCCAAATAAGCATGACAGCCTTGGAATTTTGGCTGAGGCTTCTCAAAAATTATCTAAAAACATCTAAGGAGGGTCCCCACCAATTTTGAAGGAATTTGGAGAAGATTTTTTTTTTTGTGAATGTTTGGTCTACTTTACGCAGCGCCACTGGCATTGCACAAAATTTTGGGGCATCCTCTAGAGTAAAAAATAACGTTTTTTTATTTTTCATGACCTACACATCATCCACAAAAAATTTCAGAGGATTTGGAGTTGTTTTAACACCTCAAAAGGTCAAAAAACACCTCAAAAAACACCTTTCTGCCCATGTTTTAGGCCTGGCGCTACACAAATGACAGGTTGGAAAATTTTTCATTTTTGATATAGTTACAGGGATTGGATTAGGTAAATACAAGTAGTTTTGGAAATTAGACTCTTCAAGCTTTCCAACGAGCTATCAGGGAGCCAAATTCGACATCAGGAAGTGGTTCAAAAACTAGTTGCAAAACAACCTATTTTCTATAAAAGTGGCGGCGCAAACAAACTGACATTGGCCAAAAAGTCAACAAAAGACATTTATTAATGGTCAAATGGGTTTTTAATAGTTTTTTGGGAAAATAACTTCAGATTTGATTGAGGATTTATGTTTTGATGTTTTTCATTTATTTTCTTATCTATTATGTGTCTTGGGCCTTGCATGGTCATTAAGCACATTTATGACTAAATTAGGGTTTCTGGAAGCCTCTTAGGGTTTCCACCTCCTCATTTGCTCCATAAATAGAGCATGAGGCTCTTATGTATTTGGTTGGATTTTGATGACTTATTCTCAAGTAATACATAGTCTCTTGCAGTTTTGAAAAGAATTTGATGTCTTGGAGCTCATGCATGCCCTGATTTGTTTGTTGATGGAGGAGGACTATTTTCAGGATCCATAAGCCTAGTAGATTGTGGTGTGTTTCTCTTTTGTTCATGTTTTCTAGTTTTTCATTATGTTTCCATATTTCTCTGTTGCAGTAGGACAAAGAATTTAGACTAAGACATTTTTTCTGATGGCACCTTTTGTCTGTTTGTTCTTCATTGCCTTAATGTTTTCTTTTGCTAGGATATGTTAGAGAATTCATCTTTTGCTCTCTAAGGATTTCTTGAGCTTGTCTATTTCTTGAATGGTTTAAAACAGATGGTATCCAGCATGATTTATGGCTAGCCCTACTTCTTGTTGCCACTAAGAACACTATTCTTGAAGTCATCTATTTAAAGCATCATTACTTAGGTTTGTCAAAGAAGTTTGTTTCAATCCTGCTCTTTGCATTTACTTAACTAATTGTTTTAAAGGACCTTCATAGCTATAATATTGGATGTTCAGGGTTTATCTCCTTCTATGGTTGTAGCTACTTGTGCATCTTAAATGTTTTTCTGCTCCTAATGATGAAATCTATGAAAGTTAAATAAGTTTCTTGCCTTTTTATGTTTTCATATGAATGTTTTCCTTGGTTGATTATCTGCTTTCAGTCTCAAATCAAATGGAATAGGTTTTTCTTATGTCTTTGATTCTCTTGCTATGCTCATAAATATTCTAAATATATCAGTTTACAAGTACATAAAGGATTTAGTTTTTTCCCTTTATTAGCTTATTGTTCTCAAGCTCAATGTTCACCTCATAATCCTTCACAACCTTAAAGATCCACCAACCAAGTTAAAATTTCCCGACAAATGCTCTTAACACCATTGCTGAACTTATCATGACCTTGTTAGACTCAATTGCCTAATGAATTAACAATCTTTCATGTTTTCTATCTAAAATCCATCTGAGCATCATACCCAACCAAAAAAAATCAACAAACCCAATATTTCATAACTAGCCTAAAATCAACCCTAATCAGAAAACAAGTTCACATCTTTGCACCTACTAGAGAGATCCCTCTCTAAATCCAGGAAGGCTAGGTCCTTGGATTATAAAGCTTGGTTTTATGTTATCCCTATCCATTTGTATCTTAATCAATATCGAAAATGATGGGGAGCTAACAATATATTTTATGTAATTTAGCCTGCATAAAATATAAAAAATTCTTACAATAAGCATCAATTTCTTCTTAATATAAAGGGGTATCTAGATCCACACCTTCTTCCTGTGCTTCTACTTTTTCTTCTTATGTGAATGTAGAACAATGATTCTTCTGAAACTTGAGTGCTTCTTCCAAATTCTCCTATGGTTCATCCTCTATGTACAAAGGTGTTTGAACTTGATCTTGTTTATATTTCCTCTCCCTCTATAAAATCTGCAGAGGAGGCCTCCTGAATTGGGGATTGAAATTTATGTTTGGGACTTTTTGGGTTTCTATAAGAGGGTTTTTATTTTCCTATTATAACTTCACCAGCTTACTAGAAAGATTTATGATCACTTTAGCGATTTAATCCAACTTCTACTACTGCATGTCCCTTTGTTTCCCTGAAGGACAAACTTCTTCTTTCCCCTTTCTTTTGTCAACATTCTCTATTTTTGTTTTTAACTTCCTAGCTATTGCTAAATTTGCTTCCACCTGTAAAGAATCAGTCTGAATTTGATCAAGGGTATGTTATTTTCTTTCCCTCAAAGTAAATCCAAAATCAGAATCAAAAGCCCTTGTAAAGAATACCTTTGTAGCTACTAGTAGAGGCTTGATTTCTTCTAGTATATTGTTGTAAAGTTTTTTAAATATTTTTATAAATTCAGCAACATCTTCATTAACCTTTTTCTTTATTCCATTAAACTATGTTAAGGAATTCCCATGATCTTTCTTCTCTCCTCGTTTCTGCATAAAAAAAAATTCTAATTCCTCCCATGTATTGATTGAATTAGTAGGTAGGGTTTTAAACCATTTTTTTGCTTCCCCATCTAAATATTGTACAAATAATGTCATGACCACATCAAGATACTCAACGTTAATATTCTCAATGAATGCAAAAAAAATCCACATGCTTTTGAGTTGTTATTTCACTCTCTCCAGTGAAATGAGGTAATATATTCAAATAATATGGTAGCATGGGATTCATTGGATGTGGAAGATTCATAGGGGTATTTTTTAATTAAAAAAAAAATTGATATACATGTTTTGAAGTGGAGGTGGAGGAAGATTTATTATTTGTGTTGCAGAGACAGTAGGAGGAACTATAGTTGTTGGAACTGGTTGTGGGATGAATGTAGGAACCTAAGAAGTGGATGGTTTAACAATGTATTTAGTCTCTTCAACTTCTGGGAAGAATGGGAAAGAGAAAGAACCCAATTCAAAATATTTCCCTTCTAATTTTCCTTTTTCAGAGCCAAAGGAAATGAATATTTTTTAGGGATATTTATTTCAGCTTTTTGAGAACTAGAATTTGAAGTCTCACGAGAAAATATAGTATAACTGGTGATTTTGGGAGAATTTTGCTCCAAATTAACTTTGAAATAATATTATCTGGATCAGATATGGCTAGGGTATTTTGATGGGAGGTATTAGAATGAGTATGAGGTTTTCTAAAAGCTATGATTACTAGTCATTAACTCCCTCTAGTTAGTGATATCAACCCAAACGTTTTTTGCTCACCAATCAAAGAAATGTTCACAAAATATATCCAAGGGAAAAATATTCAAATCCATTCCCTCGAAACAACACCAAAATATGTTATAACTCCTAGAGACAACCCCTTGGTAGAAAGGAGGTCAGTTCCCAGGACATCCATACAATTAAAACAAATATTTATATAGTTTACTTGTTATCTTTACTCAGAGAAAAACCCTTGATGAAATTTAACTCTTGGGAGAATTAACAAATAAATTCAACTAGTTTTCATATTAATGGTTACAATCCTTAAAGGCATTGTACTATGGTAAGAATAATTGAAGAGAATACACGATTTAAATGTATATGGAGAAATAAAATCCTATTCACCAAATCTTAGCCAAAAAAATGGAAAGAAAGAGAATGACGTGATGAAACTGTGGAGCACTTCATTAGGGATTCTTATCTAAAAATTTATAGTTATATATTTTCTATTCACACAACATTGATAAATTTGTTCATAAAAATAAACCATCAACTTCATTACACAAGTTTCAAAAGAAGAATAACACAGTGCAAAAATTATATAGAAAGGAAACACATACTGTAACCATCAAACATTTGTAATCACTTGAATCTTCATTAATATTCCAAAAGGGGATTTGCACATCACACATAAAAATGCTAAGGAATAGTCTTTGAGGTAAAAATTTTGAACCCTTTGGAATCTAGAGAGCCTCTATTGATTCTTTCATCTCTTTTAAACAACGATTACATTATTGAAAAGGTTACATGTCACCATCAAGGCTATACAACCATCTAACTAATCTAAATATCTCGTAACTAAAACCTTATACATTATTACAAAATAAAACCCTCATGCTTAAATATTCACATGAGTAGTGGAAATTTTCCCCTGGGGCCCAACACTTGTTTCCTAAACTTCGGTTGTAGCTTGCTGAAGTAGAGTTTCACATCAGTCTTAAAGAATTTTATCTCGAAGTGGATATTGAGTCATCTTCTTGAAAGCTACCTATAGGTTTGAAAACCTAGTGTAATTTGGTGTTGATTCGAAGTGGGTCTTCATCAACCATAGTAATTGAAAGTATCTATGTAGGAAAATGACCATTTTTTTCCCTTCAACACTACAATATTCTCCAAAGACGAGTCCAATCTACACTCAACAATGATTATTTTGTGTTCATAATTTACCTAAGGAAACAAGTTTCCATCCATGCTCCAACATCTTGGAAACCCAATCCCATGTCTCTAATCAAACCTGGAATAAAAAGCAACAACATAATTTATGACCATCTAAAACTTTCCCTTAGTTTGAATGTGAAAATGGTTTTTCTCAATGACTTTGATGATACCCAAAATAACTACAACCATGTCAACAATATGCATTGTTTTCAATTTTTTTTGTGGATTTTTAATTCAGGAACTTGATGATCTTCCTGGATCTGTGTGCTTATTTCTACATGTCCTTCTTACATGACACCACAACTTATATGATATTGGTGATTGCAGTCCTTTCTTCAAAAAAAACCTAAAATAATACCCAAGTTGAATACACTTGCTGAGTTATATCGTCCCAAATGACTTGTTTGGATTCAATTAGGACATATTTCCCTTTAGTCTATTTTTAAATTATTTTATTTATTCTTATGTTGACTTGTATTTCTCAAACCTTTCCTCATTTTATAACTTGGAAGACTTTAATTGTCTCTATTTAGTGCTCAATTATTCTTGAGACAATGTCAAATAAGATTGAAGCTTTTTAATCTCTACCCCTCACAATGTGAGTTCGATCATCACTTGTGTTAGCTTGTCTGTGGGATCTTCATATTCATTGGACACTGCAATTGTGAGCACATGATTTTTAATAGTTTTCTCCAGGTCTTGTATCTTTTCTCTTATTTTTTTTTCCTCCCTATTTATGTTTCTGAGATAAATTATCAATTGTTCATTTTATTTGTTTACAAAATAAAGTTCAACGGTTTTCACATATTTTGTCATAGGCCTTTTCAAGTTCCGGCTCAATGATTGTAACTCAATTTATGTTTCTTGTATGAGGGCCTTTATGGATTCCCTTGCATTCGAATCAACACCCAACTTGATGATCAACTCCTTAAAACCTTGGTTCTATAAATTTATAGCTCTTGAATTCACCTTCTCTTGTTTAATCCTTTTTGAAGAGTTTCTATGCCTTAGTGACTATTAATGAAGCTTTACTTAAATCATTGTATATCATTTCACCTATTTGTTTGTGCAAATTAATTTTTCATGCAAAGGAACATGATTAGTGTTGAGAGATAGTTCTATTATATTAAATTTGGCCCCTGAAGTAAGTGTCTACACATTAGGATGCAACAAAGTCAGTTTCAATCGATTTCTTTATAAGTCCATTATTGTTATCAACCTGGTCTAGAAAGAAGAATATGTATGCATAGCCAACTGACACATAATTTCACCTTTTAGCCTCTAGATGTTATCCTCTATTGTTTGATAATCCTTTAAAGTTGAATATATCATAGAAGAAATTGCTTCACCTATAGGCATTGTCAAATTTGTAGAGCTAGAGGGCACAATAAACTCAGGGATTTTCAAATTCATCTGAAAACTTGGTTGATTAGAGGTATTTTTGTCAACTTTTCTTGCATTTATTCCTCACTTTCAGGTTGTATTTTAGCCTTTTATTATTATTATGCCTCCTCCACATCTACATCCATTGGCTTAGTAGTGTTTCTATTCAATAACTTCTCCTTAGTTGAAGGAGTTTCAATTTCCAATTCTGAAGTGATAGGACAAACTTATTTATTTTGCTTCCATTCAATTTTAGGCCTACTTTCATGGGATTAGGGTGTTGAATTTATACTTTATATTTTCTCATAAATGAATACCAGCATCTCTCTCCCAATTCAAAATTAAATTCATTTATAATTTCCTCATATTGGGTAAGAGATTTCTCTATATTTTACTATGAATGGGCCCATAACATTCTCCAATTTAAATAGATACCCTCTATGCATGCGTAGGAAGGTTTACATGTAGGCTTTGTCTTATGAACTCCAAGGAAAATAATCCCATGGGAAGAAAAATGGGTAGTATATAAGGTTGCACTTCACAACCTTACAATATGATCTTTGTAAAATCTTGAAAGAGGTACCAATCTCCCACCCTAGTGTGCTCACTAAGCTACAATAATTTCTTTTGTTATGGTAAAATTCTTGGGGGTGCTGCACCATTTAGGATAGTGTAGGAAGTGGCCATGTAGGTGGACAAGAACTAAGGGAATCCATAATTATTTTGATTTATATTAACTACATGTGTCCATTCAACTACTAACCTTATCTAATTATTGGAATCAAAAGACACTTAGATCCAGATTTTCAAATTTGTCAATATGAGTGTACAAAAATAGATAGACTAGAATGGAAGGATGTCTAAAACAATTGGCTAGATGAAAGTTCTTGAACTGAAAATTGATATATTGAGCTAGGTATGAGGGTATATCTAAAGGTATAGTTGGCTGCAACATTTGGCCAAGGAATCCAAGATATGGATAGATAACATTATTCGCATCATACTCACCAAGTAAGAATAAAATTGTGGCAAGGATTTTCTATGCATATTGGGGAAAAATACATAAGGTAGGTTTCAACTACTTGTGGAATTTGAGTCCCTAGATGCAAAATCATTGTAAGCAAATGTTGTTTGTTTTCTTCTAAAAACTCAACCAAATTTAAAATTAAAGAGGTTTCAGTTTATGGTTGGGAGTTCTGCACATTAGGGAAGAAAAAATATTTGTTAATGAGTTCAACATTAACCTCAAGGATGTTTTCTCCCTTGGATGGAGAAATATAATTTATTTGAGAAAAGTAGGCAGAGGATAATGAGGTTATGAATTGCGGGAAGTGGTATGTGGTTGGAGTAATTATGTAATACCGACCAGATTCCACAACCCTAAAATAATCCCCCTTACTCATAAAATGATCAAATCTTTAAAAATGAAATTATTCCATGTCAAGGGGACAAAAAGAATCATGAATTTCACCCTCGGTGTCCATTAAAGGTTATTTGGTGGTGGGATTGGTGTTTGAAGGATTTGGGGCATATTTTTGAGCTATTTTTAATTTAATCATTATGTGTAATAAGGGTATGATGCATGCTATAAATACCTAGTTCTTGTGAGAAGCGACTGAAGCTACGTTGGAGTTGTTGCTAGCTGAATTGGATGCCTAGTTAGCAGAGTTGTTTGAGATTTTAAAATGATGAAAAAATGACGGGAGGAATTACCCAAGGAAAAACATTTTATCTCTTTTCGTCGAGTGGGAAAACAATAGATGAAAGAATAAAAATTAAAGGAGGGTAATGTGATAAATAACTGATTTGGGTGGTTATAAAAAATTGCAGTATTTTTTATTATAAATTTATAACCTTTGTGGCTCAACATTATAAGAAAATTTGTGGACCCACAACAATTAAATCCATGGGTTAAATACCATGACACTTAGGTGGTGGATCTTATTGCCAGGATCTTGCACCACCCCTGGCCCATTTTTTAGAAATCGCCAAACTTAATTGGACTTGAGAAATTGAGACTTGAGCATTCTTTGTGCATTATAACATTGGATCAAAAAAAGAAAAGGAAGAGAAAAGGAGGAAAAAGGAAGCAAGGATCAAGCAAGGAAGAGTAGAGTCAAGAGGCTACAACATGATTACTTCCAAGTATGTATTTGCATGTGTGACTTCTTTACTAGATTTGACATGCATGGTAATGCATGTGTGTTCTTGGTTCTTTTGATGTCTCTAGCATGGGTTTTTCCAAATGTGATAGTTGTGTTCAACTTTTCCTTGCCATTTCTGGATATCCATGGTGTGGTGGGTTCTCTTGTATTTGGTTGAGCTAGATTTTTAGATGGAATTGAAGCTGAGTGGGGTGGTATTAGGATTATTCACATGGCCTAGGAATATGGATATGGGATACATGGTAAATCCTAGTTGTGAACACTTCCATTGACCCTAGGAATCCTCGAACAATGAATTTTGGGACACACGGTAAAGCTCAGTGGTGAATACCCTTGATTGGGCTTATGAATCCCTTGACTGATAATGGTGCAATACATGGTAAAGCCCAGAAGGTGGAGACCTTGTAAGCCTAGGAATCCCTTGACTGGTAATTACAGGATACATGGTAAAGCCGAGAGGTTGAGACAAAAAAATTCCTCACGGTTTAGTTGGACAGATCCAAAGGAATCCATGCTTTTTTTGGGACCAGTGATCTAGTGGGGATTGCAGTAAAGCTTGGTTGTATTGATGAGGGTTCGGGCCTAGTGATCTAGTGGCGATTGCAGTAAAGCTCTAGGAAAACCTGGTTGGTTTTGTTTTCAGTCCCACATTCATGTTTGGAATATGGAATGAGTGTGATTGGCTAAAAGAAAATTTTGGTTTAGCGAAATATATAGTCGAGGGGCTCATGGAAGTCCCACAAGCTTTTGCATTCATTAATAATAGGTTCTTCTCTATGGTATTTCACATGTCAATATATTGGTTCATATCTGGTTCTTATGGGTGTTATATCCTTGTTATTTCTGTTGGTTATATGTTGGTTATGGTTATGTTTTATGACAGGCTTAATCTATGCCTCTCATCATGTGTTGGTTATTAAATGAATGTAAAATCAATGTATGGCGTAATAGATGATAATCCAGATATTGTGATATGGAAATAATTCTTCTTTACAAATATGAGATAAGTATGAGACCCCTATGATCAGATATGTTGTTATGACACATAGAATACATATTTGGGACATGTTTAATGAAATTCCTATCATGGCTCGTAGGGTCCAGATCAAGTACTAGAACCAGTGATTGCATTTGTGGATTTTTTAGGTTCTTATTATTCATTTCTGAAGGTTTCATGAAGTTCTGGGTAGTGGCTTGAGACCTAACCCTAAAAAAGTGTCTCAAAATCCGGGGTCGTTGGCACATAACTCCCTGAAAAAGTCCACAGTCACTAACATGACTTGCTCTGGGAGCGACTAAAGGGCCTCATTTGCATGCATGGATTTTCATGGGAGTGATTGAGGGTCGAGATCAACAAAATGAAATTTCATCTCAGCAGTTAGGCACCTGGAAGGGTTGGTTACCTCCTGAAGGGACTATAGCTCGTAAGGAAGGTCGAATTGTTTGTATTTTGTCAGTTCTACTTCTGTAACTATACATGGGGAGTTGAATCACATAATAGTAGCCTCTCATCACATGTTTACCCCAATGGATAGGTTAGCTTGGTTAAATGTGGGAGGAGGGTTATAGGGTGGTATCATATCATTATTTAACCCTTGGACTGGATGGGAAGAATGTGGTTTTCATGCATGCATGTAGATTGTATATTTTCTTGTTAGGTATGCATGATGATGTTCATTGTTATAGTTGTATTGTCATGTAGAAGTTGATGATGCTGTTGTTGGGATGTGTTTTTCATGAATGCATGTCACTTGTGTATGCATTTGTTATGCATGTTAATGTATATATATTGTTATGCATGTATTGTCATGGTTTAGGTTGTTGTCCATGAGGTCATTCTATATAGTTATGTCACCATGATGCTCTTGGTGTTGGGTTGATGGGGCCTAGACCTTGGTTCAGATATGGCTGCGTGAACTAACAAAACCCACTATTACTAGCCATATCGGTAACGATCTTCTGCGTAGACCAGATTTTCACCCAACGCAATATAGGGGAGTGCTAGAACCAGGTTTCTACATCCAAAGGGACAATGAAGTGTGCCTTTAGGGATTATCTTCCTTTCAGTACTTGACAGAGCTTCTAGACCATATCTACTAATTAGAAAATCGTAGTTCAACACTTCCATTGACCTAACTTGCATACTGGGTGATCTTATTTTAATAATCATAAAACAAAATAAATAACCATAACCAGGACTTCACGATGAAATTATAATTAAGAAAAACATATAACATAAATTGCAAGTAAGAAAACACATGAACTCAAAACATGGATATGTCTTCAAAATTATTTCACTAATGCTCAAAACCCCCCAATACAATCAATTCCACCTTGCACACTCAGCTGTAGGGATCTACACACTCAGCTGCAGGAGAATTTTCTCTAAACCAACCCAGAAAACACAGACTCAAAAAAATGTTACATCCAAGTGCATCACATATCAAGTATTTCATTCACTATCTCTCAAGACCATCCTAGAATCCTTATATAGTATTTAAATTTACAATACCATGGTTTGAAAACCATGGGAGGAGCTTGACATATACAAAATATTCCCGTCCTGTTACAAATAAGGGGCTTTGACGCACCCAAAAAATCCTAAGACTTTAACTTAACTCTAAGATGAACGCTCTGCTCCTCGATCTACAGAGTCATTCTCAAAACATTTCCTTGAGGGGTCCTCTGTCCAACATGCCCCGAACACAAAATTGTGACTCGTCCCGAGTCACTCTGCCAGTGCGCCCTCGATCTTTCCTTTGATACCACTCAAGGCATCCTTCAGATGTGGAACTGCTTTAGCACACTGTTGTTCTTCTTATTAGAATTTTCTCAACAACGTCTTAGTGGTTGGCCCTATAATCTTGGTTGGAATGTCCTTCTATGTTTCACACACCACCTTCGAATTCTTCTCTACATTCTATGAGAGCTAGGTGGCATCGACTTCCCATGGCTGCATTATGGATGTAATAGGTTGTTCTTTTTTGCACAGCTCGTAGATATGTCCGTGCAAAAAATTACCTTCTTGGAGACATGTATAGTGTTATATTAGTCCTAAGATCTTTGTTGTGAACTTAATATGGTCCATCTATTCTAACGTTTTATGGATTTCCTTCTCGATCATTTGCACATGGGGGCCCTCCTGCAGTGAGCCCCAAACATCCATAACATCTTCAAAAAATTTAAGGAATTCATGTACTGTTGAATCAACTTAACATGGGAAACCTTGATCTCAGCTGGGCACGACTCCCGGACCTCTGGTGGAGTGAAGGGATGCAATTGCAGCTGCAGCTTGAATATATTCATTTGCATCTCTATTCACACTGTTTCAACTTTAGCCTTAGATTCCTTTACTACCTGGGCGAGATGTACCACTTTTTCCTCTAGGGTGGCCTCAAGCTAAATATTGAGTTGAGGTAGGTCGCTACAAGCCTTGCAGATAACTTCCTCCAACCTCTATCTTTTCACAGTTGCTTCATCACACTCCTGCACAACCAATTTTTTTTTCCTCAATGATCCTATGTGTTTCCTAAATAACATCCTATATAACCAAGAGGTAACACTTCTCTCTAATATTCAATTCTTTAGTAAGGTCGTGGTGGAACTCCGGCAATATCTATAGAGGCAACACAACCAGATTAAGCCCTATGTTTTGCACATGCATTGCCTTATTCATCTTGTCTGTATTATCAAAAAATAATGTGCCTATAGGGATTGGAACCACATAGATATTAGCTTTAATTTCCATTTTATGTGTTGTCATTCTTGCACTTGCTGAGGCCTCGCTCGCTTGTACTATGCTTGTTTGCACCTGCAAATATTTTAGGCCCTTGTGGGCCTCCACTAGTACCTTATTGTACTGGTCTTCAATTTTACCCCATAAATGTTCAATGGTTTTCTTAACAGTACCTCCTATCTCATCAAGGTCCCCCTCAGTGACGACCATTGCTTCCAGGCTGATGGACCGACTAGACTTCATTTTATTTCGCGCACCTCCACTTTGTGGTTGTCGTATCTTAGTAATAAAATGGGAGGGGGGATCAGATGGATCCGTAATTGTATCATCGCCTTGAATACTGTCCCATCCTCTTTCTGGAACCTCTGTGTTTGGCTCAACCTCTAGTTTAGTCTCTATATCGGTCGCAAATGTGACCATCTTTGGTGGATTCCTCATGCTCTTCTTTCATTTCTGGATAGTGGTCTTTGTGCCACTCGTCCCTTCCTTTTCCATCTCATTTCCTTTAGTGGAGGAGTCAACCAATCACTTGGCAAACTTTTGACTATGGCTGTAACATATTCCTCAGACACTAGGTACAAAATATTGTACCAGACACCAGCAAGATATTTCTTTTCCCGGATATGCACATGGTGGAAATCCACTTTGAAATTTGCAACCTTCTGATATTATTTCAAAATACTTGGTGATAACCGGGGCTTTTGGTTGATAACCATGAATAGACTCATCTCGAACTTGACCTAAAATATTTTTTTTGCCATTACCTGGGTCATTTCTTTTGAATGGCACAGCGAGGCATACTGTGCAACCTCGCAAAGATCTAGGTCTGTAGAGGAGAATTGCAACTCCTCGGCCTCATTCCAGGACATCAACTCTATCAAAATCAAGAGACACATGTAGTGGAATTGCTTTCCATCCTCTTGAGATTCATGATAGTTAGCTAAGAACTCACTGCATAGATAACCTTCCCAATTATAGATAACTTCTTTGCTACACTCCGCAGCCAAGCATACTACCAGTGCAGAAACCTCCTCTGTGTGACACTTTTGCATGATTTTTCCTGCCAAAATGTGCTTGGAAAAGTGCAAAAATATATTAGTGATGGAGTTAATTGAGTAACCCTTTCTTCCCTTCATCAGACCCTAATATTTCTTCATCTGGTCTACTAGATGCTTGTCCTGATCCTTGCCCACAAATTCTTCTGTGGGGTCTAAGCCAAGACAAGGAAGCATTGTGATATTCATTATCAAAATTTCATAAATAGGGATCCTCTTCCCCAACCATAAGAAGTCATCGTGCACCAGGGCCAAAAATTAGCTCACATTGATCATATTGATGATGCTTCACCCAAAGTGTGGAACATATAGCATGTTCAAAAATCCTGCATCTTGGATACCAGCAACCCACTTCATTGGTTCCACTCTTATTACTCTGGTAGCTTCATAATAGATGGAGCAAAAATATCGGCTCGTCTCGAATTTTTGGTATTTGCTGTGATATTTAAATTCCTAGTCCTCCATCCGCATTCGGGGCACTTTTCCCAACAGATCCCCCTCAATAGGGACTTCTTCTGGCAAGAATGACGTGAAAATATTATATTTGATGGAATCTGGATGCTTTGTAAGCTTTGCAACGGTCAACTTCCATGGTGGAATGTATGGGGGAAACCAAGAGATAGGTTGTACTTCATCTGCATCAATGTCCACTGTCCCCTCTAGCGCTGTTTCTTCCTCATCCGAATCTTCAACCTCAACAACCAACTTCTACTGATATTGGGTCTCCTTAGTCCTTTTTTCCTTTAGAATTTTCTTCCGTGACGATGTTATGAGCATGAAATTCTTCAGATTTTTGGATAGAGCCGCGCTCGCAGTGGTCTGCTTCCTGGGAGACCTCAGGCCCGTGACATTCACTGGTGGTGTAGCCATCATGATGAATGTATTTTTCTTAATATGTCTTTCATGCCAAGATTTTTCCCTCTCCTTTTGTACCTATTGGTGAAACCCAACGATGAACCTATCTTCCTCCAGGAACAATGTAGTCCATCGACATTAAATCTTATTGTCTGTATACTAATCTAAATAGAGTCTGACCTCTCAAATTCTTCCAGGTAGTCCTATATGCCCATAAACCTGCAAGAATGCATAGGTCCCAATCATCCTTTTTGAGGTTTCACACCTTTTTCAAAGCGTTATCGATAATTTTGTTAAATGCCTCAACTGCTCCATTAGCCTGTGGATGATATGGTGTGCTCTTTTGGTGATGCATTTTGAACTTCGTAGTCAATGCTTTGATAGTGATATTCAAGAAATGCGTACCCCTGTCACTCATCAAGATATTCGGATACCCAAACCATGACAAAATATGTTCAAAAATAAACTTCGTCATTGTATCTACACTAAAAATTTTCACATGTTGTGCCACAACCCATCTAGTAAGGTAATATTTCGCAGTAATAATATATCGCATACCTTTTTTATTCCTAGCTCGATCAATCAGTCCTACGGAGTCAATTTCCCATTTATCAAAAGCGTTCAAAGTAACTTGAGGGTGCAGTTCCATTCCATCCCTTTGCAAAGGTTTGGCAATCATCTTACAAACATCGTAAGTGCTACAATATTCCTTTGAATCCTTATGCACCGTAGGCCATCAAAGTCTAGATCATAGAAGATTCTGTGCAGTGGCCTTCCCTGCGTAGTGACATCCGAAAAATCTACCATATTCTTCAATTAAAATACTGGGTCATTCATGTTCAAGAACATATCTCCACAGAATCTCGTCAACCCCAATCTTGTATTAATGTCATGCGATCATAGTAAAATTGCCTACCTTTACTACTAGCTCTTTATTCTGCTGCATATTATACTCTGCAGGCACAACACCCATAGTTAGAAACTGAATGATATCTAGAAAATGTTCATCTGCAACCCGAATAGCGAACAACTGTGCATCAGGTAATCCTTCTTAAATATTTGGGTCTGGCATTCAAACATCTGGGCTTGAAAATTACTTAGAAATCATACTCTTGGAACAATAGTAGCCATAAAAAAATATTCCACCCCAACAGAGGATTTTTGACCAAGTATTTTAAAGCAGAGTTGTCTGTGAACATTTTGAAGTGTGCACCTAATAGATAGTATCGTAATTTTTGTAGCACATATACCATGGCTAGTCCTTGGCACATTGTGGTGGAGTAGTTACGCTCCACCTTAGATAGCTTCCTGCTTGAAAAATAAAAAGGGTGATCTACACCTCCTTCTCCTCATTGTACTAAGAAAGCTCCCAAAGCTATGTAAGATGCATCGACATGTACATGAAATTCCTTCTTCCAGTTTGGAAAGACTAGAATAAGCGCAGTTACCATTTTTTTCTTCATTACACATAGGATCTTCTGACAACATCATCCTAGCATAACTTGACATCTTTCTTCAATAATTTTTCCATCGGCACAGTGATCTACACGTAGGCCTTGATAAAATTCCTATAATAACCTGTATGCCAAAGCATCATGTGTAGCTACTTCATATTTTTCGGTAGCGCCAAATTTATAATCACAGTCAACTTCGCAGGTTCTACCATCAACCCCTCCTTTTAGACAATATGCCACAATAATATACCATATGGCACGCATAAAATACACTTCTTCTGGTTCAAGGAAATCCGATATTTCTGATAGGTATTCAACATTAACCATAGACTAGAAACATGCTTATTTAATAGCCTGTAGTCTGTCGAGTTATCTAAATACACCTCCAAAAACTTGTGGATATATTCTTTAAATGATGCAACAACGACTCTGGAAAGTATATCTAGAGTGTTCTTTAATCCCAATGGTATGACTATATATTGAAATGAGCCCCGTTCAGTAGAGAAGGTGGTCTTGCTCCTATATTATGGCCAATTATTATTTGATGGTATCCAAAGAACACATCTGTTAAGGAGTAGATTTCCTTCCCTCCGACATTCTCCAAAACTTTGTTAGTGAATGGTGTCAGAAAAATCATGGAAAAATGCATCGTTCAACTTTTTGAGATCTACACAAATCCTTATTTCTCCCTTAGTTTTGTTTTCCTGTACCACCATAGGGCTAACCCACTTAGACTCTTTGATTGGTTCAATAATGGAAGCAACGAGCATTTGGTCGAGTTCCTCCCACACTTTTTCTTTATATTTTAGGATCAGTCGAAATGGGAGCTGCTTGACTGAATTTGCATTAGGCTTCAAAGTGATGTGCATAAATCCCAAATCTCCTATAATTCCTTTCAACTCAAATAACTTCACCGCGAATAGATATTGGTACCCATGCAACAATTCATTAACCTTTCTCACTGTGTTATCGTCCCAATAGTCCCTAATTTTCATGAAATTGGGCTCTGCTTCTGAGCCTATGTTGACTTGCTGAGTCTTGAAAGCTTGTGCTATGTCTGGCATCTCTAATTCAAGACCTGCAACCTCACGTTGTCATTCTGATTCAAGAATATTGACATTATGCAGATCCTCCTCACCTTGTTTTGTAGTCAGATCGTCAAATTCTGGGGCTTGTTCCAACTGTGAAACACAATCAGCTTGTACCAAAGCCCTTGGCTTAGCGGTAATGCAGAATAATCCCATTTTTACTTCTTGAAGAGCATCATTAATACAATCCCATCCATTGGAAAATTTATAAGTCAATAAGAACCATTCTATCATCTCATACCAATCTGTGGTTCCATGGAACAACTCCATTTCAAGATATCGTTGTTGAGGCATCGTATCCAAGGTGCGAAAGAATATATACACCCATTCAAGTCAAGGTTCTTTTCCCTAAGCTATAGTCCAATGAGATAAATGCTCGCGAGGATCACCTTTGCCATTGTACTTTTCCACAATCTTGGTGTCTACATGACCAAACCTGAGCCTTATCAGTCTGCAAATTTCCTTCCATCCTCCTAATATTTCTCTGTGCACATCCCACCATCAGGTTGGGGTGGACCTCAAGATGGAATGCAAAGCTTCATATCGTTGTTCTTTAGGGACCTTATACTCAAACGCTTCCAGGAATAAGAAAACATTCCCAGGTCCATCATAAAAAAGAAACTCACGTACCTGTTATGTGACACAACACAGTTCTTTGATAACTCTATTACACCGCTTAGTCGAGACTTCATGCAAGAGATTTTTCCAATGTTACAATTCCTCATTGGAGTTGTAAACACACGAAATATTACGCTCCTAAATTATTCTGCCACCAATGGTAGGGCTAATATAATATTCATCCTGCGAAGTGATCTTATAGATCTGATCAATATCAGCATCACCATATTCATGCTGGATAGGTTCTGTATAACGCGCACCTTTAGAGGGGTCCAAAGGAAGAACGAACCTTGTACGATTTTGTTCAAATACCATTTTTCTACTTTTAAATTTGATTATAACATCCATGTCATAACCCGATCAAACCCAAGCAATGCAGGATACAGGTTGCTATCATCAATAATCTCAATAAATTCAAAATTAGTCAATACACTTGCGCCTTCAATATCTACATTGACACCATGTAGTCGACCCATAGGAATATTTTTCTGCTGATTTTCCATCCTTAGCTGAATCAATGACCATTGTAGCTTAGGTATTCCCATCTGTTCCCATGTATGTTTTGGAAAAACATTGGCATCTGATCCAAGATCAAGGATTACTTAGGCCATTTCATAATAATTGATCTGTGCAGTCAGACACATTTCTCTGCTAGTTCCTCTTTTATGTTTGTAGACATTATGCACTGCGCGGTGTTCCGGTTGCTGGTCCTATTCACCAATGCATTTGTCAATCAAATCATGTAATCCATCGACACATTTTTTATTCCTGAGTAACTTCATACATGTCTGCAAGAGAGGTGTGAGAATGGATGGATCAAATTCTTGGGATTTAATAATCTCTTTGGCATTATTCTTCAACAGAACAAGCTATCTCTGCACTTTTAATGTCAAGGCTAGAGGGCTCATAAAATTCTTCCTTGCATCCATGTAGGTTGCTATTTCACATTGTATATCGAACCCACTATTCTTGTCTCCAGATTTCCAAACCGATGTATCCTCCATATGTTTCTTGCCTTTCTCTTTGCCTTCTCCCATATTTATACCACTTCGTCTCACTATGTTGACACTTATATCTTCTTCGTGTGGTTCATCTCTCGTCATTTGTATGTTCAGGGTGGGATGTTGATTGCAATTTTCCTACATTTTAGACAATAATGTAGGAGAATCCTCTATTTCGTGATCAAATGCATGTCAATACCTACAAGATACAACAATAGGATTCTAACAATCTCTGGTGAAATGTCCAGGCTGATCATAATTATAGCATATGATTTATCTGCGACCTTGTCGAGTGACTCCTCCTTGGCCATGTCCTCGACCTTGGAAGCCTCTGCGCATTGTTGGAAAACCTAGGTCTTTGTGACCTTCCTCTTGTACTCAGTATGCTCCAAGAATTTTCATCATTAGATCGTAGCTTTGATAGTGCTTGTCATCATGTCCCACCAAACTACAAAAATTACATAATAATTGCTCCGACAACCGAATGTACTTCTGAAATAGATGATAGTAGTTTGTGGAGTGCTAGCCTGCAACTTCACATAAGCTAAACCAGACATTTTTCCCCACTGTTTACCTAGTACTTGGCATAGGTATCAACAGACTTGGTATCTTGGTTCCCAAGTAATCCCTAAAAACAAGATGTTTATCCTTATCGTGGCCCTCTACTTTGCACTTTATGCACCAAACTTCTGCACAAACTTCTTTCCCCTTCTTCAAATATTGAAGTTCCATATGTAAGCTTTCCAACTCAATTTGAATCTAATGAACCCCTATGTTAGTATCCTATATCGTTGAAGCTTCTAGCTTCATCACGATCTTCAATGCTTCAGCTTGGGTCGCGAACTTCTACTGAGATAATGGCAATCTAAGATGAGGTATCAATGCAATGATAAATCATTCCTTGTGCTGCTCATCAATGATCTCGAAGCTAACTTGACTTATCAATGTCTTAAACATTTGATTGAATTCCCACACTATTTCAGTGGCTAATTGATTGATCTCTTTGATCTCCGTAATACACTGGGACTATGACTTTGACTTCTTAAATTTGACATTTAGCGCAGACTTAGTCTAATCCAACATACAATTTTGGTTCGTTGAGGTGTATTTCATATACCAGGACAATGCTCTTTCTTGCAGTGCTGTGACCAACTGTGCTTTCTTCATATTCTCATCAGTGATGTTCTACGATCTCCATATTGTTTCTACAACAAACCAGTATTTTTCAGGATCATCTGATCCTTTCAAAACAATCATCTTAGGCGAGTTATCCATGGTGAATAGGGGAGGTGGAGGTGGAGGAACATAATAGGGATGGGTTGTGATGGGAGTGGAAGGTTGGGGAATTCTAGAAGCACCCTGATGATCTTCAAATTTTACTAACGTATTTCTTGGGGTAGCAGGGTGGCTTTCTCCTTCTTCGCTTTTAGACCAAAAAAATGGAATGTACTTAGAAACAATGTAATGATTATGATATACCCTAAATCTCTTACCCCGTCGTGTAGTTCCAGTTTTCTTTCCTCTGAACATCAATCTAATTGAATTCGTAGTACACCCTTTTCACACAATAGCATCTTAATCCAAAGCTTCAATGAATTCAAGTACTTACCTTGTGGGCCTTTGAAAAAATTACGCTCAGATTCGCTATAGGATATAGATGTATTGATCGAGAAATGAGTAATAGAGCCTCCAAGGATGCTATAAATCCAATAATCAACAACCCTTGTGATCTTGTTATCAGTTTTACTTAGTTTCTTAATTAGCTTCTAGGTCCACATAGTAGGGTTATCATTCTTGAATAAGGTCTTTTTCTCAGCTAATATTGATAACCACCCATACAACTTGCTAGAAAATTATGAGAAAAATACCTTGTGTTTATTTGTAAAGATATACATTTGCAACCAATTTTTAGTAGATAGGCGCATATTCATGTTTTCTTTTGCAACAAATTCACGTTCTTTTAGATCTACCCAGTCTTGAATACCTTTCCTAGATGGATGCCACATCCACATATCCCTCAGTTAGATCCCAATCTTGGCAAAAGAACCATTTTTTGGGTTAATGGGGCATATACCCATGTTCAGATATGGCTACATGAACCAACAAAAACCACTATTACCGACCATTCAGCAATGATCCTCTGCGCAGACTGAAGTCTTCCCGATGAAATATAGGGGGATGTTAGAACCAGGTTTCTATATCCAGAGAACAATGGAGTGTGGCTTTATGGCTTATCATTCCTTTCAATACTTGATAGAGCTTCGTAGAACATATCTACAAATTAGATAGTCATAGTTCAACAATTCCGCTGACCTAAATTGTCGACCGCGTAATATTATTTTAATATGCATAAAAAAACATAAATAACCATAACCAGGACTCCACATTGAAATTATAAGTAAAAGAGAAAAGATAACATAAATTGCAAGTAAATAAAACAAATAAACTCAAAACATGGATATGTCTTCAAAATTTTTTCATTAATGCTCAGATCTTCCCAATAAAATCAATTCCACCCTGCACACTCAGCTACAAGTGTCTGTGCACTCAGTTGTAGAATTATTAAGTTCTTCACGCACTTAGCTGCAGGAGCCTGTTCTCTAACCCAAACCACAGAACAAAGACTCAAAACAATCTTTCATCCAAGTTCATCACATATCAAGTATTTCATTGACTATTTCTCAAGACCATCCTAGACTCCTTATATAGTCTTTAGATGTGCAATATCATTGTTTGAAAACCATGGGCGGAGCTTGAAGTATACAAAATATTCTCATACTTTTACAAAATAAGGGGCTTTGACCCACCCCAAATCCTCTAAGACTGTAACTTAACTCTGCGTTGTGTGCTCCGCTCCTCGATCTGTGGAGTAGTTCTCAAAATATTCCCTCGAGGGGTCCTATGTCCAACACTTGGTACGTTATGATGTTGAAATGTTGGTTGAGATAGAGTAGGAGAGGGAGATCATCAGAGCAAGGCTACAGCACTGAACGTCTAGCTGAGAGCATATCGTCATACATGTTTTAATGGTGGGTGTGCATGTATGTTGGTTAATGGTTGTTATAAGCATTAGGGTTATTTACTTGTCTGTTATTATATTTTTTTTGCAATTATAGGTATGATAGATGCTAGTTACTCAGTGTGATCACATGTATATACGTTGGTTAGTTATGAAGGATACTAACTTTTTGTTATATACACTTTGGTTTTATGCATGATGGTTATAGTCATTAAAACTAAGATATTGATGTTATATGTATCATGCTAATTTGGACTGCCATGTCTAGATGGTTAGGGTTATGAAATTTGGGTATGAATCAACCTATTTGTGATATTGTGTTGTACTAATCCATACCGACTGTGCATATGTGATTGTTATGCATGAATGAACGTTTTTCATGAGCTTATGATGTGGACATGTTAGCTAGTTATTGTCATGGACATCCTGTTGTGAAGTTATGTCATGCTAAAATAGATTGATTGTGCATACAAGATAGCCTCCCCTAAGATACATTAAGGTATGAATTTTCTTATATCATCTACTTGGTGCATGAATGTTTTATTATGTCATCTACTTGGTGCTTGAATGTTTGATTATGTCGTCAATTTGGTGTTTGAGTGTTTGGTGTGTATTATGTCATCTACCTGTTGTTTGAATGTTAATTAGTTGCATGATATGATTTTGTATATATAATATTTCATGAAGAAATGCTCTTGTATTAAGATAGTTGTACTAACACATTATGAGTTGAGACAATTTATATGTAATTGAGTCTAAGTAGGTGATAGTTGTAGCATTATGTATTATGACCGATGAACATGAAGTGATTGTTGATTATGACATGGATGTTCGTGTTGGTAAAGGTTTATTTCAAATTAATTGGCATGATGTCTTGATCTTTAGAACATGTGAAAGACATGTATGAACAATTGCAGGGCAACATTCTCAGTATTAGCATGACAAGGAAACAATTGATATGTTTATATAACTAATAGTTTGGTGATGTGATAGCATAGGATAAGACTGAATTACAGGAAAATTTAAAGGGAATTTGGTGAGAATTCCTTTGGCTATGTTTGGGAATGAAAATCCCAAACGAATGAGTTGTTTGCATATAGGAACTCTTCTTAACCTTGAATTCGTATAACATTATGTGGTTATGTGCTATATTCATGAATATGTATTTGATAGGTATATTATCTAGTTTTTAATTATGGATGGATTCGTCAAGGGAATTAGATCTCCTTGAGAGATGATATATGTATGTGTTCAGTTACAAGTCAACGTGCTAGGCATAAGAAAGTAAGATAATTGGTATATTGTTATATCTATTTATACACTAACAATTATTTATTTATGGAATTATGATGCAGGGGATTGCATTGCGAAGAGACTGCCATAAAATATTGAAGAAGGATCCGGTTGAGATTTCGTTGGAAGCATTGGGAACCCCTGGGGATTAAGTCATGGTGTTTGTTTCTAGTTTTGTGCGTTTGGTATTTTGTTAATTATTGTGCTTGATTGCAGTTTCATTTATGTTTATTGCAAGGCCTTGCCACTTTGTTTGTGATGTCGTATCGCTATTGGTTCTTCATATTTTCTTCTTGTTTGTTTATTGTTCTTTCCTTTTATGTGTTGATGGTCTTGGGAATTGGTTGGGAAAGAGGAAGTTAATGTAGCTTGGGGCGATCTGAATGAAACCTAGTAGGTAATGTAAGAACTGGATGAAGAGTTGTGCATGCATAACGGAAACTAAAGGCAATAATATAACAGTTTTGGATTGGTTGGGTCCGTTGGTGTAAATGGATGGTGGTAGGATAGTCATGAGAAAGGTAACCAAGTAAAGTAAAGTAAATATATTTGAGGCATCAAATGCCTTAGTTGTGTTGGGAATTGTTGTTCTCAATGATTGTGCATGTGGTGCATGGATGAGGAGATTTCTCTTAACCTAGACCTTATGATATCTGGTAATTATGTTGTGATCATGATTAGTTTGATGTCTATATATGTATATATGTATGTACATATATTTTTGTCCAACGTAGTCAATAGTGCTCATGATTGTTTTATGTTGATTTTTATATGTATATATGTATGTATGTATGTCATTATCTAATAGGGTCATCAGGGATCATTCTTGTGGAGGAATGATTGCTTATGCAGGTGAATGACATGAAGGGGTTCCTAGTTTATGAGGAATCAAGTGGGAAGAGTAACCCTAACATATCTACAAGGTCAACATCATGTGGATATGAATTTATATTATATGCTTGTACTATGCCTATGTTTATGTTATGGATAGGTAATTTTGAGGGACACATTAACGGAATGGAAGAAGTATTATTGATGGCATGACAAACATGGATGGATAATGGAAAGACACTATAAGCAAGTTTTCTTGGTTAATTTAGTGTGTAATCTATGGATGTGAAATACTAGTATTGTATATATATTGTACATGTTGCACTTGAGATGTTGGTTGTGTGCACTCTTGTGTATATATGGCATTGTGCGGATGTTTGATATGCAGTGATATGTACATATGGTGTTGTGTGCACGTTGGATATGCAGTGATATGTACATATGGTGCTTTGTTCATATTGAATATGTGGTGTTGTGTGCATATGGTGTGGTATGCATGTTGTACATATGGTGCTATGTACATGTGGTGTTGAGTGTATGATTATATATGTGGTGTTGTGTGTATGTGGTTTCGTGTACATGTTGTACATGGGGTGTTGTGTACGTGTCGTGCATGTGGTGTTGTGTACATGTCATGCATGTGGTGCTATGTACATGTGGTGTTGTGTACACGTTGTGCAGGTGGTGATGTGTACACGTTGTGCAGGTGGTGCTGTGTACACGTTGTGTAGGTGGTGTTGTGTACATGTGGTGTTGTGTACACATGCAGGTGGTGTTGTGTATAGGTGGTACTATGTACATGTTATTCATGTGGTACTATTGTATATGTGAGACTATTGTACATGTGGTATTATGTGCATGTCATACATGTTGTGTTGTGCACATGTTGTATTGTGGGCATGTTGTACATGTCATTTGTATATGTGTGGTACTATGTATGTGCATTGCGTAGTCATGGTATCAGGACATGTTTATTCGTTGTGTTGTAATTTGTATATGTTTATGTATACTTGTGTTGTACACAAGGTGTAAGTATATGTATTGTGTTGTGTTTTACATTAGATGTAGGTGTATGTATTATGTTGTGTTAAATACTAAGTGTAGGTTTATGTATTGTGTTCTGTTGTACACCAGATGTAGGTGTATGTATTGTGTTGTGTTGTACAATGGGTGCAAGTGCATGTGTTGCGCTTTATGTTTGGTGTAGGTGTATGTGTTATATGTAAAGTGTAGGTGTTGTATGTAGTGTGTGGGTGTATGCGTGTGATGTACATTATATGTATGTGTACATGTTTGAAGATAAGCGAAGGCACTGGGTGCTTTCTGGGTGTGGCAATCGATCTGGTGTGGGTGTGAAGAGGAATAAGGACAAAGGAAGAAGAAACAAACCATTTAAAGAATAAGTATCAATATTTTATTTTAGTTTTAATTATGCATGTGATCTATTATTTCAGTTTATGATGGTTAAATGTAATCTATGATTTTGATTATGATGGTTGCATTTTGAGCTAACTAGATGTGAATACATGGTGATTTGATTAGACAACTATTTTGACTTGTTGTGACACAAAGTGAATAAAATTTCAAGTGTACCTTATTAATGGGCCACTAATGAGGTATGATTTGAATTTATTTCAATTCATTTTTAATCTAATGGAAATTATGTTCTTGGTATAGGAAGGCATGAAAATTCTCGTTTGGGTGGTTGAAACTGATGGCAAGAATTAGCAGCAATATTGGAAGGAATTGGAACAAGCAAAAATATGTTGGTAAAATAATTTCAAGAGCAGGGCCATTGTGAGACACTGGTACCCAATAGTGTCCATTGATTTCCATGAGCATGCTATGGCCAATACAATGGTTTTGACATAGGGAAATGCCTTGGTTTTTTAAAATTCTGATGCGAGGAAGCCTTGCAAAAGGATGGATCACCCAGGAAAGGGGATGTTGGGGAACTTGGAAGGTGAGTGACTCCACAGAAGGGGATGACTAGATTTCTCGAGGGACTATATAGAAGAGATGGGAAGGAAGTGGAATACATTTGTTTTGGTCATTAGCATTACCAAATGGAATCATATGCACATTAGGAGTGTGCCCTGGAACAATGATCTGAAAACTGTTCACTAAGAGGACAAGTGGCATAGGATTGTAGTACTGGACCTTGGATGCAGATTTTGAATTTGGCAGTGGTTTCTAGAATTCCTAGGAAGGAGGTGAATCATTAGGGGAATTTTAAGGTCTAAAATGGGCCTCCTAAGGAAATTATAAAATAATAGTGGAAATAATAAAACAAGATTTGATTACATCATCAAATTTTAGAAGGAAAAAAAGAAAAAACTACTTTTTCAACTCGTATTTTGAACTTATCTCCCAAATTTTTTACTCTAATTTTGAGCGGGAGTACTCATTGGATGCAAAATTTTATTCCCCATCCAAGGAGTACCCATGTTCCATACTTTCTATGGATCCTGCTACATGAAAAATGAGAAATACATGAAAAACATGATTGCAATCACATTTTTTCATGTATTTCTCTTTTTTCGTGTGGCAGGGTCCATCGAAAGTATGCAATTGCTTGGATGAGGAATTTAATTTTGCATCCAATGAGTACCCCTACTCGAAATTTTTGTAAACACTTTCGGAGATAAGTTTAAAATACAAGTTGAAAAATTAATTTTATTATTTTATTATTTTTTAATATTTTTACCCTTTTACTTAAAATATGGTGAAACACCCCCCATGGTTGACATAATCATCTTGAATCTTATTGGTTCTTATAAAGTTTATTTTGTTTGTACATTTTTCTTAGGAGGCCCATTTAAGACTTCAAATTTCCCCCAATGCATGGTACTACTTTTGAGGGTGGAGGTGTGAGCCTATGGATTCCCTTGTTGCAAAATACGTGCATCATATCCTTTTTTTTGTTGGTTGAGAAAATGTGCATATGCATATATTATTGTAAATTTTGTAAATATATGGATTTATAAAGCTCCATAGATAGCATGGTTATTTGTTAGTTGAAGCAAATTTGTATGCGTATATGTGTTTGTTATTGTAGATACCATAATTATTTCTGCTATAAAGCTCTAGTAAAGGGTATGTTTGTTATGTTTTCAATAGGATGTCATTGTAAATACTACATCGAGTTGAGTTATAAATCTCCATAAGTAGTATGTTTTGTTTGTCAATGGTCTTGATGGTTGTAGGTGTCATTGAACACCAAGGACAGTGTTCCCCCCAAGGGGGAGGGTTATGTAACAACCTTGATAAAAAATTCATGTAATAAGAGTTAATAAAGGAAAAATAAGACCATGGTCATAGGACACATATTCCAAGATGAATGTTGGGAAAAGAATCCTTGTGTGGGTGTTCATTTTGTTTATTATGGCTAATAAAATTGGAAAACATAATGACAAAATTTTTAGAAGGGAAAAATGGCATTTTTGGAAATTTATTTATGAAAATAATGGAAATTAGGAGAAAAGGAAGGTAAAAGGTCACATGTTGCATATGAGGAGGAAAATTAAGAAAAAATAATGGAAAATGAATAAAATATAGGCCTCATTCATAAAAGGATTATGAGGATCAGTTTGTAGCCTTTTGACTGTTCTTGGGTGGATATCTCTCTCCATTCTCTCTCTCATACACTTAGAACATTCTTGGAGCATTATAGCATTGGATCACGAAAGAGAAAGGAAGAGAAAATAAGGAAAAAAGAAGCAAGGATCAAGAAAGGAAGATAATAATCAAGCGGCTACAACATGATTACTTGCATGTATCGATTTTCATGTGTGATTTCCTTGCTAGATTTGGAATGCATGGTACATGTATGTGTGTTATTGGTTATTTTGTTGCCATTGGAATTGGTTTTTCCAAGTGTGACAATGTTCTTAAGCCTTACCTTTCCATTTCTGGATAGCCATGGTGTGGTGGGTTCTCTTGTATTTTGTTGAGTTGGATTGCTGGATGGACTCGAAGTTGAGTGAGGTGGTCTCAGGATTATTCACAAGGTCTAGGAATATCAAAATGGGATACATGGTAAAGCCTGGATGTGAACACCTCGATTTAGCCTAGGAATCCTCAATTGTTGAATGGAGGGATACACGATAAAGCTTAGTGGTGATTACTATTTAAAATGAAACAAGAAATTCCTAATTTAATTTTTACTTTGATTAAATGAGGATAAAATCGAAATTCCACATCATCAGACAACTTGAATGAGTTAGCTAAGTTATTATCACTCAGGTTTCTTATTTAATTCAAGTTGGGGGATGAACTTGAGTTGTGTACAATGATTCCTAAATTTTAGGAGATTTATTTGAGTTATTATCACTCAGGTAGCTTAGTTAATTCACATTGGGGGATGAACTTGAGTTGTGCACAATGATTCCTAAATTTTGGTAGCCTAGGTTGAGTTAATTTTTGTTGTAACAATTTAATTCAGTTAAATTGAGTTAAGGTCAGTTAAACTAGTTCCAATTGTTGGAGGAACTAGTGGGAGGTCTAGTAGTGGAGTGTAACTTAAATGTTTAACCAGTTAACTGATCAGTCAACAAAAATTAACTCATTCTTGCATGCAATTCGAGTTATTGAGTTGAGATTGGAGTTCAAGGGTAGTGTACTATAAGTTGTAGAATTTTCCAATTTTTAAATGTGGTGCATGAAGTCAGAGAAAGGCCTAATGGAATTGCGCAATTCAATGATTAATTTCCCTAATTAATAGGGGCTAATTCCTCATGAAATAGTGCAAGGAAATAAGAGGTTGGGAAGGATTTAATTTGGCTGATTGTTGGCCAAAGTTAGTTAGACATGAAGAGGATAAAAGATACTTGTGCTACTCAATATTGAGGAAGCATGTTGTTTCTCATGGAAGATCCACATGGAGGAAATATATGGTGACAATGGGTTCTTGGAATACATCAATTCAGATGTAGCAAAACTGCCAACTGTTGGGTCCAAATTAAGGTATGTTTTCACCCTATAATTACTTTAAATTATGACGTAGTCTTAGGAATTCTTTCTCATTTTGAAAATCAAGAAAGAAAATATTTATGAAAATCAGAGCGATTGGGCTAACGACAAAAAAGAACATTTCTATAATAGAAATTTGACTTATTGTATCTCCGTATGCAGGAAGGAAGAGCAGCTGAACCAACAACAAACGGAAGACATCGGACAAACAAAAATGTATGGAATCTCAGTAACTCCCAAGAGCCGACAGAAGGCAGAAAGACAGATTCAAGATCGAAGACTCAAACGAGAGCCAAGCGCAGCAGGCTATCATTTGGAGAATACTATCTCATTGCATGAAAATGCCTTTAAAAGGGCCAAGGACAAACTAGATGGAGATTCAAATAGGAATTTTCCTTCTGTAATCAATGCATTAGGACATAGTTGTCAAATTGTATTCTTGTATTATCCTTTGAGTTAATAAAGAGTTTTGATGTTTTGAATAATTATCTTTTGAGGTTTTCATTTCGTTAAAGCTTCTGGTGGTCTAGGCCCAACCCTTGGGAGTTTCCTCAGCAATTTCTGTGTTGTGCGTTAGTTACAGAATCAATGTCCAGTTATATGATGCGGTTGTAAAATAATTTCGTACTCAATAAAGTTACAGTTTTTCTTCCTTCGGAATAGTTTAGCATTTGTGCTTCTTGATTTAGAGTAATCACATTCGCATCTTCTGGTTTATAATAGTGCTTCACCGCTGTTAGATGTTTCCATTTTCTTCCAATGCCCTTGCAATCGATTTACAAATCATAGAATAATTACTGTTTGATGTTACTTGTATTTTCGGATTAAATTGTTCTTTCAGCACGGTAAGGCGTCCAATTGTTGATTAATGTCAATTAGTCAGTTTACAAAAAGAATTCCACTGAAAAATTATATAAGTAATTGATGTTCCATTCATTTATATTGTTGTTCAAATCATTAAGCATGTTGTTCAATTCATTTATATTTTTTTTCAATTCATTAATATTGTTGTTCAAACCATCATTCTACTGTTCAATCATAGGTTTCTCTTTTCTAAACTAGATAGAATAATTAGCTACAGTCTACCGAGCCATTTCTCTTTGAGTTGATTGAATTCGGAAGATTATATAATCCTTTTTCATAAGAAACATAGAGTAACTATCAGTCGATCTCACTTTCATATATTGTGCTTACACTCTTGAAATAATAAGACTTACCTAGGGTTGACAATTAAATGAGAAGCACTAAGGTTGCCTATAATAAGTCACCTCTGTGAGACCAACATTTTAGGCATCGTTGCTAGGGAGAGTGTTAAGAGTGATATCCTTTATTCATATTTCTCCATTGATGTGAAGAATTGGGTATTGAAAACGAGAGGTAAGAACCCACGTACCAGCAAGAAAAATGCTTGCTCTCTAGCTTGCTTCTCAGCAAAATTGTACAAGAGAAGTAGAATAGTGCTCTTATTTTATGAATAGGAGGAAAAAGATAGAAATAATTCGAAATAACTCTAAAAAATCCTCACAATCCCAAGGACTGGTTATCCTTGGAAGAACAAAATATATAGACGAAATCATTAAGAAAGCTGAATCGCAGGCATCCATAGGACCTAGAACTATTTCCATTCAAAGTCCTATCACACTCCCTCAGGCGGCAGCCTCACCATCTGTAGCCCATGCTGAGATTCGAGAGAGGGAGGTTCTTACAATTTACAGGAAGGGGAAGGAGAAACTAGTGGTGTAATTCAAATAGAATCTCCAGAGCCTAAATCCCCTGAAAGAGTGGTCGAGACAGAGGTACTCAGGATCCCAGATCAGGGAAGCGCTGTAAAGCCTCCACCGCATTCACCTCCCAAACTCACCAAGATCACTCCTCTAGAACAAGAAATCCCCAAATATTTCTGGCACCTCTTTGATCAAATGGAAAATTATCAAAATCAAAATCAGAGGCAGACATCAACATTGGAATACCCCATTGTTGATCATGCTACAAATGCCCCTATGAAATCCATTCCCTTGCACAACATTCCCACCTTCCATGGTTTGACCACGGAAGATCTTGATGCATTCCTATTTGAATTTGATGTCTTATGTAGGGGGTATGACTACACCACTGATCCTCAGAAACTGAAACTATTTCCCTCTACCTTAAAGGGAACAACACTATGCTGGTTCATGGGACTAGGTGGGGGAACCATCAATAACTGGGACCAAATGAACAACATTTTCCTTAAAAAATATCAAGACTTCTGCCGAACCCAAGATCTAAGAGATGAAATATTCAATATGTTTGCAAAAGACAATGAAAAATTAGAACAGTATGTAGAAATATTTCAATACAATTTACAAAGGTCTCCATATACCACCCTATCCAAAGACATCTTAAAATCCACAATGATTAAAGGAATGAAGGAAGAATGGGTTGAAACACTTAACATAATAGTAAAAGGAGACATTTACCAAGAAGAATATGATGAGATTATTTCCCTGTGTATTAGATGCTCTCGGGGTAGTGCGCACAATCGGCCAAATGGGCGTGATTCTATGAAAAAATATCTTAAGCAGTCTAATGGCAACGTAACTAGAGCAGAGTTTGGAAATCTTTTGGAAGATTTCAAAAATCACATTTTGGGTACTTTGACAACACAACTCGACATTTTACAAGCCGAGCAGAAACAAGCTATAGCAGAATAGAACTTGGCCAATTGTTTCCCACGATGTCGGAAGAAGCATAGCCAAAGGGAATGCCCTTTAGACATGGTTCAGACTTGTGCCATCTGCATTAAGGATCATACCATGGACCAATTTTCTTCACTCCCCAGGCTGAAAGTAGTTTACAAGGAAGCAAAGGAAGAGACAGAACCAGTCTACCTAATGAATCAGCGTCGAGAATGGCAGGCATGACCAGGTATACCACAAGACCTGCCTCAATTCTTTTCTTCTCCACAGTTTAACCAGCAAAAACCGGCAACACCTTGGTAGAATCAAAATCCTTTTTCTACTTGGCCAAACCAGTAATTTCCTATATCACCCTAGCCTACACAACCTTCATCAGGGAACATTTGGCCAATTTTCCCTTGTTTCCCCCTTATTGGTAAAATGTTCCATATCAAGCCTAGTGGCCAAACCCTCCTCCTCAAAACACTAATTGAAATTGGCAACGACCCTTGGGAATGATCAACATATTGGCCACCTATAAAATTTGTTCCATCAAAAGGTGGCCAAAACATTGTTTAGCCTTCAAGGAACAGTTTCATTGCAGAAAGGTGTATCTCTTGAAGCCTACAGAAGACATCATATCATTGTTTCAATCTTCGTTGTTGTTCCCATTTCAAGCCCAGAAAATTCTGCTCAAAATTCCATGAGAAAGACTGTTGCAAAATCCCCTTCTCTCCCCTTCCCCCACTCGGAAACTAACCTTCATTTTTTTCCAATCATTTTCCTCTAATTTCCATTTCCCTCATCTCCCCTTCATAAAGTTACCTTTGTAGAGTTTAAAACCCCTTTTAAAACTCTATCGAAACCTTCAAATTACCCTGTGAAAACCATTGAAAACCATAAAAAAAATATGTTTGTGCATAAGGTCTCAAGCCCTTTTGGACTAAGTTTTTAACCACTTCCGATCATATGCCTACACCCTGGGACCAAGTGCCAACTTTGGGGGCGTTTATCGCATCGCTTAAATCAAATGGGTTGATTGAAAAGTCCATACCCGATCTCCCGACATGCGATTAGCCCCCTCCTCTTTAACCCCCAGTCACATTATCCTTCATATAACCTCCGACCCCACAATCGGGTGCATGGCCACATAATACATATCCCGCCCGAAAAATATTAGAAACCTTATATTATTCAAAACTTTGGGTTTTTATGGTTTTCCAAGGTTTTTCCGCCGGTCCGAAGTGCGAGCAATATCCACCGTTGAAATCAACTTACAGATTCGACGGTGCGGAATCTATCAAACCCGGTGGACCTCGCCAGCCATGCGTCGTTTTCCCAAAACCATATGGTTTTCATTGCACCACCTTCAAGCGGAGGGCGGTTTTCGCCCGATGGCCAGCGATGCCATACATCGCGTGACATGCATCCTGGACACTGTTCTGGAAACCACCGTCCATCGTGCATTATCATCTGAACCAGGACGCCCAGCGATACCGCTGTGCACCATCCGATCTGGGCCCACTCATCCAACGGTGATCGCTTTCCGAAGCTATCCGATGGTTAAAGAAGATGCGCACACAATAACCGGGCTATCATACATGCGGCAACGACATCTCCGCCGTCGATCTGATCTGCAGATCGTGGCCCACAATTCATCTCCTGATTTCTCCATTTGACTTTCAACCTCTGCTCCCGACCGTCGATCTCCGCGCGATCGACGACTCAAATCCAATCTTCCTCCACCCATTCTATGATCTCTTCCAATTAATCCCGACCGTTGGATGATGCCATCCAATGACCATGCTCCTTCCACATGTCCTCTCAAGCAGTCAAACTATATACGCAGGATTTTATAACTTTTGTTTGTGTTTTGGAGGGTTTAAGGTTTTTTCTGCCATATTGAGGAAAATTCGCAGGCTGAGGGTGATGATCCTCTCACCTTATATTCACCTCAGAAATCATTCGTAGGTTTCCATTTCACGTTTCGTCGGTGTTTATCGAAGCACTGATGCCACAGAACACTGCGTGATCCTGCATATCAGCAAAAACCAGGGATTTAACACAGTGAAAGAGTATCAGTGCCGAAGACAAAAATGTATCAGAAAAGAGGATTAGAGACAGTTTCACGGGGATTATGGCTAAGAATTTTTATCAAAATCCTAATCCCTGATTAGAAACACAAGTTGAAGAAGATCTAAAGGGTCTTGTCAATAGGAACACCTCCACCGCCACAAAATGAGGCAAATTGATCCCTTTAGTTATCACGTCACCACCTGTGCCTCAAAATATTCAATCATAAGCTGAATTTATCGATCAGGCACCTACAGCGTCACAGAAAATCAAAGGTTGCCGAACAAATAATACTAATCAAGGGTCTTATCTCCAAATTGTCGGAAAAACTATTTTAAAGGTTAAAGAACAGTCCAGAAGCAGATATTTTCAATCATCAGGCCTCAAAAGACACAAACAGAGTTATGAAGTAGAGTTATAAACGATTACATTCCCACCTTATGCCTTGCATGGTTCCCAAAGGCCAGGAATTGCATTGATTACATAATTAATAATACATGACCCCTGGGAAATCCTCCCACCTCTTCATTCTTCTATAAATACTTCTGTAGAAGATGAGAAAATGTTGGTCTCTGGACATTTGAATGCATGTAATAGTTATTCTAAAGTTACTAATGCCCTGTTTGCAACTTAAAGATAAATAAGCTGATATGGGAAGTTCGAAGTTGTAGAGACCCACCGGGCTTGATGATTGTAACTGGTTCGAACATCAAATACAAGCTGCTGATTTATGGGATCCTGATTTTTGTCAATGGTGATGTGTTCCTCACTGTCAATTGTTAATTTGCTTAATGTTTCCGCTTTGTTCACTTTCTCTGATAAAGAGCAGCAAACATAGAGCTAGGATTTACTTTCTACAGTACCCTACTCTTACTGAAAGCTTTATTATCTATGTTTTCTTCATTTTAACGTTCTCTTTGAAGAGTACATCAATGCAGGCTGGTTTAAAGGCACTTGCCTGATCTAAATTGCTCTTTGTCACTATTATCCATGTTTTCCTTATTGAATATGTTGAAAGCAGGGTAGTTTAAAGGCACTTACCTGATCTTAAGTTATTCAACTATTTTTTGTAAATGTTCTCTTATTAAAAGTACTTCAATGCAGGCTGGTTTAAAGGCACTAACCTGATCTTAGAATACTTTTATGTTTTCCTTATTGAATATGCTGAAAGCAGGGTAGTTTAAAGGCACTTACCTGATCTTAAGCTGTTCAACTGTCTTTAATGTTTTCTAACTGAAAGAACTTCAAAGCAGGCTAGTTTAAAGGTATTAACCTGATCTTAGAAAACTCTCATGTTTTTCTTTAAGTACATGCTGAAGCAATATAGTTTAAAAGAACTTATTTGATCTTAAGCTGTTTCACTACACCTTCATTTGTTTATTCTTCATTTCCTATTTGTTTCATTCCATAAAATCACCTTAAGAGATCCTTTGACATAAGTGACTTGCCCCATGGATCCTGCTTGAACCCTGCTGTCCAATTAAAATCCTCCTATGACTCCATAGCCCAATGGGTTAAAACTGTCTTTGCCTTTCTGTCAGCCAAATCATTCCTTCATCTGCAGACACTTTCACCCTTCATTTTAAAACTGCCTTCACCTTCATCATGTCCTTTCCCAACCAAAACAAACAAAACAAAACCCAAGCTCTTCATAACTAGCCTAATATCATAATTTCAGCTATTAAAGATCACATCTTTAAACTCATTCATAGAGATATCCATCTCTGGATTGAGGAGGGCTAGATCCTAGAATCCCAAAGTTGGTTGAAACGATGTTGCTTCTGTAATTGGACTCTTCCAATCTTGCTAATAAATTACAGATTCCTAACACAACCTACCAATGGGGGCGGGAACTTCGAATCAACCCACGCTTCGAGCTCCATACCCAGTCCAACATAACTCACATCTTGTAATATGCCCCAAATTACCAGCCTAAACCAATCCTAATCTCAACAAAAGACTGGTTCAACTAATTCAGATCATAGAAAATCCAAATCCCGGCGCTGAGAAGAAGCAGTGCAACGAACTAAGGCTGAGATCAGGATGCACTATCTTACCAGTAGAAGCCACAACTCCACCTCAGTTCCGAGTTGGGACTTCAACAGAAACTAACCAAGCAAATATAATGGGGAAATAGGTATGAAAAGATAAAGAAACGATTTACCAACAGGGTCTTAAAGAACTTAGGATGTCTCCACCTCCATTCCCTGAAAGGTTGACTCTGCCTAGACCAATAATCTCTCCATAATTTCACATCCTAGGGGAGTTGAGAAACCTCTACATCAAAATTCCTCTTCTCCATGACATCCAAGACATTCCCATCTATGCAAAGAGAATTAAAGAGCTATATGGGAAAAATCAAGTAAAAACAACAAAGGTTGTGCCCACTGTTTATGTAGTAGGGGAGCTATCTGATTTGTTACTGGGTAGGGAACCAGCCGTGAAATATGAAGACCTAGGAAATCCCATTGTGACTGTACAAATCTATGGCCACTCATTTCCAAACACATTGGTTGACTTAGGGGCAACCATCAACATCCTAAATACAGGGGCCTGCAAAAAACTGGGTATATCAGCTCTAGAACCTACTGCTACACTGCTGGAACTTGCTGACAGGTCTATTATCAGACATGAAGGAATAGTGCAGGACATCCTGGTCTCTGTAGACTCATGGGAATATCCAGCTGATGTTTTAGTTATTAATCCAAAGAATATGATGGACAGACACCCATTTATTCTTGGGTGACCTTGTTTGGCCACAATTGATTCTTACATAGGTTGCCGAATATGCAACATGACTATCACTAGAGGAGATTCTATAAAAAATATCATTATTTATCTGCCTGTCAAACCAAGCTTACCCATGGTGAAAATTCACAAGAATCCATGTACATATTGGGAGAAAAACATTCGTTCACTGCTGACACTAGTGGAAGCTCTCGAATTGAAGGACCAAACTGAAGACGATGTAATCAATAATTTTATGAGTCAGCCACCCACATCTGGAAATTTAAAATGCTAAATGTTGAAAACAGTCCCTGAAGAAGAAGCTCAAGAGGATCTCGTGACAAACCTTGAGGATCAACATATTCCCACAACTGTTGTACATAACAGCATACCTATTGAGATTGAGCCAGGAAAGGTTCTGAATATTAATGGCAATTTGGATGATGAAAAAAAACAAAAGATCATAAAAGTCCTTCGAAAGTATCAAGGGGCATTTTCTTGAGATTACCTAGACATGAAGGGTTTATACCCTTATTTATGCACCCATCACATTTATACCGATAAGGAAATCTGTCCCATTAGACAACTTCAGTGAAGGCTAAACCCGCACTTAAAAGAGATTGTAAAAGAGGAGCTACAAAAGCTATTAGATGTAAATTTAATTTATCCTATTTCAAACAAAAAATGGGTCACCCCTCTGGTAGTCGTCCCTAAAAAAAATGGGAAATGGAGAATCTGCGTGGATTACAGACAATTGAATAAAGCAACACAAAAAGACCACTTCCCCCTCCCCTTCATTGACCAAGTCCTGGACACATTGGCAGGGAAACGGTTCTTTTCCTTCCTCGACGGGTTCAGTGGTTACAATCAAATCCAGATAGCCCTTGAGGACCGGGATAAGACAACCTTTACCTACCCATGGGGTAATTTTGCTTATAAAATTTTACCATTTGGGTTATGTAATGCCCTAGCGACATTTCAGAGAGCCATAATCAAAATTTTTCTGACTTAATAAATGAGGGGCTTGAAATCTATATGGATGACTTCACACCATATGGGGAGGATTTTGACCAAGCTTTAGAAACTCTAGAAAAGGTGTCGGAGTAATGTATTGCTACTAGGTTATATCTAAGCAATGAAAAATTTCACATGATGATGATTGAGGGAGTGATCCTAGGTCACTACATTTCTGCAGCTGTAATATAGGCAGATCCGACTAAGATGGAGGTAATCCTTCTATTAGCTACACCCTGTACACAGACAGAGGTACGCAGTTTTTTGGGATATGCAGGATATTATCACAGATTTATATATAATTTCTCACAAATAGTCGCACCTTTATATGCATTAACTAGAAATGTTGAATTCCATTGGACTGATAAATGTGACACCACTTTTATAGATTTGAAGAAACTGGTCTCGACAACACCAATTCTACGAGGGCGTAATTGGAAAATGCATTTTCACATCTCTTCAGATGCATCCGACACAGTAATAGGGGCAGTCGTTGACCAATAAGAAGACAGACAATATTATGCCATTTATTATATCAACAAAAACATCACTCTTTCCGAATTAAATTATACAGTGACTGAAAAGGAGTTCCTAGCTGTCATTTATGCTATTAATAAATTTAGGCACTATATAACTTGCTATCAAGTACTCTTGTATACTGATCACTCTGCCATTAGATATACAGCCAATAAACCAATCACGAATGCGAGAATAACTCGTTGTTTGTTGTTATTTCAGGAATTCAATATAACAATCAAATATCATCCAGGAAAGGAAAACGTAGTCGTAGACTTCCTATCTAGGGTTCCAAAAATGGACGAAATGCTAGCAGTCGATGATCATTTCTCTGATGAACATATATTTTCTATAGCAGTAAAAACACCATGGTATGAAGACATGGCAAATTACTTGGCAGTAGGCAAGCTTCCCAGACATTTAATATCAAGAGAATAGAAATTGATTGTACAATGTAGTACAAGATTCTCCTGGATCGGTGGATACCTCTTCTATACAGGGGCCGACATGCACATATGCAGATGCATAAGAGAGAATGAAGTATATGACATCTCATAAGCCTATCATTATGAACCTTGTAGTGGCCATTTCACAGAATGCAAAACGGGGCATAAATTGTTACAATTAGGCTATTATTGGCCTACGATTTTCAAAGACGCAAAAAAATATGTCCAAGCCTATGATATATGCCAAATAATGGGCCTCCTAGGCCAAGCTGATGAAATGGCACTACAACCACAATTGGTGGTGGAACCATTCGAACGATGGGCACTGGACTTCGTTGGACCATTCAACCCACCATCAAACTAGAAAGTATACATGTTGGTTGCCACAGATTATGTAACCAAATGGGTAGAAGCAGTGGCCTTGTCAAGAGCCATGGAAGAATCGGTGATTAATTTTCTTTTTGAGCTGTTTATACAATACGTTTTTCCATAGGAAATGATAATCGATCGGGGGGCACAATTCATAGGTAACAAAATTGCAGCCACCCTATGGAATCACCATATCATCCATAGAGTTATGTATCCTTACCACCCGCAGGAAAATGGGCAGGTCGAAAGCACCAACAAAGTCTTAGAGGAAATCCTTACCAAAACTGTATCAACACATCATTGGGATTGGGCCACTAGATTACTAGAAGCCTTATGGGCTTATCGTACAACCTGGCGAAACACCACTGGATATTCACCATATCAGCTAGTATTTGGGAGAGAACCTATCTTTCCCATTGAATTTGAAATCAAAACTCTAAGGACAGCCCAGGAGGTGGGGTTGGACTTAACCGAAGCCCAAGCTAGAAGACTCCAACAAATAAATTAATTAAACGAAATACGACTACTAGCCCTACAACACACAACGGTCATCCAATAACAATGAGCTAAGTGGCATGATAGCCTTATCAAGAAGAATGTATTTCAAAAAGGAGATTGGGCACTCCTTTATGACTCTAGATTTGAAGATTTTCCAGGAAAACTACAAACAAGGTGGCTCAGTCCATACGAGATTCGGGAAGTACACAACAATGACACACTCACCTTGACCACCATAGATGGGTCTAGTTCAGCATTTCGAGACAACGGGTATGGATTATTCCTCTATCGCAACCCTCTCACGAAAGAATATTTTTTCCAATAGGTATGAAACGACCCCACCATCCAAGTTGTGGCATAAGGGGGTGATAACCCCACAAACTCAAGTACATGAGAATTTTGCTACCATCATTTGTAAATAATGTATATAAGCTCCTTACCTTGTTGTAAATCTTCATACTCAAAATTTTTCTCCTCTCATCCTCTTGTGAGTTGCGTTTTTATTTTTCTCGTTGTTCAATCCTCGAACAACTGTTGTTCAGTCGTTGAACGACTGCTGTTCAACCAGACTGAACAGCCATGTTTTTGCATTTTTATTTTTCTTGCTGTTCAATCCCTGAACGACTTCTATTCAATCCAATTGAACAACTACTGTTCAATTGGATCGAACAACCGTGAGTTGCATTTTTCTCTGTTGTTCAATCATCGAACGGTTGTTGTTCATTCGTCGAACGACTGTTGTTCAATCGTATTGAACAACCGTGTTTTTGCATTTTTATTTTTCTCATTGTTCAATCCTTGAACGGATGTTGTTCAATTTTCAAATGACTACTGTTCAATTAGATTAAACAACCGTGTCTGTGCATTTTTATTTTTCTCGCTGTTCAATCCTTGAACATACGTGTTTTTGAATTTTTATTTTTCTCACTGTTCAATCAGATTAAATAGTCATGTTTTTGCGTTGTTCAATCCATGAACAGCTGTTGTTCAATCCAATTGAATATCTAATGTTCAATCGGGTCAAACAAGTATGAGTTTTGTTTTTGTTTCTCGCTGTTCAATACTTGAATGACTGCTTTTCAATCCTTGAATGGTTGCTGCTCAATCGGATTGAACAATCGTATTTTGTGTTTTTATTTCTCCTTGACATTAAAACTCTCCGGATGGCTACTGGTCAATCCTATTGAACAACTGTTGTTCAAGTTGAACAACCTTGTTTTTACATCCTATTATTCTCCTTATCCAACACCCTTTCCTTTAAACCCGAGCTATAAAAGGCATCTCTGAGTAGGTAATGGTAGTTGAAGAAGAGAAAGAAACAATAAAATTACCAATATTGTGATTCCTTGGCACTATAATCCTTAAACAGGAAGCTGACATTGTACATACACGAAATGAAGGGCTAAGTCCCGCCCAGTTCAAATATGTTATCATATAATACATGACCTTATGATGGTATGTATTTCTGCACTATTCGAGTAGTATTTTCCTCCATTATGAATAAATGGGAATAAGGGGTATTAATTGTATTGGAATTATTTTACTTCCCTCACCATCCCTAACTCTTAAAGAGTTAATGAGCCTCCCTTCATGTATAGAGAGAATCTATTATGCGTTCATGAAAATTTCCAAGAGAGGATAGGGGTTCTCATCACGAGCCAACCTACCATGATCGTAGGGATTTAACAAGTGGCATACCCACAATGGCCACCACACCAGGGTAATGACCTTATCATCTGCTTGAAGGATAGGAGATCTCATCATGAGTCGGCCTGATCACTCTGTTACAATCCTAGTGAATGGCACTGTGACCTCCTTATAAATCAAAATGTTATGATTCAAAAAGAAGTACTATTCTTACATGCCAATTTTCAAGAGAGGATAGGGGGTCTCATCACGAGCCAGCTTACCATGTTCATAAGAGCTTAGAAAATGACATGCCCACAATGGCCACCACACAAGGGTAATGACCTTCTCATCTGTTTGAAGGACAGGAGGTCTCATCATGAGCCAGCCTGATCACTTTGATACAACTATGGTGAGTGGCACTATGGTTATCTGGCTATCATACCAGCATGGTGATCTCTCCACAAAATTGGCAGAATAACTATTTTTACATAAGGATCCCAGCTCATTATTTTGGGTTAAAATAGCAACCCTATCGAGGCTATGAATGCCTGTTGGCAGCAGTGGCTCTGCTTATGGTATGAAAGTATGTTTCATCAATAACCAATTACTCTTATATATACTTTATCTTCCATTCTTCTTCCATAAAATATTACTCGAATTAGTGATAATTATAATCTACCACACGAATAACTAACAGAGATATGCTTACATATTTGAACCCCGGGTTGACAGCACCAATCATTACCTATCTCAGTCTTGCTTCCGTCATACCTTTTCATTGAATAAGGACATCATATCATAATAATAGTTATACTGTTCCCTCTCCCTTTCCGGTCACTTCCGCACAAGATGCAATTATGGAAAAACTTCCAAATCTGACCTTTACACTGCGTATGCTCGTAATTACTCAACCCCCTGAAACTTGACAGCCACGACCTTCTCCTTCACGTACAGGTCATTATTATCAAATCTTGACATTCCCCCATTTGCATTCATGATTGGCCAAATCCCTCTTGTACTTAAGGATGTGGGCGCCCTTAATTTGAAGGAGGGGGTGTAATTAGTCTTAAATTGACAAGCATGCAAGATTTACGCACAAATACCGTTAGATACATCAATAAGACCAGAGGAACATTGCAATTAAGGTATGAAGTTACCAATGCAGAACCACAATCTCTCTTTTTCCTGCATACAACATTAATTCGAAGCAACAGAGCTGAGAGAGAATACAATCAGAGGAAGAGGCCCAGGAAAACATACTAGCTATGGGAGGAAATTCCCTTCGGAACAAGCCTGCAAACTTTCCAATTTCAGATGCAGCTAGTGCCATCCTCCAGCAAGCCGACTGGCTAACATATGTACACTGATTACAAGGATTTGATATAGGAATTGCAATTGAGTTTTTGAAAAATATGCAAGAAGGTCAGACCATAATCAAGGGTCAAATTATACCAGTCATAGACGAAATTATTGCTGGAGTCTTTGGAATACCAGCAGAAGGAGAATGATGGACAGAGAGACATCTCCTCCTATGAGAGGCAGTAGCAACATATCAGGAACTGGAGGAGCCATTGGAGCGAAAAGGGAAAGGGATTAACCCTACCTCTCTACACCAACCATGGCAGGAACTAACAGCATTCATCCAAAGGTTCATTACATGTGATGGACATCAAGACGTGGTAAAACCTCGTGAGCTTAAACTTTTAGCTATACTTAAGAAAAATATTTCAGTTAACTTGCCTGTTTTCTTAAATTCTATATTTCATGACACTGTTGTTCGATTAAGAAGAGCCAAAAATACACAAGTAGTAGTCAATCACCATGGGATAATTAAACTAGTCATCATACATGAGTTGGATAAGTAGCAAATAGCCTGGGATTTTTTTTTTTAACCCTACGGCACAGGTACCTGAAATAAAACTTGGCGAAAACAAAATTGAGCTTCCCAAGGTAAACATACCTAGAAGAAAAAGGACTCGAACTACAACCTCAGAACCAAGAAGGAAAAAACGGTCCAAAACACTTCAAGGAACCTCAGAACTCATAGAGGAGGTAGGAACATCCCATCCTCTACCCTCAAGCCCTCAAAACACACCCTTACAAGACTTCAAGGAAGAAATGGCTCGAGTCCTAGAGAAAATGAGGGAAGGTTACGAATCTAGAAACCTATTGGAAGCAGAAGAGAAAGAGGAACCCAAAAATTAGTCTTCCATTTCTAGCAGTTTTGGCCACACTGAAGTCCTACCCTAACAAGAGGAATCATAGGAAGGTGGGGCTCTGTCCCCTCTTGAGAATTATGAGGTGAATAGTGAAGGGAAGGAAGAGGGGAGAACGAAATTAGAAAATTAATCAGGTGAAACTGTCCCTGCGGAGCAAAACATAAGCATAGAAACAGTCCCTTTGACACCAGGAGGTAGCACTACCCCACCTTTTCAGGACCCTCATATAGAAGTAAACTCTGAAGATTAAATAAGAAACACCATTAGAAGAAACTGTGAGGTTGGCAACAACATTCCTGAAAATGGGAATACCGCTCCTCCACCACCTGCTGAAATCAGGTCAGGTGAGAATTCAGCTAAAAAGAAGATTAAGAAATTGAGTAGGGCTTGTAGAATATTAAAGAAAATGGTGAAATATCTAAGAAAAAAATTGGAGAAAAGAAGGGCCCAAAAGCCAAAGAAGGAAACCACCACCGTAGGAACTCAAATAGAATTAGTCACCAACTTGATAAACACTGTTGAAGATGAGATGCAGACTGACTTAGCTGACATCATTGAGGCTGAGATGCAAACCAACTTGGTAGCTACTACAGAGGCTGAGGTGAAGACCAACTTAACCGACACTACTGAGACTAGGATACAAACTGACCAAGCAGGACCTACTGAGGGCGAAATTTAGACAGAACTAGAAAACACCATTGAAGCTTCTACACAAACTGAGCAGAAAACTACAGAAGAGAATGAGACCCAAAAAAAGGAATTCCCTGCCTATGCCCACCTAGCGTAGAAAGTTGTTAATTAGAAATTACACAATGAACTGGTGCAAACACAACATGAGCTAGCACAATGTAGGAAGGAGGTGGTGCCAGCACAAGGATACCAAGAACTACTAAAAAAATTCACAGACCTCTCCTCCACAGAAGATGAGACATTTTCCCAACTTAGAGAGGAACAGGGAAAGTTAAAAAGGGCATAAGAGTAGGTGAATCAAGCCAAGAAACAAATCACTACAATTTTTTCTCTGTATAATGATGCACTATCATGCAGGGCACCAACCACCAACTATGCCCTGTTCTTAACAGAACGATATTTACTGTTGAAAGTCAAGGCCGTTAGGGCAGGAAAGTACACAACTTTCAGAACCATAGAAGAGTTTGTCTACTACTATAATGATCAAGCTGAATAGGTCCAATTTCTTCTATGTGAACTTTACATGCACAATTTATTTCTAAAAGAGGACACAAACAAAAATCCTAGCCCCTTTATAGGAGATGCTCAACTCTAAGCCTTCCTCTCATTCTCTAAGAACCAGATTAAGTGGGCCAAGGCCTATAACATCTTTCAAAAGAGAGAACATGGCCTAGACTTATGGGTCAGAGGAGAACCTACAAAACCCCTGCAGCTGTTTATCCAGCACAAGAACTTCATGCGAAGGCAAGGCATAAGGACTAGGCTGGGGCCCATCCATAAAGACATTATAGAAAATGGGCAAGAATACTTTGAAGATATTTGGGAAGCAGCCTTGACAGTAGATAAACAAATATGGATGGCCTCCATGAACAATGTAAAGAATAGGGAGCCATTTGGCTACAATAATTTCAAGGCTGCTGCCTCTAGATTCCTCTCATATAGTAACCTGGTCTTTAGCATGGGTCCTACATGGTTAGGATGTAGACATAGAAGCCCTCTTCTTTGGTATCCTCCTGATGACTATAATCATAATTATGAGTTACCAGAAGGGCATGCAAGTGCTTCCTTTGCAATAATGAGACAAAAACAGGGTTTCAGAGCATACAAGGAAAAGGTCTACCCTGCCTACTCCCTGACACAGTTGCATCTCAACCATATATTTGTGTGAGGACATGCAATTAGGTAAGAAAGGGAGTATATGTTGGGCCAGAATTAAGGTATGTTTTCACCCTATAATTACTTCAAATTATGACAAAGTCTTAGGAATTCTTCTTCATTTTGACAATAAAGAAAGAAAAGATTTATGAAAATCAGAGAAATTGGGCTAACGACAAAAAAAAAATGTTTCTATAATAGAAATTTGACTTATTATATCTCCGTATGTAGGAAGGCAGAGTAGCTGAACCAATGGCAAATGGAAGACAACCGACAGACACGAACGTATGGAATCTTAATAACTCCCAGGAGCCGACAGAAGGCAGAAAGATAGATTCAAGCTCGAAGAATCAAATGACAGCCACGCGTAGCGGGCTGTCATTTGGAGAATACTATATCATTGCATGAAAATTCATTTAAAAGGGCCAGGGACGAACTAGATGGAGAGTCGAATAGGAATTTTCTTTTTGTAATCAACGCATTAGGAAAAAACTGTCAAATTGTATTCCTGTATTATCCTTTGAGTTAATAAAGAGTTTTTATGTTTTGAATAATTATATTTTGAGGTTTTCATTGCGTTAAAGCTTCTGATGGTCTGGGCCCAACCCCTAAGAGTTTCCTTGCCAATTTCCATGCTGTGCGCTAGTTACAAAATCAATGTCCAATTATCTGATGCAGTTGTAAAATAATTTCGTACTCAATAAAGTTACAGTTTTTCTTCCTTCGGAATAGTTTTTCATTTGTGCTTCTTGATTTGGAGTGATCACATTCACATCTTCTGGTTTATAATAGTGCTTAACTGCTGTTAGATGTTTCCATTTTCTTCCAATTCCCTTACAATTGATTTACAGATCATAGAATAATTACTGTTCGATGTTACTTGTCTTTGGGGATTAAATTTTTCTTTTAGCACAGTAAGGCATCCAATTGTTGATTAATGTCAATTAGTCAGTTTACAAAGAGAATTCCATTGCAAAATTATTTAATTAATTGTTGTTACATTCATTTAGATTGTTGTTCAATTCATTAAGATTGCCATTCAAACCATCATTCTGTTGTTCAATCATAGGTTTATTTTTTCTAAACTAGACAGAATAATTAGCTACAGTCTACCGAGCCATTTCTCTTTGAGTTGATTGAATTCAGAAGATTAGATAATCCTTTTTCATAAGTAACATAGAGTAACTATCAGTCGATCTCACTTGCATATATTGTTCTTACACTCTTGAAATAAGAAGACTTACCTCAGGTTGACAATTAAATGAGAAGCACTAAGGTTGCATATAATAAGCCACCTATGTGATACCAAAACCAACATCTCATGCTGAGGGTCTCATTCAGTGGAAGAATATGTGGCTAAAAAAAGGAGAAACATATTAGAAGTTGTGAAGGATCACATAGTCTCCAGTCTCCATGGGAAATAAACCCCGTATTCAATTTGGAAAGAATAGATGAAGTTGTTCCAGAATATTAGTGACCACAAGATTCTGGTGCTCAAGGATATGCTTCAGAATATAAAGATGCAAAAGAAAGACACAATACCACAATACCTCAACAGGTTCACACAATGTCATGATGAACTTAGAGGAGTTGGGGTTAGTGTTGTAGAGGATAATTTGGTAAGCCTTACACTTCTGGGCCATCCCAATAGCTACCACAGCTTCCAGGATTCGGTAAATGGAAGGGAGAATCTACCAAACTAGGGAAGATTGTGGTTTGATTTTGTTGGCTCAAGGGGTCCTGAACCAGTTTCGGATGTTCAAGGTTTGCCAACAAACCCCTATACTACTGGCCCTTTCGGCAGTGACCTGCTTGCGCAGGCCAAAGTATCACCTAAAGTAGTATGGGTGGGTGTTGGACCCAGGTTTCCGCACCCTTGGAGGGGGTAGGTAAGTCAAGCAGAGCTACGTTCAGCCTTATAATGACCAGACCTTGTATTACAGAGCCAATATCTACAGATTCCTTCGCATCCACGTGCACAATAGCAATGATACTCACATAAATATGTAGATCATGAACTCACATAACAAGAATGCAACTATTCCAGATATTCTTGAATGAAGTAAAATAGAACAAATCCAGATTGCAGCATAAATCAGTAACATATGCATGTTCATAGCTTAAATCAATAATATAATAGTATATATTAAGCAATAAAACATCACAGATTCATATCACAGTAACTCTAGTGGATTCAGATATTCAATAACACTTCCGCATTCTTTAATCCTTTAGATCTACTTACAATACCCCAAAACCCAACCTGCACACACAGCAGCAGGGTCCACACATAGTAGGACATATGCCCTCCACACACACAGCAACAGGAGTCCTTACCCAAAAACCCTGAACAGATCTATCTATTCGCACTTAGCAACAATCTCTTATCATTCTTAGTCTGCCTTTACAACTAAAAAAGGTTCGACTACATATACTATTTTAGCCTATGCATCCAATGGTCTGCAAACTATGGTGTGCAGACTCTTGGTCTACCCTTGACCCATTTACAATGCTTTCAGGGCTTTAACACACCCCAAAACCCCTGAACTAGACTAAATATAATAAAAAAAATACACAAAATGGATTAGTTCCATAGCTTGCAGGAGACCCTGTTCCAACAGTCCCCCAACACAATATTGTGACTCATCCTGAGTCACTGTGGTGGAGGGGTTTCCACCTATGCGCGTAGTGTGTTGACGATGGAAATCAGTGGGGGTAGCACTTCTTGAATCTGAGTAGCAGCGCTCTACACAATATCCATGAGCTTCTAGGATGTTGGTCCTTCGGTCGCTGCAGTGACACTCTCGAGTGTCTGATTCAGTCGCTTGAATGCAACATTGGTATCCTGTGATAGCTGGGGGGTTGCATCAGCCCAAGGCTTCAAGTGTTCCGTGATGGCATGCTTCTTGCACCGTAGTTCTTCAATCTCATCTTGGAGCACATTGCTAGTCTTCAAGTGTGCCAGACGTTGTGCAGGAACTAAGGAGGGAAATGTAGCTTCGACCTGATCGAAAGCTTCTTCCTTCTGTCGTAAGTCCTGATTGATTCTATGGAGGACTGGATCGCACTGGATCTTGGTTTGAATCTGCATGGCGTCTTCAAGTAACTAGGTGCCCTGAGCAACCTATCCTATAATGGTGTTAGTAGCCTCGGTGACGAGCGTAGCGTGCTAGGCTTGTACCTCCAGAGGTGTTTCAGGCTGCGACTTGGCCTGTAAGTTGGTTATTTGCTGCTCCAGCTACGTCTTCATGACCTGCATCTCCATCCTGGATGCCTTCAATGTGGCGACCAACCCTTCAACTTTATCCTGGGGGGCCTTGCGGCCAGGATTTCCTCTGTAATCTCCGTGCAGAGCTGGTGGATCAATGTCTCGAGCTCCACCTGCTGTGTGACAACGCGTAGCACTTCAGTGTTCTACTGTGTGATGGTTTGCTCATCCACCCTGAGTTGTTGGTGCACCTTCTGGTGTCAATGGCGAATCTCCTAGAATACAGCAGTGTGGAGGTCCTATAATGCATCATGGGGTAGTGTGGACAGATTCAACTGTACCCTTGTTTCTGCCTGGATTTGGACTGCTTGATCCAGCAAACTGATCACAAGGGTAGTGCTAGGTATGGTGAAGAGATGGCTTTCCTTCGTAGCAAACACTGTATGATCGGTTGCTAAGGGAGGCCATACCTGAGTCACACTAGCCTGTAGTGTGTATGTCTTCAACTATAGGGTGCGGAGCTTAGCTTGGAGGGTGTCAATTGCAGCCTTCTGGTGTTCCTCGAGGGCTACCAACTTGTCTTCTGTGGCCATTGTGACAGTATCTACTATTTGTTCAAGGTCCCCATTAGTTAGTGTGACCGTCGCATCATATTCTCCCTGTTGCACTCTGCTTCTTTCGGGGCCCCTTTTCAGGCTCACCTATTCGCTTTGTTCCCCCGAGGTTTACTTCTGGTGGCGAATCGACCTGGTATCGACCTTGGTGTTTTTGGGTGGTTCGTTCTTCTTTGTGGCTACATCTGAGCCCTGCTTGCTTGGTCCTGCAATCTCCTTGGTGTGGGTTTTGAAGCCTATCTTCCAGGCAGGAGGCCATAGCTCGATCATACGGTCAATGTCCTCATCTGCTACCATATACAGGAGGGACGTCCAGGTTTTACCCTTGAGGCTGCGGATCTGAATGTGGTGCATCGTAACCTAGAATGTTGAAATAATTTTGTACCTGTTGTACACCGTTGGGGATAGCTGTGGTTGAGAGTTTATGGTTGTGGCCAAGATACTCTAGAATAGGACCCAAAATACTTGGTTATATTTCACACATTGTGCGTCCTTGGAGTCCCATAGATGGGCGAAGTGAGCCCCTTCGCACATTTCTAGAGTGAGCTCGGGGAGGACTGACTCCTCAGGGGAATCCCAAACAACCAATTCTATAAGGAGCAGTAGCTAAGAATAGAAAAAGGCCTTCCCTTGTTCCTGATATTCATGGATGTTGGTCAAGAATTCGTCACAAAAATATTGGGCCCAATTGAGGTAGACCCCTTTCGTACACCGACCTGCTAATAGAATGACATAGACAGGGACGGTTGCAACCTAGCATTTATGCATTACCTTGCATGCTAATAATATGGTACCCATCTGCGTAGGATGGTCATTGATGGATTTGATGATAAAGCCTCGGGTATTCCGCTCCACCTTATATTTTTGGCGCACAAATTCAGCAGTCTCACCTTCATATTTCTTTCCCACCTGCTCCAGAGGGTGTGGCCCCTTAATGGGAAGGCCCGTAATTCGGTGAATTAACCCAGCATCAATGGGGACTCAGTCCTGAATCCATAAGAAGCCATTGTGAATCAAGGCAAGAAACTGTCGGTCCAGCCGGTCCGTGACATTGTAATGGCCGAAATGGGGCATCCGCAGTAGGTTCAAGAGCCCAGCTCCGGTCAATCCACATACCCACCACTGAGGAATGACCATGACCCCATCATTCACATAAAATATTTCTAAGTATAACTCGGGGGCCATCTTAGATAAGGCTTCATAATTCGCCAAGTCGTGATCATCAAATTTAACTTCAAGGAGCCTCTCACAAGGATCACTGATGACAGGGACTTCTCCCTGGGTTAGCGGTGTTTGTAGATAGGTGATCAAACCATCCAAGTTTTTGGGCATGTGCGTTAAAGGTCGCCATTTTCGGATAAAGGGAGGTAACCAATTGATCGGATTGGTGGGCTGGGTTTCCTCCTGTGCATCCTGATCCTGAGGTGTTGTTCGTGGAGATTTGGCATGCCTCGGGGAAGTCCTAGGCCTCCCTGCAGCCCATTTTGCCGCTTTTGGGGGCTTCCCCAAGCCCTATGATTTCTATTTTTCCTTCCTTGTGACTGGTGTAGAGAGCACTTCCTCATCCTTAGCCCCTATCAACATTACGTCCTCACTTTATAGCTCTGTTGGTGCTGAGGGTTCAGCAGGGTTCGTGGTCATCATCCTAGTGTGAAAAAAGGCATCCCAGCTCTGAGTGGCTACTGTCAGAAGGAGTAGGCTGATCATACATGAAAGGGATAGTGCAGATTAGGAGAATCGTATAGCTCAAGTTCGGTCGAGACCAAGGTGAGAAGTACAAGCTATGCAAGTGAGGCAGATCCCTTAGCTGAGCTACCCTACCCTTTTTATAGTGCTTGTGGTCATCCAACGGTAGGGTAAACTTCACCTGGAATTTACCATCAGATAAATAGTTAAAATTCCCCAAAATCCACCTTATTAAATTCCAGGGGACAACGCCTTTCAACGGTAACTTTTTCTTCCTACCAACTGTTAGTGTGCCAATGGCTAATTTTCGCATCTCCTGTGTGTTCAACCTTCCTGCTATGCTTGGGTCAAACACCTATGCCTCCTGCGTGTCCTCCCCCAACACAGGCTTGTTCCTAAGGTACTTCACAACCAAAGACATGTTTTTTTGATAGGTGTCATCCCAACACTAGTACATTTGGCGAAAATTCTGACACTTTAGTTCCGACACTTTTTACCAAATGTCGGAAATTTCCCCAAATTTTATCAATTTTTCAAATCCCACCCACAATTGTCGCTATACCGATGTTTGGAGACAATTGTCAGTATTATGACACTTAGAGGTAATTTTCGGTCTTGCAACGTTTGGAGAAAAGCATTGGAATTGCGATGGATTGGAGGAAAGTGTCAGTCTTGCGACAGTTAGAGCTAAGTGTCACTATTGCGACGTTTGGAGCAAAGCATTGGAATTGCGACGAAATATCCACAAGCGTCGGTCTTGCGATGAACTAGAGGAAAGTGTCGGTCTTGTGATACTTAGAGCTAAGTGTCGCTATTGCGACGTTTGGAGCAAAGCGTCGGAATTGCGAGGGATTAGAGGAAAGTGTCGGTCTTGCGACACTTAGAGCTAAGTGTTGCTATTGTGACGTTTGAATAAAAATATTTCAAAAAACAATTCTGCCAAATGTACTAGTTTGAATGTATATCCTCTGCCTTGATTCAATTTTTCATTTAGGGCAGAATTGTAAGTTCCATCTAACATATTTATTCTTTCAAGTCTTAGATAATTCTCATTCATTTTGGAAGAAGTATGCACTTTATGCAGATGATAACTCTTCACACTACCTCCTTTTCTTTACTTATTTTAGTGTTTGTATTATTTAGAATTCAAGAAGACTAGTTTCCTTTTTCCATTCTTATTGAAGTCCCTAAAAGATCCATCTTCATCATTCTTCTGTAGTGAAACATGCACAAAAGAAAATATTTTCTTATAACATAGATGCATACAAGTTTTTAGATAACAAGAACAAGTGTCGGTATTGCGACAGTTAGAACAAGTGTCAGTATTGCGACAGTTGTGTCAAGTGTCGGTATTGTGATGTTTAGGAGGCAAGCATTGTTAGTGTTTAGGAACAATCTTAGGGTTTAGGGTTTGGGAGTTAATTTTGGTGATCGGGCGTGTGAGGCTGCCCAAAAAAACACATTCGTATGGGCCATTTTGTTCGAGGGCGCCCGTATCAGTTTTGCTAAGTTTTGACCTCCCAAGTGCCTTGTGCACATTCGGGTGGCCTGTTTGCTATTTGCTCCCTTGTGGGATCATTCAATCGGGCGCGCCGTGTTGCACCGTGTGAGGTTGCCCGACTGGGCGCGTTCGGGTCGAGCTGTTTCGCTTAAGGGTGCCCTTATCAGTTTTGCTAAGTTGTGACCGCCCAGGTGCCTTATGCATGTTCGGGTGGCCCGTTTATTGTTTTCTCCATTGTGGCATCGTTCGGTCGGGCGCGTTGTGTCGTGCCGTGTGAGGTCACTCGACCAGGCGCGTTCGGGCAGGCCGTTTTGTTCGAGGGCGCCCGTATCAGTTTTTCTAAGTTGCGACTGCCCAGGTGCCTTGTGCATGTTCGGGCAGCACATTTGCCATTTTATCCCTTGTGGCATTGTTTCGTCGGGCGCGCCGTGTGAGGTCACCTGACTGGGCACGTTCGGGTTGGGTCGGGCCATTTAGTTCGAGGGTGCCCGTATCAGTTTTGCTAAGTTGTGACCACCCGGGTGCCTTGTGCATGTTCGGGAAACCCATTTTCCATTTGCTGCCTTGTGGCATCGTTCGGTCGGGCGCATTATGTTGCATAGTGTGAGGTTTCCTGACTGGGCGCGCTTGGGTTGGGTTGGGCCATTTCGTTCGAGGGTGCCCGTATCAGTTTTTCTAAGTTGTGACCGCCTGGGTGCCTTGTGCATGTTCAGGCAGCCCGTTTTCCATTTTCTCCCTTGTGGCATCATTCAGTTGGGCACGCCGTGTCACTCCGTGTGAGGTCGCCTGACCGGGCTTGTTCGGGTTGGGCCGTTTCATTCGAGGGCACCCGTATCAGTTTTGCTAAGTTGTGACCACCCAAGTGCCTTGTGCACGTTCAAGCGACCCATTTTCCGTTTGCTCCCTTGTGGCATCGTTCGGTCGGGCACGCCATGTTAGGTTGCCCAACTGAGCACATTCGGGTCGGGCCGTTACGTTAGACGGCGCCTATATCAGTTTTGCTAAGTTCTGACCGTTGGGGTGCCTTGTGCATGTTCGGGTGGCCCGTTTGTCGTTTTCTCCCTTCTGGCATCATTCAGTCGGGCGCACCGTGTCGCGCCGTGTGAGGTTGCCCGACCAGGCACATTCGGGTCAGGTCGGGCCATTTCGTTCGAGGGCACCCATATGAGTTTTTCTAAGTTATGACCGCCCAGGTGAATTGTGCATGTTCTGGCATCCCGTTTTCCATTTTCTCCCTTGTGGCATCGTTCGGTCGGGCATGCCGTGTGAGGTCGCCCGACCAGGCGGGTTCGGGTCGGATCGTTTCGTTTGAGGGCGCCCGTATCAGTTTTGCTAAGTTGTGACCACCCGAGTGCCTTGTGCATGTTCGGGAGACCCATTTTCCGTATGCTCCTTAGTGGCATTGTTCGGTCAGGCGCGCCGTGTCGCGCCGTGTGAGGTCGCTCAACTGGGCGCATTCGGGTCGGTTCATTTCGTTCGAGGGCGCCTGTATCAGTTTTGCTAAGTTGTGACCACCTAGGTGCCTTGTGCACAATCGAGTGGCCCATTTTCCATTTTATCCCTCGTGGCATTGTTCATTCGGGTGCGTCGTGTCGTGTCGTGTGAGGTCGCTCGACCTGGCGTGTTCAGGTCGGGTTGTTTCGTTCGAGGGCGCTCGTATCAGTTTTGCTAAGTTGTGACCGCCCATGTGCCTTGTGCACGTTCAGGCGACCCGTTTGTCATTTTTTCACCTGTGGCATCGTTCGGTCGGGCGCGCCGTGTCGTGCCGTGTGAGGGCGCCCGACCAAGTGTGTTTGGGTCAGGCCATTTCGTTCGATGGCGCCTGTATCGGTTTTGCTAAGTTGTGACTGCCCGAGTGCCTTGTACACATTCGGGCGGTCCGTTCACCATTTTCTCCCTTGTGCACGTTCAGGCAGCCCGTTTTCCATTTTCTCCCTCGTGGAATTGTTCGGTCGGGTGCACTGTGTCGCGCCGTGTGAGGTCACCTGACTGAACACGTTCGGGTCGGATCGGGCCGTTTCGTTCGAGGGTGCCCGTATCAATTTTTCTAAGTTGTGACCACCCGGGTGCCTTGTGCACATTCGAGTGGCTCGTTTGCCATTTTCTCCCTTGTGGCATTGTTCGGTCGAGTGCGCCATGTGAGGTCACCCGATCGGGCACATTCGGGTCAAGCCATTTCATTCGAGGGCGCCCGTATCATTTTTGCTAATTTATGACCGCCCGGGTGCCTTGTGCGCGTTCGGGTTGTCTGTTTGTTGTTTTCTCCATTGTGGCATCGTTCGATAAGGCGCATCGTGTTGCACTGTGTGAGGTTGCCTGACCGGGCGTGTTCAGATCGGGTTGTTTCATTCGGGGGTGCCCGTATCAGGTTTGCTAAGTTGTGACTGCCCGGGTGCCTTGTTCATGTTTGGGTGGCCCATTTTCTGTTTTCTCCCTTGTGGCATCATTCGGTCGGGTGCACTGTGTCGCGCTATGTGAGGTCACTCGACCGGGCACGTTCACGGGGTCAGGCCATTTCGTTTGAGGGCACTCGTATCATTTTTGCTAAGTTGTGACCACCCAAGTGCCTTGTGCACGTTTGGGTGGCTCATTTTCCATTTACTCCCTTGTGGCATCATTCGTTCGGGTGCGCTGTGCAAGGTCGCCTGACCGGGCGTGTTCGGGTCGAGTCGTTTCATTCGAGGGCGCCCGTATCAGTTTTGCTAAGTTGTGACCGCCCAGGTGCCTTGTGCACATTCGAGTGGCCCATTTTTCGTTTGCTCCTTTGTGGCATCGTTTAGTTGGGCACACCATGTCATGCCATGTGAGGTCGCCTGACTGGGCACATTTGGGTCGGGTCGGGCCGTTTCGTTTGAGGGCGCCTGTATCAGTTTTTCTAAGTTGTGACCACCCGGGTGCCTTATGCATGTTCGGGTGGCCCGTTTACCATTTTCTCCCTTGTGGCATCATTCAGTCAGGCACGTCGTGTCACGCCATGTGAGGTAGCCCGAATGGGTGTGTTCGGGTCAACCTGTCTCGTTCGCAGGCACCCGTATCAGTTTTGCTAAGTTGTGACAGTCCAAGTGCCTTATGCACATTCAGGTGGCCCGTTTTCCATTTTCTCCCTTGTGGCATCGTTCGTTCAGGTGCACCATGTTGTGTTGTGTCAGGTTTTCCGAGGAAACACGTTCGTACAGGTCGGGTTGAGTTGGGTCTGGTTGAGTCGTGTCATGTGAGGCCACACAAGGAAACATGTTTGTACGAGTCGGGTCGAGTCATGTACTGATGGCGCTCAAGGAAACACGTTCGGGAAGGTCGGGTTGGGTCTGGTGATTAGGTCTTGTCTTGTGAGGCTGCCCAAGGAAACATATTCGTATGGGTCGGGTCAAGTCTTGTGATGGCTCCCAATTAGCTGTAAACGAGTTCAAGTTAGGTCAGGTCAGTTCATGCCGTATTGTAAGCGCGCCCAAGGAAACACGTTTGGGCGGGTCAGGTCGGGTTGGGTCATGTTAGGTCGTGCTGTGTGAGGCCACCCAAGGAAATACGTTCAGGTGGGTCAAGTCATGTACTGATGGTGCTCAAGGAAACACGTTTGGGCAGGTCGGGTTGGGTCTTATCATGTGAGGTCGCCCAAGGAAACACATTCGTAGTACGGGTCAGGTCGAGTCGTGTGATGGCACCCAATTAGATGTAAATGAGTTCGAGTTAGGTCAGGTCGGTTCGTGTCATATTGTAAAGGCACCCAAGGAAACACGTTCGAGAGGGTTCGGTCGGGTCGGGTCGGGTCGGGTCAGGTTGTGCCATGTGAGGCCGCCCAAGGAAACATGTTCGTGTGTGTCATGTTGGGTCTGGTCGGGTTGTGTCATGTGAGGCTGCCCAAGGAAACATGTTCGTATGGGTCAGGTTGAGTCGTGTCATGTGAGGCCGCTGAAGGAAACACGTTAGTACAGGTCGAGTCGAGTCGTGTACTGATGGCGCTCAAGGAAACGCATTCGGGTGGGTCGAGTTGGGTCTGGTTGGGTCTTGTTGTGTGAGGCCGCCCAAGGAAACACATTCGTATGAGTCGGGTCGAGTCATGTGATGGTGCCCAATTAGCTAGAAATGAGTTTGGGTTAGGTCAGGTCGGTTCATGCCGTATTGTAAGGGCACCCAAGGAAACACACGATTCGGGCGGGTCGGGTCGGGTCGGGTTGTTCAGGTCAAATCGTGTGAGGAAGGTCGTATAAAAAATGCTAAGTTGTGACCTCCCATCTACCTTGTGCATGTTCATGTGACTCATTTGTCGTTTTCTCCCTCATGCCTTCAACGCTCAGGCGGGTCTAGTCGAGCTGGGTCGTGTGATGTCGCCCAAGGAAATGCATTCGGGTCGGGTCGGGTCAGGTCATGTTGTACCGCGAGGGTGCCCAAGGAAACATGTTCGAGAGGGTCGAGTTAGGTTGGGTCATGTGAGGGCGCCCAAGGAACATGTCCAACCGTGTTGGGTCATGTCATGAGGGCACCCAGGGAAATTACACGTTCGGGTGGGTCAGGTCGAGTCGTGTGATGCCGCCTAGGGAAACGCGTTTGGGTCGGGTCAGGTTGGGTCGTGCCATATTGTGAGGGCACCCAAGGAACCACGTTCAGGCGGGTCGGGTCGGGTTGGGTTGGGTCATGTGAGGGTGGTCGTATAAAAAATGCTAAATTGTGACCACCTTAAAATCCGGTGCCTCCTCATAAAATCCTTTCCTCATATAATCGACCACCATTATAGACGTTTACACCACATTTGGTTTAGACATCTAGTAGGTAGCTCGTAGGGTGCCCCTATCTCCCATCTCCATATAGAGTAATTTGGTCATATATTCTTTCTTCTATGATACTGGTTCCTCTCTCTTAAGTCCTTGCTCTTGTCCTTCTTCTCTCTCCCTTTCTCTCCTTATACCTCCCTATCTCTTCCCCAATCTCCCTCTCTCTCTCTCTCTCTCTCTCTCTACCCTCCAATCCTCTCACTATATCCCTCCCTCTATCCTTCTTTCTGCCCCCCTTCCATCTTTGTGTCACCATCTCCCTCTCTTACCCTTCTATACCTCTCTCACTCCTCTCCCTCTCTCTCTCTCTCTCTGTTCCTTCTCTCCCCTCTCCTTCAGTTTATATCCATCTCTCTTGTTGTTCGGTCGGGTGCGCCATGTCATTTAGTTTGAGGGTGCCTCCCAAACATGTTCAGGTCAGGTCGTTTTGGTTGAGTGTCACCCTAAGCCCCCAATCCCTAATACCTTAACTACTAACTCATTATTCGACCCCTAAATGCACCTAAATCCCCTAACCCGTAAGCCGTCCAAATTCGAATTAGCTTTGAAGAAGTAATTTTTTTCTTACTTCTGTATAATTCACTATATACTCAGATCATGAATGTGAGTCGAAGGCTGTTTGCTGATTATATTATTATTGTATCAATAGTGTAATTATTTCTGTTTAGTTATATCTTTCTGGTCAAAAACCTCATCTTCAGAAATAATTTCTTGTCATTTTCAAAATTGACTGCTTCATTGAGCACAACATGCAGCTTATCTAATACTTTATTGAAGCTAAGAGCTCCATCTTTGGGGCAAGCTGCTTTTCGGGTGCTAACTCCACTATGTGTGGGGTTAGTTAACCCTATGCTTACAATGTTTACTATTTGCATATCAGATTGTGTGGGGGTAGATAACTCGTAGTCATATCACATAGGCCCCATTCACTTATGAAGTTTCCCCAAACTCTGCCCCCAATTTGGTTGATCTTGCTCAGCTTGAAAATTTTTAATTTTCATTGATGATTGATTTTCCTCTCGCTCGAATGCAAAAGGAAGATGAATTTCATCTTTTTCCTCCATAATTTCCACATTTGACATCTATTGTAGCTATTCATCTATGCTCATCGGGCATCACCACAAGCTGTACGTTTTTTTTTGCAATGGATTCTTGATGTTGATCTCGACGAGATTTCTCCTCCTCAAAAAACATATCCTGGTTGTAAGCATGGTTGTGGTATGTTGATGTTTAGATGAAAACTACAACTTGTAGCCCTTGATCTGCTAGGGGCCGATTACCTTGATATTAATGGTGTTCTAATCATACTCCTTCTGAAAAACCAATAAAGGGTCAAGGAAATTTACCAATATGTTGTCAAGTTTTATCTTATCCATCTCTGGGGTAAGCTGCTTTTCGGCTAAATCCACTGCCTTTGATCTCAATTTTTCCAACTGCTTCCTTCTCTCATATGATACTTAAGCCTTTGCCTTTCTCTTCCCTTCTAATTCCGTAATAGTGTCATAGTGATGCCATCCAACTTCTTTGGAAAGCCTTCCTAGAAGACAATACTTGTGACCTGGCACCTAAATCCCCTAACCCCTAACCCCCAATCCCTAAACCCTTAACCACTAAATCATTATGATCTCCCTAACCCCAATCCCTAATCCCTTAACCACTACTAAATAATTAATCCCCTAACCCCTAAATGTACCTAAATCCCCTAACCCCTTAACCTGCACTAACTCATTATTCTAGTCCTAACCCCTAACCGCTAAACCCTAAACCTCTGACCCCTAATCTCCTATTCATCGAACCCCTAAGTCCCTAAAAAATATGCCATGAAAATCCTCCAAAAAATTCTTAAATGATGGGAATTCCTATTCAATATGTGTGAAGCTAGTGATGGAATGTGACAAGTCATCCAAGATACATCCAAATATTTGATTTGTGCCTTGGGAATGTGAAATAACGGGTAAGATACAATCACTAGTGAGAAAATAATTGGTTCAAAACTATGTGGGAAAAATTCCAGTCAAGCTAAGGGATGGTGTGCCCTAGGTTGGATGCGATCCCTAGGTGTTTTTGACGGCTTAAAAACCCTTGGTTCATGGCTACTCAAATCACATGTTAGGCATGCTACTCACCTCAAAATTCACATTACCTAAAAAAATAAAAGTAATGGATTAATGCACAACTCATTTATTTCCTGGGCATATGTCTAGGTATGTTGACATAAATTATTTACTTATTCATTAGGAATAAAATATAATGGTTCAATATGTGGAACATTAGAATTTTAAATATGAATATTTGTATTTTCAAAAGTTTGCATAGCATTAGAATATGCACTAAAAAATTTGTGTGACATATCATTATGTATATTATTATTATCATTCATACAATACAACCCTCCTAGAGCCAAAATCGTTGACATGGTTGAATGACCATAGGAAATGAGTGGATGTTCTCCCCAATGAATGTTCCCATTTTATGTATGGAAACATAAAAATAACCTACATACTTTAGAAAATAAATTTCTACTTCCCTAACTTTTCATTTTTGTGTACAATTTAGAATTGATTAGATATAATCTTATAAATAAAATACAATGGAGAAAATTAAAACCCCTTAGCATTCTTCTTCACAAGGGTTTTTGATTTGAACATTGTTCCTAATCGAGAAACTAGGATATGATTTTTTTCTTAAAGGTTTAATTTAAAAATTAGATTGATTTTAGAATTAAGACTATGTGAAACCAAATTTTAGATTTTATGCCTATTCAAAAAAAATTTCCTGCTCCGCTTGTTCCACCTATTCAAATTTTCTTAATCGACCTATTCAATTTTTTTTCCCACTCTGCTTGTTTGACCTTTATGCATTCCTTCCCACGATTCCATTCTTCCCTATGATGCTTTATTTTTTCTAGATTCTTGCATAAGCATGGACGCTCTGAAACCCTAAAGCGGTCATAGTCCATTAACGGCTCGAAAGCCATAGTAGCTGGTGGAGATATTTCGAGTTTTGCTGATGTTTAGAAATATGTGGGAGATCTGAAGAGAAATTGATCGTCGAAGAATGCTCTCTTCTTCTGGAAGAATCAGATTGGTATTTCCCTTGTTTTACCCCATTAAAATTCACCATTTTTTATTCTACGCTATCTTGGTTATGAGATATAGATGGTTGTAGGTCTGAATTTTTTCACTCTATATTTTTTGGGTCTATTCAAATTATAGGGATATGGATTCTTCTCCTTTGAAATAACCCAATAAAATCTGAGGCTGTAGGTGAATTAAGGGCGAATTGTAGAATATAGCGAGGAACAGAACACAACAAAAGGGTTTTAAATTATTGTGGCACTTCAATGGCCAGTGCAGTAGCAAGAAAATGTGGTTCAACCCTAATAAGAAGGAGGGGGGGATTGATCTTGTCTTCTTCAAGCTCCAACTATATCAATGGAGACATGAAACTTGAGTTGCGAGTCCCTCTACCAATGTAGGGTTCTGCTATGACCAGAGCGCCCCAACTAATTATAGCCATGACGCCGAAAAATAAGGTACTCCTATTATCCTCCAAAGTTGGCTTAGATTGGCTTAGATTTATATTTCTAGTGTCTTTTTGTGCATTTGGTGTAACAATTCACCCCCTCTCTCTCTCTTTTCTAATGGAAATCTCATGGAGAAACATCTAGGTTCTTCCCTGAATTTCACAGATGGTACTCAGTGTAAATATGTTGTCATTGATTTTCGTGCCCTCCCCTGTTAGGTCATATATTTAGTCACTTACCAGAGGTAGCAAGCCTAAGTCATTGACCCTAAGACATCATACATAGAACTCAAATCACCACTACAACTACTTGAGTTGCCCCATTTAAACATTTCATCTGACCAATAAGAACTTAAGCAAGCTCGTTGAGTTTTTAAATGTTTGTAACTATCTCATCTGATCCTTAAGCACTTAAGCAAGAGTTATATTGCTTATACCTTGCCAATATTAACCGACCAATGAAGGGCAAGCTTATCAAAAGAAGGATTGGAGGGGAAGGATAACAACTCTTCCTCTTAACCACCCAGGGTGGACCCAATTGACATCGCTATATAATGCAATGATAAAACCTTATGCTCAATGGGTGTTCACAGTTGAGGCTTGTGTTTATGTTGTTTGGAAAGTTATGTGTCTGTCTGTCTACACACAGTTAACTTATAAAAATAATCCAAAAATCTTGGTATAACTCTAGGGTCAATATAATCAAATTTCCATTTGATTATATTTGTGGTTGTAAACTCCTAATTCCATGTATGTTTTGAAAACAAGCTCTACTGAATTTTCTTAAGAATCACATGTAGGCCCAAACTGCTATAAATCTAGATGCATTGTTTTTCAAATTTTCACTATACATTGCCAATAGAACCCAGCATCAGGTTCTATTGGCATTTTCCTAATAAAGGTGAGTGCCTCTTTCATGTGCCCAACTCGACCAAGAAGATCAACTGTGCAGGCACAGTGTTCGAGGGTACTAACATCTGCAACATAAACATACTAATAAAACCCTACCTCTGACCACAATTCCTTGACACAATAGACAAACTATACATCTGCAACATAACCATACTAATAAAACCCTGCCTATGACCACAGTTCTTTGACACAAAGATTATACACCAACAACAATAATACTTCAGGTTATTAATAGCATCAAACCCTATGCAACAAACCCTTGACTCAATACATTTGTGATAATTTACACCAAAAATATACATAGATCAGCTTGAATTTTCATAACCACTAATTAGATCATGCTTTCTCAGTCCTTTGTCATATAGCTCATTCTTTGCTTCACATGGAATATATTATGGTAGTGGAATTCTTATTGATAGTCTCTCTCAGCCATACTAGAAAAAACCTTGACCAAACTTTAGACACGTCTTCAAAAGCATGATAAATAACTCATGATAATACATGTAGATCCTCATAAAATATCATGCCATATGTTCTTTGCTTCAGTCCATTGCGTTTATGCTAAAACACCATAGTTAATGTACTAGTCATAAGTACAATTGGCTTTTCAAGGCACAAGTTTACAATCCTCAGATTGCAACAATTTCAACTCATTTTTTGTGTGGGTTTGGTGGATTAAGGATGGAAGTTAATTGGAAAGAATTCAATTTCGAAAAAACATCCAAACTCAACTAGATTTACACAATTTTGGTGATAAAAATTACTGTTAAATGTTATGGGGAAAATAGGCCATCAGCCTGATGAATTCACATAAAATATACTTATAAATGGGTTTTCCATGGTGGATAATCTAGAGAAGGCCAGGGCACTCTTTCAGGAGATGTCAGAAAAAGGTTGTAGACCTAACCTAGTTAGCTATAATACATTAATAATTGGGTTTTGCAAGCATGACATGATAGAGGAAGCACTACAATTCTTCTATGAGATGCCAGAGCAGGGCTTCAGCTCTGATGCTTTTACATACAACATATTGGTGAATGGATTCTGCAAAGTAGGTAATCTCAAGGAGGCATTAAATTTGTTTAAACAGATGACATATAGCGGTCAAATCCCTGATATCATTACATATACCATTCTCATGGATGGAATATACAAGGAAGGCATGCTCAAAAAGGCCAATAGACTACTGGATAAGATCTTAAATTTTTTTTGACACTGTAACTGTGACATATTTATAAATAACAGCCTCTGTAAACATATTGCTGAAATACACCTGGTAAAATTTAGTAATAGATGTAAATTGCAATTGAGAATGTTCGGAGGTGACTTCGGTAACAATTCACTAGGCAGGATATTTGAAACAGGGAAAGATAGTAACATATTTATACTTTTGGAAGTGGAGCAGCCCTTCGTTATGCCCTCAACTGAAATTTTTTTGCAATTTTGAGGCTTTCCTTATTTTTGTTGTGGTTTTGGCTATTGAGTTGTGTTTGATCTGAAAATGGAATGTACTTGTTTGAGGGTGCAAGGTATCCATTTCCCATAATTTCAAATTGAGCTATACACTCCAAGTGACCTCTGAAAATGTGAAAACTTCTTATTTCTTATACAGAGATAGACTGTAGGGGCATTCACCGAACATGTCACCTCTAAAGAGAGGATGAGTTCAAGCTACAGCCCTCTGAGAATGCACGCCTAAAAGCTCTTGATAACAAGTCACTGCAATACACATACTTGAAGTTTGATGTCTTGCGGAATAAGACAAATAACTTTGTGCAGCTGAGTAGGTGATTATGTGTGTATGCAAGTTATGTATATTTGTTGTTTAACACTTTATATCAGTTTTGTTTAGCATATCATCTTCAGCAAATAAAGACATCAAAATGATAAAGCAGTTCACCCCCTCCTCTGGGCTACATCTGCTGGACCAAGCCTCTCAAACTAGGCTTGTCCTCTTGTATTAAAAATGCTACAAAGGATAATAAAAGAATATGAGTGTCTCGAAAGATAGATCTGACTGTAAATACAGGATCAGAAGATAGGAATTAGCTAAACATGCTCTTTCCCAAACACTAAACAGTGAAATTGTACCTGATACAGTACTTTTCCCCAATTTTCCTTGGTGGTCCTTTAGACTTGCATGGAGAATTTCGAGGTGAAGTTGACCTCAATTGGTTCTGAAACCTCTGCCATTAGAATCAGAAGGTCGAAAATATCAGAAATAGACTTTTTAATCACCAAAAATGGATGAACATAGCACCCAAACAGCTCCAACACTGAAATGGCCCTGGTCGCCCTGAAAGCTTCCCTGAAGCTAAACAGTGAGAAGAATTCCTCAAAAGGAAAAACGAGCTCTAGAAATGGATTCAGAATGCTGAAAAACTTCAGGAATGACCTTCGTTCCACATTCACTGGCTGCACAATTCCCAATGCAGCTCCCAAACTGATTTGGCCCTAGTGACTCCTGGAACTTCCACGGAGAAACATAACCTGCAAATGACCTCAGATGGCTATGAAACCTGTGCCAATGGCTTCAGAAGGTCGAAGAGACCCAAAATCAAAAAAAAATTCGTCTCCAAAGACCTCTCCTAGCAGAAGTTATGCCACATTTAATAAACTGCCAGTTTCACCTTGGGAAACTCCACCAATTGTGGAAAGACTGCAGATAAGAGCGCCAAAATAGTGGTGGTGCCAAAATAGGCGGAACCACCAACTGAGCGGCTAACGGTTAAACGGTTGGCAATAAATGTTGTGGTTATAAAAACGCGTGTTCACATGTGGGTCGGCGGTCTTTGCAACTGTTTTCATTTAATACAAACGTTTTATAACGAACCCACCATATAACACATAACACGTAAACAAACAGTTTAAACCGCCCGTTTACATAGCGCGCCGAGCCATTTGGGAGAAGGTTCCGCGCCGGAGGTTACATGGGAAGGGGGCTGGCCCTTAGGGGCTGGCCCCCTTTCGGGCCCCGCCCAAACATCAACAAACGTTAAATACATATTTGTGCCACCCATATAACAAGTTCAAACATGTGGTGTATTGGTAAAACCGCTTGGGACAACACGGGCCCGACTTGGAATTCAAATCCCTCAAGGTCAACATAATTTTTAATCGCCACGCCATTTCAACTCCCATTCGGGGCCCACGTGGCGGCCTCCGGGCTGGCCACGTGGCGCCTATATCCCAATATGTAAACGGAATATCTTTGTGGGATTGTGCATGCAGATATCAAGAATATTCTCGGGAATATTCTATGGAATATTCTTTTTTTAAATAATTTTTTTTTTTCAAAGTCAAATTTTGGCATTTTTAATAGAGTGAAATCTTAAAACTTGAATAACCTGCATCTGGCGTCGGATTTGAGAACCGTTCGACGGTCTCGGAATCGGGAAGACGAGCTCTATCCGGTGGTCAGGTTCAAACTAATTATGAGCACCTTCATTTTGACCATTTTACGACACTTGATTTGAGCTCTGATCACACCTCCCAAAATGAGGCCTCCCAAATGAGAAGCTTTTGGACCCCAAAAGCTCACTGAAATGCTGACCTGAACTATAGTACAGAAAATGAGAGAATAACAACATCCTCTTCTCTCCAGCCTTCAAAAATTTCCCTGAATTGCCAACTGTTCACATGGCGAATTTTGCTGAATGAGCCATGTACTTGTGCCGAATCTCGACCAAGTTTTCTCGCCATACCAATCTGCCATACTAAAACCAGCAATGACAATTGCTAAACTTTGTGCCCTCTTTGCTTGCATGCCTTTCCAACTCATGGAATCTTGCACTGCTTTACACGGACACTTCGTTCGTTGCACCAAATGTCACCAAAAAGCATCTTGTGCAACATATGACATCAACAACCAGTTGCCAATGAAATGTGCTATACAAATGACACACAAACTCTGTAACAAGTGTGCACACAACCGACACAAGTCAATAAACAACAAGATACATCCTGACAAACATATGTGTATGTATCATGTACAATGAACTATATGCAGTCGCTAATTACACATACAACCTCTATGTACATGTGCAGCTTCAACTCTTCTTTTCAAATACCAACAAGTACATCATCCCAAAAATATGTGGGTGAACAAGAGCTGAACCAAAAGATATTGCTGCAACATAAGTGAGTATCATGCTCATCTTTTACACCTCCATGGTGAAATTTTGCAACAACAAAGAAATTCCTTCAACTGAAACTGCTTATACATGAAATCTTGCATCAACTTTTCAACTGAAATACATGCATACCAATCTGAAATTTGCATGTAAAAAATGAGTAATGACTTACTGCAATAAGAATTCCATCCACTTCTCACCAAGCCACCTCCATGACGACTTTTTCTGCTGCAAATTTTCCTCATGTGAAACTTCCATTTCCACATCGATAATGGACTCCATAGATCCACTTGCGCCAAACTGTTTGTCCCTTAGCTGCATGCGCTTCGGACGATTTGTTGGATGCAAAGTCCAACATTAAGAGACATTATGTCCCTTCTCATTCAAGCAGCCATAAAACACACTATTGGAGTTTGTTTTCCAAAGATAATATTGAGGTGAATTGGGTAAGGAAAATAGTCTTCAATCCTTTCCAAGACTCAGCTAACAACATCTATCCTTCCAACTCAAGAAAACTCATACATGCAACCATTTTGCAACCAATAAAACAATAAATCTCTTACACTATTTTAAATTTTTTTACACAACAACAATGCTCAACCCGAGCTCTGATACCATCTGATCTGAAAATGGAATGTACTTGTTTAAGGGTGCAAGGTATCCATTTCCCATAATTTCAAATGTGAGCTATACACTCCAAGTGACCTCTGAAAATGTGAAAACTTCTTATTTCTTATACAGAGATAGACTGTATCACCGGACATGTCACCTCTAAAGAGAGGATGAGTTCCAGAGGCTACCTGGCCCTCTACAGGCTTTGCCTAAAGAATTAATGAAGTAACACTTAGAAGTCTTTGACATACACATACTTGAAGTTTGATGTCTTGCGGAGTAAGACAAATAACTTTCTGCAGCAGAGTAGGTGATTATGTGTGTATGCAAGTTATGTATATTTCCTGTTTAACACTTTATATCAGTTTTGTTTAGCATATCATCTTGAGCAAATAAAGACATCAAAATGATAAAGCGAGTTCACCCCCCTCCTGCGGGCTGCATACAACTGGACCAAGCCTCTCAAACTAGGCTTGTCCTCTTGTATTCGCACTCTGAGCTAATACAAGAATAAAGAGTGTCTCGAAAGACGGATCCGTGTAAATACGGAATTCAGAAGATAAGAATTAGCTAAACATGCTCTTTCCCAAACACTAAACAGTGAAATTGTACCTGATATAGTACTTTCCCCAATTGGCCCTGGTGGCCCTTTAGACTTGCATGGAAAATTTCGAGGTGAAGATGACCTCAATTTGTTTTGAAAACTCTGCCATTAGACTCAAAAGGTTGAAAATAGCAGAAATAGGCTTTTGAATCACCAAAAATGGATGAACATAGTCCCCAAACATCTCCAACACTGAAATGGCCCTAGTGGCCCTGAAAGCTTCCCTGAAGCTAAATAGTGAGAAGAATTCCTCAAAAAGAAAAACAGGCTGTATAAATGGATTCAGAATGCTGAAAAACTTCAGGAATGACCTTCGTTCCACATTCACTGGCTGCACAATTCCCAATGCAGCTCCCAAACTGATTTGGCCCTAGTGACTCCTGGAACTTCCACGGAGCAAAATCACCTGCAAAAGACCTCAGATGGCTGTGAAACCTGTGCCAATGGCTTCATAAGGTCGAAGAGACCCAAAATCAAAAGAAATTTCGTCTTCAAAGACCTCTCCTAGCAGAAGTTATGCCACATTTACTAAACTGCCAGTTACACCTTGAGAAGCTCCACCAATTGTGGAGAAACTGTAGATAAGAGCGCCAAAATAGTGGTGGCGCCAAAATAGGCGGAACCACCAACTAGGCGCTGCGGTTAAACGGTTGTCAATAAATGTTGTGGTTATATAAAAACGCGTGTTCACATGTGGGTCGGCGGTCTTTGCAACTGTTTTCATTTAATACAAAACGTTTTATAACGAACCCACCATATAACATTATAACCATTGTTTTAAATTAAAACGCAATAACACATAACCACTATCCAATGTTGTAAACCGCCCGAACTGCGCGCCGAGTTTTGGGTTAGACGTGGTTCCGCGCCACGGTTCCATGTGGAGGGGGCTGGGCCCCTTTTGGGCCCCGCCCAAACATCAACAAACGTTAAATAAATATTTGTGCCGCCCATATAACAAGTTCAAACATGTGGTGTATTGGTAAAACCGCCCGGTTAACACAGGCCCGACCCCGTTTCAAATCCCTCCGAGTCCAACATAATTTTTAACACGCCATTTCAACTCCACGTCGGGGCCCACGTGGCGGCCTCCGGGCTAGCCACGTGGCGCCTTCTCATTGGCTGCCAACGAAATATGCTGTGGAATATTCTGTGGAATATTCCAAGGAATATTCTCAGAATATTCTATGGAATATTCTTTTTTAAATAATTTTTTTTTCAAAGTCAAATTTTGGCATTTTTAATGGAAATTGAGAAATCTTCAAACTTGAATAACTTCTGCATACGGCGTCGGATTTGAGAACCGTTCGCGGCGCCGGAATCAGGAAGACGAGCTCTATCCGGTCGTTTAGGTTCAAACTAGTTCTGAGCACCTTCATTTTTGACCATTTTACGACACTTGGTCCTGAGCTCCTGATCAGTGTTAGATAGTTTGTTGCATTTCTTGCTTTTCCTGATCATAGATCTATTTAGTATGTTGAACCCTTGTCATATATAATACCAGTGGCACATGAAGACAGGTGTTACACTAAAATCTGTCATCCTAACATTTTACTATGAGTATGAGCTCATTATTACTCATACTTCCTCCTTTTGCAAGTCTAACATATCAGCTCCTCATGTCAAGCTTTCAAAATCAGAGAAAAGTTCCTAAAAATCCCCTAAACATTGGTATCGCACTTTCTCTATTCATTACCTACGGTCCCGCACCTAAAGTTCATCCCTCATGCGGAACCATACCGCACGTTCTTTGTGTAATGGGTGTGGACCTCTATAAAACTCAAAAAGGCGAGAAAGTAAAGATAAAAAGTGGATTTCACATGAATTCTAGAAGATTATAGATGGGAATTTTTGGGAATGGATACGCTTTGAGAAGGTTCATGCATCCCTCACTTGATGGAGCTAACCCCTTGATGTAAGAAGCTAATCCCTTTGAAGGAGGATTCTATCCCTTCATATTTGGAACAAGAAACCTCCTCTTTTCCACTATAAAAAGAGGCCTTGGGTAGCCTCAAAGGGAGTTCAAGCTTAAGATATTTGAAGTTAAATGATGTTGAGATTCAGACTCAATTAACTAAGACTTTCTGTGAGGTTAAATCACTCATCTCTATTTGTCTTGGTTCAAAGAGTGCAATGCTTGTCAAATTAGAAGAGATTCCTATTTCGGACCCCGGGAGGACCTGCACGACATCAAGGCACAGGTTGTGAAGGTTTTCTTTATTTGAAGTTAATACAAATATACTCATTTCTCTCATTAAACTATCTATTCATGGTTTATTTCATAAATTCCTTGATCATTATGATGAGTATGGTTTATAATAATGTCTATACAGGTGCTGTGTAATCTTTTTGCTTGTTTGTGACTGCAGATTCATGAGGAACGTTCTTTCAAGTGCATGGGAAGGACTTCAACGAGATCAAGCAAGCGCTGGATATAAGGTAGGCCTTACACCTATATAGCATTTTTATGAATCCTGTATGCTTAGAGAGAGATTAGTATAATTGGCTGTTTGTTGCTAGTTACTTTTAGTACTAGAGAGATCGGTCTTGTCCGCAAGACGGATTAATCTACACAACAAAATGGCGACTCCACTGGGGAAAGAACTTGCTGTTTTTGGTTCTCTTTTATTTTTGATTTGAGGAAACATTTTTTCCTGGTTTTTGATTGATACATATCTCTCTGGGTAATTTAGATTTTCCCTGTTTTTGAAAATTTAGAAATATTTTAAGTTTTTCTATAATTTTTCCTAGGACCGCACTCTAGCTTACTTTGACAGTGCAGGCAGGTTCGCACTTTTTGTAAAGAATACAGTGCGGGACCGCACCTGTCAATACTGGTTGCCTGCGGACCCTGTAAAAATTTTAGAAAATCTCTAGATTTCCTTTTCTAGTTTATTTTTAGCTTTTTGATGTCTGCCCAGACTGATTATTGTTTCTGTCAAAATTTTTTTGTGAATGAACTCCAACAGTGTTGATGTTTTGATGATTTTCTAGAAGATTTTGCAGTTTGGATTGTTTTTCCGCTAGGTCTTTGTAGCGATTCAAACTTTTGACAATTTCAGTATCTCAGATTACATTGATCTCTTTTTGTCTTTTGAATCCGACCTGATTGTGAAAACATCCTATATTGAGAAATTAAGCCTTTTGTTTCTTTGCAAATCTTCGAAAAAACTTGGTTGAAAGTTTTGAATTTCATTTTTATAAAAACATATTTTGAGTGTTTTTGATCTGTTTGTTATTCTGAAAAAATAGATTCTTAGTTTGCTGAACAAATAAGAAAAACATTCATAAAAAAAAAAAAATCTTAAAAGCTTTTACTCAATTTAGATTTTAGATCTCAAAATTAGATTTTGTAGTTTTGAGTAGTTTTAATTTTTGTAGCTTTCTTTCGAAGGAAAATTGTTTTGTAGCTTCAAGTTTGGAAAGAAAAAGGATTTTGTTATGAGCTTGAAATATCATCGTTGAAAAGACAAAATATTTTCTTTCAATCATTTTTCATGTTTAAAGAAGGAATTAAAAGGATTGCATTCTCCAACTCTTTCTTAGATAGAAATTCATTGAAAGAAAAAGAATTGATTATCATTCTAGGTGCATTTTAGTGTTTTTTGGAAGTCGAGTCTTCACATCATCCAAAGTTTCATTTCCGCACCCATTGACTTAAGAAATAGCTCCTAAAAGTAACGCTTAATTAAAATTCATCTAGTAATCTTTTTATTTCTAGGGCTCTTATCACCAACATAGCTTAGGCTAGTGTCTTGGAGTAGGGAGTAATTAACTCTCCAAGATAGCTAAAACAAACAAGTAGACGAATCTTGCGGTAGGAAGAATTCCAATTGTTGCATGTATGCTCTGGGAAGCTCCTCTTAAAGGAGTTAAGCATGAGATCATATCTGAATCAGTGGGGTAATCAATCCTTCCTCATTGGGAACGATAGAAGATATACACGTATTAAAAACGGTAAACCTCGGATTGACCATTGTCGAGGAGCCTGGGGTCACTTGTCGGTAAACCTTGGATTATTTCAAGGAGCCTTCAAGGGGATTGAGCTTTGTTATTCTACCCTTGCATGTGTGTCGGATCATAGACTGTTCCCCCAGGTATATTTGTTTCAGTTGGTAACCTTAGAGGCCATAATCTTTAGGATTCTTTCCTAAGGTGATGGTGGAGGGAAGATCCCACTGTACCTGGAACAGACGTCGGCTAGACTCACTTGGACTCTCCGGAGGGTTATCTTCACTCGAGATGGTATAGTGGAGAAACTTGCACCGGTCTGTTTCATTAAGCAGGTTGTCGGGGTAACTGTTCCAACCGCCCTTTTAGTGTTAAAATACTACTAAGTTGGATTTCATCACCAACTAGTGTTTTTAGTACGGAAAGTTACATGTTTGTGTGTGGTTTGAACTTTTAGATTTTTAAGTGAATGATTCAATTGTTTGTTTCTTAGAGACTTTAGGTGTTTTCATTGAAATTTTTCTTTGTTTGCATGTGATTAGATAATTTTTAATCGTGGCGGAATTGCCGAGACAATCCCGAAGAATACAAGGGAAACCCCCTGAATATTCACCAAGTCAACTTGAAGGGCTTCGTGCTCTGGTAGCATCCAGTAGTAGTAGAATTAGATCAACAGAAAGTGGAAGTTCATCTATAGTTATACATCCTGATCATCAAATACCTACAACAGAATACATTCAAGAACCGATTTCAGTTTCTGAAGTTACTGAAAATATTTCTCCTTCTGGTGAATTATCTAACGAACCTGAAATATCTGAACCTGAAACTGAATCTTCTGTTTTGGAAACATCCTCATGATTTATCACACCAACTTCTAGCGATCCAGGTTCACCTAGGGTAAGAAATATCATTACAGAAAATCTTCCCTCTGGACTTATTTCTATTGAGGAACTTACTAATCCAGACGAAGACGTATCTCTTCCCGACTCCCCTCAATCGTTAAATCTTAGGGAGCGTGAATCTATTTTCTACAGCCCCATTCGAAATAATCCTTGGTATCTCTATTTAACAAACTTTTTAGAGAATCCGGGTCTTGCTTTTTATCCACCTCGAATTCCATTTCATCCTACACCCAGAGGTTATTATCCATCATCTTTTATGGCTGGAGAGTCATCCATGTTTTCTCAAACGCCGGAATCATTTTTACATGGTGGTCCTTCTGTTCCTTCGGGATATCAGTTTTTGTCTGGTACTTTCTCGGGAGCAACTCCTCAACCCATCGAAAACGTGTTATCATCTGGTCTTGATGGACTTAAAATTGAAACGTCAAACGCAAAACAAATTTTTATGATGTCTGGTAATATTCCAAATCCTCAAATTCAAGGCAGTCAGTTTCCTTCTGGGGGGCAACCTCAGGGAATTCAGTTACCACCTGGGGGGCAACCTTAGGGTAGTCAGTTACCGCCTGGGGGGCAACCTCAAGGTAGTCAGTTCCCACCCGGGGCACAACCTCAAGGTAGCTTTTTCCCAGGACAAACTGTGGAATCATATTATTTTGGGGGGCAACCCCAAGGACAATACATTCCTCAAGGTCAACCCCAAACTCAATATGCTCCTCAGGGTCCTTATCAACCCCAGCCACAGTATGCGCCTCAGGGTTATCAACCTCAAGGGCAGTACCCAATTCAAGGTTACCAACAGCCTTCTGGTCAAACATCTGTTCAAGGAGCCGGAAATTTACCTCTTAATTATCAAGCCTACGTTCAACCAGGTTATGGTCCTTATGTTCAACCTTCTACGGGACAATACCTCGGAATGATGGTGTGGATCCGTCCCAATATCAATAGCCTTTACAGCCTAATGTGCAGTTGCCTTATCAACCTGGCCAGCCATTGGTTTCTGGTCCAATCCAGCAACCTATTCAGCCAGCTATTCAAACTCCTGCACCTAGTTCAGTTCAGCAGACTAGGCCTAGTACACCTCAGACTCCGCCTCAAACTGCTGTAACTGTTGTAACTTCTGTTCAACCTATCACACCTATTTCTGGAGTATCTGTAGCACTGAATTCTTCTATCCCTGTATCCGTGCAAATCCCTTAAGTCTCTGTACCTCAGTCAAGACCCTCCATTCAGACTACAGTTCAGATGCCTGCAGGACAAGCTGGTACAAGTACAGTTGTTACAAGTCAACCTCAATTTACGTATCAACCGTACCAGGGACAGCCGCAATTCGGTCCCTATGTACAGAACCCAAGCTATCAGTATCAACCGTACCCTGGTTATAGTTATCAACAACCTCAGTATGGTCCAGTTCATCCTGGTTTTCCGGGAGGTTATACGATACCTAATGCAAATCTGATTCCTAGTTATCCTGGGTATCCGCCTCCTGGATCTGCTTTGGCTTCTCAAGGTTTTCGTGACCCTAACCGTCAATTACCGTTTATCGCAACTTTTGACTTACCTAATTCGACGCGCCTTATGAATGATCCCATTTTCTATTATCAGAACTGGCCGCCAATGCCTCATAAGTTGCCCAGTGATATACCAAAATTCGAAGGTAAGTCAGGAGAGGATCCATCGAATCATGTTATGACTTATCACCTTTGGTGTGCATCTAATTCAATCATTGATGATTTGATTCGCTTACGTCTTTTCCAAAGAACCCTTATAGGTCTTGCGGCTAAATGGTACATTGAGTTACCACGCAGCTCGTTTCATAATTTCAGTCAGTTAGCAACTGCTTTCTTGACTCATTTTCAGTTGCCTGTCAGATACGACAATGGCACAGAATTATTAACTTCGCTAAAACAATCTACGTCCACGTATATTTCTGATCATATTCATGAATGGCGACGTAGGAGGCGTTTGGTGAAAGTTTATATTCCGGATCAAATTTTGGCAGAATGGTTTGTTAAATCATTGTTACCCAAGATAACTAAAGATGTAGCTAAGGCTGGTGTTGTTACTGAAGAGCAAGTAATTTCTCAGGCTCAGTACCTTGACCTCGTTTATACACAGTCAGGTACTTTACATGAAAAAATCCCAGACCTTCCAAAACAAGGTCAAATAGCTGCAGCTCCTTCAGGGTCTCATGCCGCTGATGGTATGATTGGTACAGTTAATTCTAAAAGCAAGAAGAAATCTTCAAAGAATTCTTCTCCAATTATAACTTTACTTGATTCCCCAAAAGGAGAATCTTCTCCCGAAGTTTCTGCCGACATTCATGTCGTTGAAACATCTACGACAAAATCAAAATCCGGTGGTAAAAAGAAGGGGATGAACAAAAACAAAAATAATTCGAAAGAGAAAACTGATAAAGATGAATCCAATGACGAAAAACGTAAACCTCGATATCCTTGTTTCATTTGTGAACAAGATCATTTCACGAAAGAATGTCCATATCGAGACGAAGTTACGAAATTCGTTAAAGGATCGCATCAACCTGCTGTCTTGAAGGATCCTTTTCTAGGTCAAGATAGTAAGATGATTGGTTCTACCTCGACTATTTTGGAATAACCTATTATGATGATTTCTCATGTAAGGATTGCGACGTGATCGCAAAATTACGGTTCTAAGAATCATGTTGATGGTAAAGAAGCAGAGTCTTCTAATGCAAATACATCAAATACACCTCCTCCTATTTCCGGTCCGCTACAGATCGAGAAAAAAAATCCAGAGTTGATAATCAAACCGCCTGCTAAAGGTGTTCTTCATAAATCAGCTTTCAATCCACATGCGAGAGCTGCTCAAAATTACAACATTGTTGAAGACTTAGTTGTTTCCCCTTCAGCAATGTTAGCTTTGGAAGTGCTGCAATCGTGTCCAGCACAGCGTAAATTATTATTGTTTTCCATAGGAGTTGTTGATGTTCAGGATTCTAACCTTATAATCTTCGATTTAGAAAATAGTACACCTCGCCTACCTCATCAAATAGCTTTCTAGATTCCAGTGTTAGTAAAAAACAGACCTATTTTTCGGACTGTGATTGATGAGGGAGATTCAACGTGTATTATGTCGATTCAGTGTTGGAAATCACTTGGATCTCCTACACTTAACCAATCTCCGACAATTCTAAAGGCTTTTGATGGTTGAGGTTTTCAACTTTTTGGTATTTTGCAGGATTTATCCATAGGGGTCGAAGGTAAAATCGTTAATCTAGATGTGGAAGTGGTTGATTCTCCTCTAGATTACAACCTTCTTCTGGGTCGTAGTTGGTCCTATGCTATGACTGCTGTTGTCTCTTCGGTTTTTCGACTTATAAAATTCCCATATCAAGGAAAGATCATGACAATAGATCAGTTAACTTATTTCTCGTCCGACCCAGCCTCTACAGAAACAATCCAGCATGCTGGTAAAACGGCTATCCCTTATAAGGATGTTGGAGTAGGTTTGATTAAAGATTATGGTTTACTAGGAACTTTTTCCTTTCCTCCTCCTAACGTATCACCTTCTACTGCAAGTATTCATATGACTTCGTTAGACACTGTTATGTTTGATGATCCTTGGATTATACCTCTTTAATCCGAGATAGATTCATTTGATGGCGTGATGCCTTTGAGTCCATTTGAAATTGCATACCAGCTCGTACGCTCATTTTCCGACTCCTCTTCGACCGAAACCGATCCAATGAATGGGATCCAAGAGGAATCACTTTCTATATCTAGTTCAATTACAACAACATTTCCTGAACTTGTTCATACAGATGAGCAAATTCGTGAGTTTTTTTCAGTTGATGATTTACCATGGGAAGATATACATCACCGATCTTCGTTTTTACCTGAATTAGATCATTTTGAAGATGATTTCGCTTCAATTTTTACTGCTGAATATGCCCAAAGAACCCCATAATCCATTGCAAAATCCTGATTCTGAGTTAAATTTGGAAAATATTTCTCGTACGGTTCCAATTGACATTCCAGTAAAACCAGGAATAATTGAAAACATTCATATAGGTGCTTTCTGTACTGAAGATGAAATTCAAACTTATAAAACCCTATTTCAAGAATTCCGTGATGTGTTTGCCTGGTCCTATGAAGAAATGCCAGGAATTGATCCGTCAATCGTCGTACATGAAATCAAAACTTACCCGGATGCCAAACCCATTCGTCAACGTCTACGTCAGATACCTCCTAAAAGCCGTCGCTATAAAAACTGAAGTTGAAAAATTACTTCGAGCAGGATTCATTTATCCAATTCCCTTAACGGATTGGGTATCGAATATTGTTCCTATGACTAAAAAACAAGGAACAATAAGAGTATGTATCGATTATAGGGATATTAATTGAGCGTGTCCAAAAGATAATTATCCAACTCCCTATATCGATCAAATAATCGATGATTGTGCTGGTAGTGAATTTTTCTCCTTTATGGATGGTTTTTTCGGCTACAATCAAATAAACATACTCCCTGCAGATCAACCCAAAACAGCTTTCATTTGTCCATGGGGAACGTTTGCTTATTGTAAACTACCTTTTGGACTAAAGAGCGTTGGAGCAACTTTTCAACGGGCTATGTCTTATGCATTTCATGACATTAAGCACATTGTTCAGCCATATCTCGATGATTTACCTGCTCATTCATTACGTAGGGCCGACCATATCACTCATTTAAGAGCAATCTTTATGAGATGTAGGCATTATCGGATAAGGTTGAATCCGCATAAATGTGTTTTCTGCATAGAATCGGGTCGTTTACTAGGATTTATTGTCTCAAAAACAGGCATTCATGTCGATCCATCGAAGGTCGAAGCTATTGTTAAATTGCCTCCTCCTTCGACTTTGCGCCAACTCCAAAGTTTGCAGGGGAAAGAAAACTTTTTGTGTAGGTTTATTCCTAACTATGCCGAGCTTACAAAGGGTTTTACCCGGTTGTTGAAACAGAACATTCCGTTATTTTGGGACGAGATCGCTGATCGATCTTTTGATGCACTTAAACATGCGTTGAACCATGCACCGTTGTTGCATCCTCCCAACTACAACCAAGATTACATTTTGTACCTCGCTGCTTCTCATTCCACCATTGGGATGGTACTAGTTCAGGAAGATGAATCTCACAATGAACATGTGATTTATTATCTTAGTCAAAATCTGCATCCGATTGAAATCAAATACACACATGTGGAGAAATTGGCTCGCGTCGTTCAAGCGTCCAACGTTTTAGACATTACATCTTGTTACATAAAACCACAGTAATTTACAATTGCAACCCTATGATGTACATTTTAACCAAACAATTGCTAGGGGGAAAATATTCCAAATGGATAGTCATCCTGCAGGAATTTGACTTGGAGTTTGAAAAATCCAAGGCAAAGAAATCTTTTGTATTTGCAGAATTGATGTGTGATTTCCCCTCTACTGATACTGAAATTGTTGCAGAAGAGCCCATTGCGGACGAATCTCTGTTTCTTATCAGTACACTCGATCCATGGTATGGAGATATTATTGTTTATCTCCAAACTCAATCTTTTCGGCCTGAAATCTCACGATCTCAGCGACGGAAAATACGCTTCCAATCCCAACAGTATAATATTATTGGTGATACACTCTATCGTCGTGGAGCAGATTCTGTTTTTCGACGCTGTCTTGTTCATGAAGAAGCTGAAAAGGTTTTAAATGACTGCTATTCTGAAGCATGTGGTGGTCATATGTCCGGGTATGCCATAGCCCAAAAGATACTGCGCGTTGGTTATTTCTGGCCATCGTTATTCAAAGATTGTATTTATGCAGTCCGGAAATGCCACAATTGTCAAATTTTTGAGCATAAGATGCACGCGCCATCCGCTCCTCTTCATCCCATAATTGTTGTTGGTCCTTTTAAGAAATGGGGTATCGATTTTATTACATGTAACCCTCACTCGGCCGGGGGACATGCGTATATTATCTTAGCATTAGATTATTTTACTAAGTGGGTCGAGGTGCTGCCTACATTTTCACCTGAACAAGACCGGGCCGCAAATATTCGTATTTACACCGAAATAATCATAGGTTCTGTTCCCTGCTATTATTACGATCATGGAAGTCATTTTCGAATATCATGATGACCGAACCTATTGCATCACCTTGCTTCAAGGCGCACGATAGTTCCACTCCATATTATCCGCAGGCTAATGGTCTGGTTGAAGCTATCAATAAAGTTTTAGTCACTATGATCAGACGAATTATTGGTATTCATAAGTCGAATTGGCATTCCATGTTATTTTCAGCACTTTGGACATATCGAACCTCAGTAAAAACATCAACTGGTTTCACTCCCTTTCAACTGGTTTACGGTTTGGAAGCTGTGTTGCCGATTGAATGCAAAATTCTGTCTTTGAAATTAGCCATAGAATTACTTCCAGCTACGTCTGAAGAGGAACAACGTTTTTTGTACTTGGCTCATCTAGATGAGAATTGACGAAGTGCTGCAATAGCAAATGAGGCTCATGTTAAACGAATAAAAGCTCAATATGATAGAAGTGCTACCCCTCAAAATTTCTCAGAAGGATACCTAGTCTTAGTTTATGATCAAGCCAACGATAAGCTAGGAGCTGGAAAATTCATGCCTATGTGGCATGGTCCATTCATTGTTAAGCGAAAACTGGAAAAAGGCGCCTATGAGCTAATATATTTTGACGGTGTCCCTTTAGATAAACCTAGAAATGGGCTTTATCTAAAGAGATATTATGCTTAAACGTGGTGTGGAGATTTAATTAGATTATATTTCTTTATAGCTAGTGTGTTTTATATTAGAAAAGCGTGCCTAGTTTAGAAGTGTGTTTTGTCACTATTCCTGCTTATCTAAGTTTTACTCTTGATATTGCAGATGTCAACGTCTCTTCAAACCTACGTTGTTTTTGCCGATGGTGCTTGTCATAGTACACGGAACATTTCTTCCACAGCTTGGGTTATTTATTCACCCTCTGACAAGTTAGTATCCATGCATGGGGTAAGCCTTGGTCAAACAACGAATAACATTGCATAGTATAGTGCAGTGATTGAGTTACTATCTGAATCCATATGTTTTGGAATTCGGAGTTTGATTGTTAGGTTGGATTCTGAACTTGTTGTATTACAGATCAACAAGGTTTATGCCATTAGAAATCCAGTGTTATTATGGTTATTTTTAAGATTTCGTCTCTTGGAACGTGAATTTTATTACATTGAATATTAGCATATTCCAAGACATTTAAATACATTAGCAGATGCAGTTGCTTCTAGTATGATAAATAGACATTTGCAATAATCAAAACAGTAAATCAAACGCATTCATATATGTACACAGATATCCGGAAAATAGTGATATATCATAGTATAGGAGTGTTTTCAAAAAAATATACATCGTCTTCGATCATAGGTTGGAAACACCTTATGATTGGCAAAAAATGATAACTCAAAAGTCAAAATATGAGTCTACACGATCATCCCATCACTGATGATGATCACGATAAGAAACCACTGCTCGGGCCACCCTACATAGGAACCTCCTAAAAGGTCTTGGAACTCCAATCACATATCTCTGCAACCTAAGATGAATGTCATCTATGCTCGTCTCTGGAATATCTAGAGTCAAACACTCTAGATGATGCTCTAAATCAGTCAAAATCTCCGCTAATTGGCCTGCTGGGGCTAGTGCGGCCGCAACTAGTTGTATTCTCTCGTAAGGTTGGAGATGGGCCGGTCTTTGTGGACCCACATCTGTATTCAAAAAAATTTTGGTTATTAATTTTCAAAGACGATAAAATTTTTTTTTAAAAAATTAGAATTTAGCAAACGTTGAAAAATGATTGTACCTGACTCATCCCACTGTTCCCCTGCTGGGAGAACCATCTCTCGGTCGCCGCGGGAATCTATCCCGGCGTATGGAAAGTCCTCTATCAAAAAAAGTTGGCGATCTAGCCAACGAAAATATGAAGGAGGAAATCGGACAATTTCAGTACCCTCGATAGCATGACGAGCCATCAATGCGGACCAACGAACCATCCTCGGTTCTCGAAGTCGACCGGCATAAACAGAAATAATTTTTGGAGCTAACATGGGGGTCCTCTCTAGAGCAAAAGAAACAAAAATGGATCCGTATCCAAAGTTATTCAGTTTCCCATTTTTTGCTCTGGTTAGTTGGCCTTTTACATTAGCTAACACAGCTTCACACTAGTTAAAGATGGTGCCACGAAAACAGTCCACAGAAATACGCATTTGGGAACCAGTAGCTACATGAAGCGCAACACTCCCACACAATTTGGTAACAGTAAAATCAATAACTTTCAATTCAGGACGGATGATGTGTTTTATGTCAATCCGTTTGTCCTGAGGATTTTCCTGGTCATTGCAAAATCCTAGTTGGAGATTAGTGACAGACTGGCCACCTGGCCTAGTCCCAAACAAAGAAACTTGTTTGCCCCTCTTAGACAAACCAGTTAAGAAATATATATCCTCAAGCTCAATTTCGAGCCGGTGGCCACCAATAAAGAAGCACTGGTCCTGCACATTCCATCTGTTCACCAACCATGTCAGGAGTTCTACTTGTGCCCTCATGCCTGAAATGGCCCAAAATTTGTACAAGCCACGTGCTCTTAATGCCTGTTGTGTGGGAAAATGGAGTATGGCGGCTTCATCCACTTCCTCATGCTCGCGTTCTCGCCAGATCATCATCTTGTCAATCCTAGAATGAATAAAAAGGCAAGTTAGAATAGTCTTATTTGAAATTTTTTGGCAAACAAATGAGAAATAAATGTTTTAAATCTAACCACGCGGGTACCACACCCGCTCTTTATACACAGAGTGTAGCTCCGCACATGCAATGTGTGTCGGGTGTGGAACCCACGGCTTTTTCCTTATAGGAAAAAGTCAGGGTTCGCAGGTAGCGTGTGTCCCACCTGTGGACCCTGCGGGCGAAATTTTTAACCATTTTTTTGCCCCAAAAATTCAAACTAAAGCCTAAAAACAAATTTGAAACGGATGAAAACAAGATAGAGAGGTTGTGGATTACCGGGGACTGACGGTTCTCGATTCCAACAGACGAATTTTCCAGAATCTTCACAGGAACTTTCTTACCCAAAAGCTTTTTACTTTTCACTCTGAAACTGAACGGTAAAAATGAAATAGAAAACGTCCTTTTTATAAGTTTTTTCGAATAGATGAATTTTTAATTTGTTTATTTTTCACTTTACAAAGTGTATTTTTGAAAGCATTTTTACTTATCTTAAACAGGTATGTGTAATGTTTCAAGTTTTTGTGCAGAAACTGGATTTTTCAGGTGAACTGATCGTTTTTCAACAAAGAGCTACTTTTATCACTTTTTCGGACTCTTTCAAAAATTTTACGAAAAAGCGAAACCTTGGAGTCCTATTTTAAGCCCTTTTCAGACTCTCTAAATATGAAAAGATTGCCGAGTACTTGATTATTCGAACTCGTTATAGTAAATGAATGATCATCCCTTTAGTATAAGTTTACCCCTTTTTCGGACTGAAATGGACTATTTACGAAAAAGGTATACGTTGACTAATTACGGTCAATAGAGTTCTCTCCCGCATTATTTTATCCTTTTCGGGCTTTTTATCCTTTTCGGGCTCGAGAGACCAAATTTGGCTTAAAAAGTACACCATTGCAGTTTTCAAGTTTTTCTTCCGACCCAAAACCGAAAAAACACCGAGTTTCTCCTATATCGGACTCGTTAAAACTTAAACAAGAAAGGACCCGTTAATCTTTCAACAAGTAACGAACCACTCCTTCTAGGGTTCGAATTTTTAGGGTTCGAATTTTAAACTAACTTGGACTCATCCGAAGGATGAGCTTATAACCAAGCAAATGTTATCCTCCTCAAGCTTGCCAAAAATAAAGAGGTACTTGCCAGAAATGGTGGGAGAAAAAGAGAGAAAAATGGGCGTATTTGTTATATTTTAAATTTTTCGAAAATTCAGTCAACCACTCTTGAACGCGACACTTTCATTCACCTGGGTTGGGAAGTCCTTTGCCTAACAGTTAATCAAATCATATTGAAAGTCTTCAGCTGGTTTCTGGGTATTAGCTTTGGGTCAATTGTTACCAAGCCATCTGCAGTGTCGTTATGTGTCCAAGAGAACACTTCAAATGAAACCATTCATCTGCAAAATATCTATCATCCATCTTTTGACCATTCCTGAGTCAGTCCTTGCCAATACATTTTCAAAACTTGATCTATGATTTTGTGTTGTGGGCTTGCCTACGACAGATCACTTTCTATCGACATCAGCACATTATTCAGGAAGTTGATCCGTAAATCGCCGCACTTTGAAATCAGACACCTCAATGGCGGTGTTTCTTGCCTTCGACGACAAAGTGTTGCATCATTGACCTTCGATCGAATGATTCCGTGACATGTTTGAATTCAGTTCATTCATTCACATTTCATGGATTGTACTGAGTACTTTGAGAGCCATTGACATTACTGGTGGTTACTCTCACACTTGTTAACAGTTTACATCATTGACTGGTAATCAAGTGGTTTCTACCATGTTCGACTTCAACACATTTATTCGCATGGATAGAATCGTACTAGTTCGAGATGCGGAAATCAAGACCCTAGATCTAGTTTCCACCATCCAGGCTGCGAGGAATTTTATTATTATACAGTAGAATATTCATTACAGATGGCTGCGCCCATGATGTGTCTACACTATTGATGTAATATTAAAATCATTCCTGTATCAGAACGATTTGAGTTAGTTTCTAGTTAGTTTTAATCTGAGTATGGGAATGCCTACCTCAGTGATGACATATATATCTATATATTTTGCATTGAATGTTTTTACAGGTTCCGACCGGGGTGTCCACAGATGATCTTTGAAATGATAAAGTACTACACTCTTCATATGATGTAATTGCTGTGCCTTCATCTATTCCGTACTTTGCACTTTAGGGGACTTTGCACTTTAGGGGGCAATTTGTTACACTAAAAACTGTCATCCTGACATTTTACTATGAGTATGAGCTCATTATTACTCATACTTCCTCCTTTTGCAAGTCTAACATATCAGCTCCTCATGTCAAGCTTTCAAAATCAGAGAAAAGTTCCTAAAATCCCCTAAATATTGGTATCGCACTTTCTCTATTCATTACCTGCGGTCCCGCACCTAAAGTTCAGCTTGCCTGCGGAACCATACCGCACGTTCTTTGTGTTATGGGTGCGGACCTCTGTAAAACTCAAAAAGGCGAGAAAGTAAAGATAAAAAGTTGATTTCAGATGAATTCTAGAATATTCTAGATGGGAATTTTCGGGAATGGATACACTTTGAGAAGGTTCATGCATCCCTCACTTGATGGAGCTAACCCCTTGATGTAAGGAGCTAATCCCTTTGAAGGAGGATTCTATCCCTTCATATTTGGAACAAGAAACCTCCTCTTTTCCACTATAAAAAGAGGCCTCGGGTAGCCTCAAAGGGAGTTCAAGCTTAAGATATTTGAAGTTAAATGCTGTTGAGATTCAGACTCAGTTAACTAAGACTTTCTGTGAGGTTAAATCACTCATCTCTATTTGTCTTGGTTCAAAGAGTGCAATGCTTGTCAAATTAGAAGAGATTCCTGCTTCGGACCCCGGGAGGACCTGCACGACATCAAGGCACAGGTTGTAAAGGTTTTATTTATTTGAAGTTAATACAAATATACTCATTTCTCTCATTAAACTTTCTATTCATGGTTTATTTCATAAATTCCTTGATCATTATGATGAGTATGGTTTATAATAATGTCTATACAGGTGCTGCGTAATCTTTTTGCTTGTTTGTGACTGCAGATTCACGAGGAACGTTCTTTCAAGTGCACGGGAAGGACTTCAACGAGATCAAGCAAGCGCTTGATATAAGGTAGGCCTTACACCTATATAGCATTTTTATGAATCCTGTATGCTTAGAGAGAGATTAGTATAATTGGCTGTTTGTTGCTAGTTACTTTTAGTACTAGAGAGATCGGTCTTGTCCGCAAGACGGATTAATCTACACAACAACAGGTGACTAATTTCACATGACATGTATGTATCATCCTAAGAAATGATCATTCCAAGATCAAACAAAGCTCTCAATCCTCTTGGTCTACCCCTTGTCTGGTAAGACTTTGCAGCTTGCTTATTACTTCTGTCATGTTCCGCTTTAATTTTTTCTTCATAAAAGTGGACTTAGATATTTGTGCTAGATCTTTCTTTGATGTTGATAATGTTCAATGTGTTTTCTTTGCTTACCTTGTTACATGACATCTGAAATTTCTATGCATTTTCTGTGGATGAGGTGAGCGCCAAATGTGCTAGTGTCTTGGACTTAATTCAATTGAAATACTTAAGGAATTTTGTGGCGTTCCAATGTACAAGCACATGAATGGCCTATTTTAATCAATACAATGAATTTTTAAACTTGCAAACAAGGAATTCCTTACCATGATCTTAAATCCATGCAACTGTGAACTGTTTCATATAAACCTCTTATTTCAACTAACCATTTAGGAAAATAATTTTGACACTCATTTGTTACACCTTCCCCCAACCTCTACTGCAATTTCTATCATATAGCCAATATCTATCATTGTTAGTGAAACACTTTTTTATCATAATCGATTTCCTCCTGTGTAGATCATTTTTCCACTACCTTTGCCTTGTGCTTGTTAAAAATACAGCAACCCTATTCTCTGTTTTGTAGACTGATAATTATAAGAATTTATTCTATATTCCAGTTTGAACAGAACCTACATACTTTCAACCTCACCAATTAGGTGTCTCACTGTTCACATCATATTGATGGAACATTTGTAGAGTTTGGTATTGTTTCAGTGTCCTCTCTGCATCCAATTCCAAAATTTCAAACACTTCATCGATAAGAATATAGGTTTTGATTCCCGTCCATTCTTCATCATCCAATTGGAGCCAAGTAACATAGATCCAAATGAGCATGGCTACTCGCCAACCGTATCTATTCATTTAGTGAATGCATAATCTTCAAACTCGACGCATTTCAAATTTTGGGTGCTTTTAATTTTCGCTTTTCAATGGATAAACTATAGTATTGTCTTTGTAGTTCATGTAAAAAAGTTGCAAATATAAGCCTATACCATGGTGTTGTGGTTCACAGTACTCTGAAATGGGCATATGATTCTCTTGGCTATGGGGTCTTGGGATGACCATCACGAGATAAAGTTGAAATCTGATGCCAAACAGTCGGGCTGGACCCTATCTAAAAAATTTAGGGTTGAGCATATATTAAGTAGTGGACTGTGGATACCATTCTCCCATTTCCCGCTAACTACTTCGACAACCATGGCATGGGTTCCAGCTCATTGGTAGAATTTCATTACTGTTTAAATTTTTTTTTTAATATTTTTATCTAAGTGTCAGAAGACCGATGCTTTAGACGTCAAAAGAGTGACGTTTCATAAGCGTCGGAAGAAATTTGCGTCAGAAGAGAGATGGCTCTATTTTTAAATATTTTTTCTTTTACATCAGAAAAGCGATGTTTCATAATTGTCGTAAGAGCGACACTTTAAATGTTGGAAGACATATCGTAGGAATTGCGACATTCATGTGAAAAATTGATAAACATCGGAAGACCGACCCTTTAAATGTCGGAAGAAATATCGTCGGAATTTCGACAGTTTGGAAAAATGTCGAAAGAGCGACGGTTTGGAAAACGTTGGAAGAGAGACAGTTTGGGCAACGTAGGAAGAGAAACAGTTTGAAGAACGTCGGAATTGCGACAGTTTAAAAAACGTCGAAAGAGCGACGGTTTGGAAAATGTCGGAAATAGTGTCGCTATTCCGACACTTTATTGAAGTGTTGGGATTGCGACATAATGGCTAACCACATTTTTCACCACCTCAAACTGTCTCTCTTGCGATGCCTATGTGTCGGAATAGCGGCGAATTGGCCGTCAGAAATTGGGCCAAATGTGCTAGTGCAACCGAACCAAATCCCCTACGTAAACAAGTCTCTCAAAGGCGCCATAAGTAGCGCATATTCCCAAACAAACTTTATGTAATACCCTGCATGTCCGAGGAGTGACCACAGTTTTTTCCTTGTTGCAAGAGTCACAGAATGTATGATAACTCTGCCTACTGTATCCACATCCTCATTCTTAGCCAACGTAGGGTGCGTCCCATTACTACCCCTTCATAGCCTGAGCAGCCCAATAGTCGTGCACACCCCTTCCGATTCTGAGTCCGAAGCAGCTCGCAGATCATCCTTACCCTCTGTTGGGACTAGGCTACAATAGCTGATCATGCTTGGTATCCGTGTTTCCCATGTAGGTATTTCCGGTGCGATAAACAGGTGCGATTCGCCCCACACCCTAGTGTCAATGTCTCACAGGACTGTGTTAAGTGCCTCGGTCCTACCTACTACCCCAAATATTCCCAAGAACTCTTCCTTTAACGTCCCCCAGTGGTAGGTGCATCGATGTAGCTCTGCATCTAAGTACCATGAAGACGGAAGTGGCCCTAGGTCATGAATCAGCAGGTGAACCCACTCTTTAGTCATCCTGTCACTCCACTGTTCTTCCCATGCAACCAGATATTCACGTGGATCTTCCAATCCAAGGAATTTCTCTACCTACACGCTGGTTGGGGCTTCAAATTGCAAGATCATCGTATCCCGGCATTCCTCCCAATCCTGGAATGCCTCCTCATGCATTTCCCACCAGCACGTAAGTGTTCCATGCATGGCTAGCTTAAGGGCCCATAGCCTTCATCCCTTGGGAACCTCTGCTTCGAATACTCACAAAAATTCCTTAATCCTACCAGAAGCATCAAAGTAGTGTAGGTCTCTTACCTCTAAGTAAATGCAGTGGAAGTCCCTTGCGACTTGAAGACAATGCAACATCGAGACATCGTGCAATCGGTTTTGCCAATTCTCCATCTCCCCATCAGAGTCAGAGAAGCATTCAATGTCCTTTTCCTAGTAGGGTACTCCTTCCGCTATGGGTTTGATCCAATATTTGTCCTACGTAGTCAACTTGTAAATGTGATCCACCTCCTCTGCATCACGAACCGGCTCTGTGTATCGTTCACCTTCCACAGGATCTAATGGTAATATCAACCTTGTACCGTTATTCTCAAACACCATGCTTCTCTTTTTGAGGTTGATGATACCGCCCATATCTATGGTCCAGTCCAGCCCTAAGAGCTCAGGGTAGGGGTCTATATCTTCTACAATTTCAATTACTTCAAAGTCGGCTCGAGCCTTTACTCCTGTGATATCCACCGTAATTTTAGACAACCTTCCTAGTGGGATGATTTTCTGCTGATTTTCCATGCGCAGCTGAATATTGGACCATTCCAACTTAGGATCTCCCATTCGTTGATGAGTCTGCTTAGGTACCACATTCACATCTGACCCTAGGTCCAAAATAACCTGACTCATTTCGTAGTCACCAATCTACGCAGTCAACCTAATTTCTCTTCTGGTGCATTTCTTATACCTGTATAGCTTGTGCACATCCTTGACCTCCAGGGGTAGATTGGGTCATGCTGCGCAGCCATCTATTAATGCCTGAAGATTCTCCACATACTTTGGGTTGCACAACAGCTTCATACATAACTGCAAAAAGGGCTCGACCTCCTCATCTGGCTCAAGTGCCTGAGCAGTAGTTTCCTTTGCATCAACAAAGTCCTTGCGAGCTGCGACAAATGTTTATTTTCCATTTTTTAGGTCCAAACCTTCTTGTTTAATAATAGCTTGTCGGATCAGAGGTTCCATCGCAGCCTCCTCCTCAGGTCCCCCATTGGCCATCACACTGTGTGTTACAACATTCACATTTGGATCTTTGTCTCGCAGCTCAGCCTTAACTCTCTATACATTTTACGTAGGTGTCGGCTGCTTTTCCTGCATTTTTGCTATCAAGATTGGGCAATCTTCAATTGCATGGTCTAGATGTCTGCAATATTAGCAGGATTTCCTTGTAGGGTTAGGAAAGTCCCTGGAAAAGTGGCATGCTTCTCTGCAGTTGTAATAGATTAGTTGTCCTCGTCCCTGATCTACACTTCCACCTCGGCCCCCTCCCCTACCCCTTGATGGGGAGCCACCTATGCCTGCGGGGGTTCTTGGAGACACAGGGTCTGATTGTACTCTATATAAGTTTCCTCGATCAATCATCAAATGATATGTCTGACAGTTTTGTTCATCATGTCCCACCGATCTGCAGAACCTACACCATTGCTACTTTACCTGTGGAACATACGAAGCCAAGCGGGGACAGTGGTTGGTATCGTGCAACCCCGCAATGTGACAATCATTGCACCATAGCGCCAGCCCAATGGGTCCCGCAACTTCCCTAGGGTGCAATGGGCTAGGCCCCCTAGCCTGCATGTAGTCTGCTAACAGAGGGCAGTTATCCTTGTTATGACCATTCACCCGGCATCGCATGCACCATCTCTTGGGGCTAGCCTCTAACCCCTGTTCTTTCCGTAGATTCTGGATCTCTATGTGCATCGCTTCTAGATGTCCCTGGATTTGTTGGACGCCCAACTGAGTCTCATCCTGCAACGTAGCTTCTAACTTCATGGCACCCTCCAAGGCTTTCTCCTGTGATTTTAAAGTTTTTTGCCCCATAGGTACGCGTAGGTGAGGTAGCAACATTGCAATGAAGCATTATGTGTGTTGTCTATCATCATATTGAAATCCCCCTTCTCTGATCACCTTCTTTAGTTGCTGATCGGCCTCCCACATAGATTCAGAAGGTCCTTGCTTGAAATCCTTTTGATCAACCACAATTTGGGAGTAGGAATTAGGTTTCTTAAACTGCTATTTCAGTGTATTCTTAATATCTTCGATGGTTGAATTTGCATTTTGGCCGATGTATCCCATGTACCTGTCCAAAGCTCTTCCTTCGAAGGAAAGGGACAGTTGTTCCCTTTTCACTGCATCAGTAGCTACATTCTGCGCAGTCCATACCGATCTTGTGACAAACTAGAACTGATCCATGTATTCATTGCCACACCCTTAAAGGTCGGCAACTTCATGTGCGCAGCCATGTCGTCTTCTGGTGCCAGGGGTGTAGGTGAATTCTTACCTCTAGGCTGGTTTGAAAGCAGTGTGGCTAGAGGACTCTACAAGGCTGCTTCTCTTACCGGACTATAGACCGATCTATCTCCTTCTCGGTTGGTTCTATAGTATTTTCCACTTTGCGTTATGCTCCCGTCCAAATCAGAGGTCATTCGCTTGGTATGGCTACATAGAATACTCTTTTTGCATAAAAATATCTTGATTATTAATGGTAAGGTCTTCAGAAACTTACCTCAGAACTCCTTGAAGAATCTTCGCTCTGCTTCAAAGTAGGAGAAAAATTGATCAATGGAAAATTCTGTCACAAATCCTCCCAACACACTATCTACCCAATGGTCCACCGTGTGAGTGATGGTGTTCTCAGTCTCTTCTAACTGCTGGATTAGTTCGGGGGTCCACTTTGTGACCCGCTCGTCCTTCCAACACTTCTGAAATTCCACCAACCTTGCGAGCCACTCCTGGAGATCGATCGAAATCGTTACAAAGAAGATCTCATAGGTCTTTGTGAAAATGTACTTATTCTTCCACTCTTCTGTGGTCAACCTCTCACTGCAGGTTTCCTTTACGGAAAATTCCTAAACTTTATGTTCAAACCATTCATCAATTTCCTTTCTCTCAGGCTTCCAGAATGGCCTTGGCATTACCCGATCCCTCTCTCAAAATTCTCTAGGTCCTGGCAACGGAACCATTTTTTGGCTCGAGGGGTCCTGACCGAGGTTTGGATGTTCAAGGTTTGCCAAAAAACCCCTACACTACTGGCCCTTTTGGCAGTGACCTGCTTGTGTAGGCCAAAGTCTTACCTGCGGTAGTATGGGTGGGTGCTCGAACTAGGTTTCCGCACCCTGGGAGAGGGTAGGTAAGTCAAGCATAGTTGTGTTCAGCCTTAGAATGACCAGATCTTGTATTATAGAGCCAATATCTACAGATTCCCTTCGCATCCACATGTGCAACAACAATGATACTCACAAAAATCAGCAGATCATGAACTCACATAAAAATAACGTAGTTATTCCATATATTCTTGTATGAAGTAAAACAGAAAAAATCCAGATTGCAACATAAATCAGTAACACATGTATGTTCACAACTTAAATCAATAATACAATAGCATATATTAAGCAATCAAACATCACAGATTCGTATCATAGTAACTCCATTGGATTCAGATATTCAACAATACTTCTGCATTCATTAATCCTTCAGATATACTTACAATACCCCAAAAACCAACCTGCGCACACAGCAGCAGGGTCCGCACACACTAGGACAGAGGTCCTCCGCGCACACAGAAGTAGGAGTCCAACAACCCTAACCAGATCTATCGATTTTCTCTTACCATCAATCTCTTATCATTCTTAGTCTGTCTTTACAACTCAAAAAGGTTCAACTACTTATACTATTTTAGCCTATGCATCCAATGGTCCGCAAACCATGGTTTGCGGACTCTTGGTCTACCCTTGACCCATTTACAATGCTTTTTGGGCTTTGACCCACCCCAAAACCCCTGCACTAGACTAAATGTAATAAAAAAAATACACAAAATGGATCAGTTCCACAACTTGCAGGAGACCCTGTTCCAATAGCTTTGGCAAAGGAGGAGTGTAGGCAGAGCACCAAATACGAGATCTCATCCAAAGAAGAGGAAGATTATTTTGCATTAGTCAGCAAAGGAAGGAAGGCCAAGGGGAAGAAGTCCGAACGTGAGGCTAATTACATCCTAGAGAGAAAATATAAATACTTTTCCAAAATCAATTGATTTCATTGTCATGAATTTAGGCACTATGCCACAAAACTTCCACAGAAGAAGGGAAACAAGAAGGAGGATGTAGTAGAAACAATAGGTGAAGCTATAGCTTCATAATTCAAGCTCGATTTTACTCTCATTGCATGCATGGAAGGCACCATATTGGGAAGCATGTGGCCTCTAGATAGTGGTGCCTCATTTCATATGACAGGGAATGGAGATTTCTTCAGTGACTTGGTGAGGAGAAAGACCCCAAGAAAAACATTGAGTTTGGAGACGGAAAAAGGTATAGCGTGACCGATATTGGTATAGTTAATTTTCAGAGGGAGTCTAGTTCCCCTCTCATACGGAAGGATGAGATGTTTGTTTTAGGCTAAAGAAGAATATTGTTTCCATCGTGATGTTGAAAGTCCATGGCTACGATGTGATATTCAACAAAGGAATTTGTGAGACACATCTCCATCGGATAGGTGAAGCATATACATATGCGAGTCAAGAACCTGTATGTAATTGGGGTTGAAGATGCATCCAAATCCTTGAGGAGAAATTCAAAGGTTAGAGACTTGGTGGTTGAGAGGGAGCATAATTTACCTCTCAAAATGGAGCCTCAAAATTCGCCTCAACAAGTTGTGGAGCCGCAGAGAGGAGATTGAGTGGAAACATCAACTCAATCAAAGACCTACATTAGGGGGATATTTTGAGCTAAGTGGGAAGAGGGAGAACATGCAGCCATACCTCCAGGTGTGAGGTGGGGCGATGTGAAGCAATAGTCGCAGGAGTGCAAAAAATTGGGTAGGGTCCATTGAGGTGTTTTTGTCTCATGGATCATTACCTTGCTACGTGGGTCCAAAGTATTGGGTAGCAGAAGGATCAATTTCATTAAAATATTGAGCAGTGTAAATAAGTGTTGAAAACAGAGAAGGAGGCTCAGTAGCAGTGCAACAACAACAAAATTTTCCTAGTATAAAATTGTAGATTGGTTCAATGATTAACTTTTGTTTATTTTTATGTATGATTCTTAGTTGCAAATGTTGTAGTAGCATCAACAACAGTGAGAAGTGTTGCATTTAGTACATTACAAAGGTGTTGGATAGGGGTATATGTGAATACATTTCCTTCTAAGAGGGAGTGTTGAAAATGCAACAAGAAATTCCTAATTTAATTTTTCCTTTGATTAAATTAGGATAAAATCGAAATTCCACATCAACAAACAACTTAAATAAGTTAAATGAGTTATTATCACTCAGTTAGATTAGTTAATTTGATTTGGAATATGAAATTGAGTTGTGTACAATGGTTCCTAAATTTTAGGTGTTGGAGTTGAGTTAATTTCAGTTGTAACAATTTAATTTAGTTAAATTGAGTTAAGGTCAATTAAACTAGTTCCAACTTCTGGAGGAACTAATGGGAGCTCTAGCAATGGGGTGTAACTTCAATGTTTAACCAGTGAATTGACCAATCAGCCTAAATTAACTCACGCGTAAATGAAATCCGATTTACCCAGCTTATATTGGAGTTTAAGGGTAGTTTAGTATCAGTTGTAGAATTTTCCAAGTTGTACAGGTGGTGCATGCAGTCAGAAAAGGGCCTAATAGAATTTAAAAATTCTCAATGAGTAATTTCCCTAATTAATAGGGGTTAATTCCTCATCAAAAAACACAAGGAAATAAAATCTTGTGAAGGCTTGAAATTAAGTGTTGGACAATGCCACTCAGTTAGGAAGAGTGTAGAAGATACTTGTGCAGGTTGTGCTCAAGCTTGAGAAATCATATTGTATTCATCAAAATTATTTGATTAATGCAATACAAATAGGAAGGATCTTTTAGTGGTTTATTTACCCTAGATAAATCTCTGTGTATGTGTGTTAAATCATCATGCATGTTTTTTATATGTGTTCTCGATCGTGAATTTTCTTCCGCATATGAGTAGAGTAGATTTGAGTCTTATGTTTTAGTAAATTACATGAGAAGTTTTGAATCTAGATTAAAATTATACAAATACCCTTGATTGGGCCTAGGAATCCCTTGATTGGTAATGGTGGGATACATGGTAAATCCCATAGGGTGGAGACCTCTTAGGCATAGGAATCCTTTGACCAATAATGACGGGATACACGGTAAAGGAAAGAGGTTGAGACATACAAATTCCTCATGGTTTAGGTGGAGAGATCTAGAGGCATCCATGCTTGTTTAGGACCTAGTGATCTAGTGGGGATTGTGGTAAAACCTAGTTGTATTGATGAGGGTTCATGCCTAGTGATATGGTGGGGATTGTGATAAAACCCAAGGAAGCTCTTTTTGGTTTTGTTGTGAGTACCACATTCATCCTTAGAATATGGCACAAGGATGATTGGCTGAAAGAAATATTTGTTTCAGCCAAATCTATGGTCGGGTGGTTGGTGGAAGTCCCAAACCTGGTTGGATTTTGCATTAATTGATAAGAGCTTCTTCTCCTTGGTATTTCATGTGTAAATGTATTGGTTCATATGTGGTTCTTATGGTTGTTATATCCTTGTTATTTTTGTTGGTTATATGCTATTTATGAGTATGTTTTATGACAAACTTGATGTATGTCTCTCATCATGTTTTGATTAGCAAATGAATGTACAATGAATGTATGACCTAATATATCATAATGAAGCTACTGTGATATGGAAAAAGGCTTATTTATGAATCTCAGATAAGTATGAGACCCGTATGCTCATATTTGTTGTTATGACCTGTAGATTACATCTTTGTGACATGTTTCACAAAATGTCTCTCATGATTAGTAGGGGTCATATCAAGTACTTGCACCAGTGATTGAATTAGTAGCTTTTTTCCATTCTTATTATTTATTTATGAAGGTTTCATGTAGTTCTGGGTAGCAGCCTAAAACTTGACCATGAAAAAGTGGCTCAGAATCTGGGGTCGCTAGCATAGAACTACATGAAAAAGTTCACAGTCACTGGAATGCCTTGCTGTGGGAGTAATTGGAAGGCCTCAGTCACATGCATAGCTTTTCATGGGAGAATTTGATGGTCCATATCAATAAAATGACAAGTTTTCTCACGATTTAGGCACCTCGAAGTGTTGGTTGTCTCCTATAGGGTCTATAGCTCTCGAGGAAGGTAAAATTGGTTGTGATTTTTTGGTTCCACTTCATTAGCTGTACATGGGGAGTTGAATCACATCATAGTATCCTCTTGTCACATTTTTACCCTAGTGTACTGGTTAGCTTGGGCAAATGTGGGAGGAGGGTGTTACATCCTCCTAGTGGCCTGGATATAACACAACCTAATACCTTACTAGTGGTTATGTTTGATTCCCTTAGATTTTAACCAGAGTTTAAATACATACTCTTGCATAGTATTCTTCATTATGATTATGTGGCTATACCATTTTCTGTGAATAATGGGATATTATGTGGAAACCTCTTGAGTTATGGCCGCGAAAACATGAAGGTAAAGTTCTAAGTGACAAAATTTAACCTGAGTTAAAATACATACTCTTGCATAGTATTATTCATTATGATTATGTGGCTATACCATTTTCTGTGAATAATGGGAGATTATTGGGAAACCTCTTAAGTTATGGCCGCGAAAAGATGAAGGAAAAGTTCTAAGTGACAAATTTTCATACAGACTCCGATTGAGGTGATTCTTGCACCTTTGGAAAGGCCTATGTGTGTATAACCAACCTTAAAACAAAGTAGAAAAAATTTACCCCCAAAAATTATCATTTATGCCTCAAAATTCTCCCAAAATGTTTTAGATCCCAATTTTCCAAACTAGGTCATAGTAGTAAAAATGGTAATGTGAGATGGTTTCTCCACTTTTTTCCACTCTGAAAGCATCGAGATGGATGAAATAATTATAATGATCTAATTTAGATTGCATATTCTCAATTTGGGAGGCTTTTGGTCCCCAAAATATTCATTTGAATGATCTGAGGGAATTTTTCCTCCACATTTTCTCGAGTATATCATTTAGCTTTGCCTATAATTTTTCCTTAAAACCCAATTTGCCAAAGGTCATGCTACCCCTTTATTATAGTTTTGGACCTCTTCTACAAAATTTTATCCTTTTTCAACTCTTCCTAAGCATCTAGGACCAAACCCTCTATAAAATGTAGGATTTATTTCTCTTTCCGGTCTAGTACTAAAGGCTCATAGAGCTAATTCATATTCTCCACATTCATAACTAAGTAAATGTGCATGCATGTGGGTAAATTAAGTATATTGGAGTTATCTCTCAATTTTCCCAATATATAAAAGGTACCATATCACAGGTCATTGATTTTCTTACTAGGATCCTATAGCCTCTCCCTGTTCAACGATGTAGCCTCTCCTTGTTCAACTATAACCATACTTTATCTTCCACTTTGAACGAATTCTCTATTATGTGTTGATCATGCTTGGCCTTGTAAATTTTTTTTGACATATATAGTGGCTCGTGTACCTGTATATGGATTTTCCTAATATTTTTGACACAATTTTTAGCCGTCAAGGCATCCCTTGTTAGATCCTCCCTTACTCTTCCTTGCTTCCCATATGCAATATCTGAAGGTTAATATGAAAAATATCCAAAAAAATTTCCACATGGGGACTTACCAATAGAAGTGTGGACTCCTATGTTATAGGAGTATTGTATATATACCATATTTTCATCCTAGGTCTTTATATTATTTTGATTATAACATCTCAAAATTTGCACCCAAGTCCCAATGACTACTTCTATCTACCCATATGTCTGAGGATATAATTTTTTAGACCCCTTCAATTTCCTATCCATACTCTCCCACATTGTAGTCTAAATTGCATAGATAAATTTCATGTCCCTATATAAAATGATGTTCCTTGGTATCCGAAAGTGCACCCAAACCTATCCAAATAATACATTTATAGCTTCTTTCTCGTTGGTGGTCCTTTTAAAAGGCATCATAATGCACATATTTCTGAACCTATCAACTACCACGAATAAATATTCATGTCCCTTCATGGTTTTTGGTAAACCTCCCATAAATTACATGGAAATTCTTTCCCAGGGATGATTGGGTATAAGGGATGATATATACCCTATTTATTGTTACTAGGCTTGTTGGTAAAACAAAGCATGCATCCTCTTATAAACCTAGCTACCTTCTCTTACATATTGGGCCAATACATATACCTATGAAATTTTGCCACTATCTTCCCTACACCAAAGTTCCCTGCAACCTTGGGGGTGTGAGCCTCTCTAATCAACTGCAATATCTCACATTTAGGAACACATAAATTACCCAACCTATAGAGTAACCTATATTGGATATGGTATTAAATTGTGTTATCACCATCGTTCACATGAATATATATTTGGAACTACTAAAACACCTCCTTGAAGCCCTCATCCTTTGAATATGCCTCTATGTATGCATCATGGGTGAATTTTGCGATGTGAATAAGAGTTCCAAAAGCTATGATCTTCGATGTGGGTGTCCTTGTAAGCATGTTGGCCAAATTTTTTGTCATGCCCTTCTCGTACTTGATCACTAACTAAAACTGATATAGAAACCCCATCCACTTTTAAAGAATGGTTTGTTATAACTTACTTCGGGTCTATACGTACTATAGTGGTCAGTGATCTATTTGGATTATTGTCTCCTTCCCCATCATATAGTGCTTCAAATTCTTCACAACTTGCACCAAGGCATAAAGCTCATTGTCATAGGTATGGTAGTTAAGAAATAGCACATGAAATACTTCGGAATGGTGGAATATAGGCCTTCCTCCATACATGAAGACAACTCGCATAACATACCCACTTGCATATGTCTCCACTTCGAAGGGTTGTTGCAAGTTCAGTAATGCTAGAACTATATCTTGACTAATTTTATTCTTTAGCTCCTCAAGGGACCTTCGTTGACCCTTTCCCCAGTAGAAACTCTTTCCATTTTGTATTAGGGCATGGAGTGGTGCTTCTACAACTAAAACCAGGATTATTTGAATTTCCTAATTTCCTCATGTACTATGCTTCCCCAATGAAACTCCTAGCCTTATAAACATTAGTAGGTATCGACCACTTCATGACGCCCTTCGTCTTCTCAAGATTTATTTTCAAGTTTCATCCCCCTGTCAAATACGTTAGATACACCAAATACTACTATGAAAAATTAAAATTCTTAAGATTTTCTTGTAGTTAGCACTTCTTTAATTTACTCAACACCTACATCAAATGTGAGATGTTCTCATCCCAAGTAGCACTATATATTAGTATATCATCCAAATATACAATAACAAATGAATCTATAAAAGTGCAAAATTTATTGTTCATTAACCTGATAAACATAGTTGGTGCATTATATATACTGAATGTCATGACTAGCCAATCACAAAAACCTTGTATGGTTTTGAAGACAGTCTTATAGGTATCTTTTTATTTGACCTAAAAATTATGATATCTACACTTTAAATCTGTCTTGGTGAAGTACTTTTCTTGTTGAAATTGATCTAATAGATCATCTATTCTATACAAGGGGAAATATTTATTGAGTGTTATTTTCTTCAACACCTTGTAATCAATATACGTTTTCCAAGTCCCATCCTTCTTTGGCACAATGATGATTGGTGACCCACGTGGTGATGTACTCGGTCAAATGAAACCAAATTCTAGTAGTTGTTGCAAATTTTTATTTACATCATTTTATTCTATAAAAGATCGCTTATACAAAACAATGTTTGGTAATGTGGATTTCATTAACGTTGTACCTTGTGCTCTAATTCACTCTTGGGTAATAACCCTTTAGGCTCCTGGAACATATCCCTATATTCTTGTAAAAACTCTTCCAATTATTTTTTTATGATTGTTCGTACACCCCTCTAGGGATTCATTTGCTATTTCTAACTCTTCTATGTACAAATTATATTTTAAAAATAGTAAAAAAAAATTCTCTCTAGAACTGATCAATTTTTTAGCTTGGTTGACACTTACTAGTGAATTTTTTGACTTTCCTTTGTATGCATTGATGGTGAACGATTTTTCATCCTTAATAATTCAGTGTTGGTTGGATCTCCACATGAATATTGAATCTCACATGTACATGTATGGACTTTTGAACACCACTCCACACATATCAAGAGGAACTACATCTAGTTTTACTTCATCAATAAAATCAACACTAATAGAAAATACAATTTTTCACTATTTCATTACCTTTAAATTTTCATCTGTATTTACCCTGTCTAATGGATATGGGCTTGGATGATCATGAAATTCCAATCCCAATTTGTTGGAAAGCTCTATTATAATGAGATCCATTTGCGATATTGAGTCAAAAAGAGCATTAATATTTGTATTATTGAATTTTATCTTAATGTGGAAGAGTTTGGTTATTTATTTCTCTTCCTATTACTGAAGGCTACTTAGATTCACCTCCTTTTGCACTAGTGTATAGAAAATATTCTCATCCATGTGTAAGTTTCTTTCAACTTGGTTTCTCAAATCAATGGCCATGAGATTCTTCTTCTTATTATCTTTATTTTTTGTTCCAGTTAAGTTCTAAATGCAACTTCCACCACTTCTCCTATATATGAATGTCAATATTATAGTGGTTGTAGTGGTTGGTAGAATCGTTTCACTAGTGTGATGTGGCTACCATATTTTTTTTCTTTTCCCCATTTCCACTTCTTATTCCCCTCCTTAGAAGAATCATATTAATTCTTTTGCTTCAATCCACTTGATTGACCTCTCTTTTGGCCTATGTTCTCTAGGTAATTTTTATACACAAGCCTTTTCCATAAATATGGGCTTTAAAAAAATCACTTTCTTCTATATATGGATGTGCAGACACCATATATACTTTAGGGGTACATCTGTGTTCTTTGGGGATATACCTAGAATTATGGACCTGTTTCTGAACTCTGTGGTGTAATCATGTACATTATGCCCATGCTTCTACCTGAATTAGTTCCACCAGATCCACTAGTCCCATTGTAGCTCCTAGAGATAGTCTCTAGGTTGATGAGGAGACTAGTGCCTAGGCCATTTTAAATGGGTCTTGAGTTGGACTTTACATGACTCAAACTTTCTGTTTAATATTTGTATGAAAATGGTTCAGAACCTTCCTGATTGGACATATATATAACCATATTGATATCCATGAACTATGGATCAAGATGTAATTCACATTACAATCAACCACAAATGTTCACACCTGTGTATGAAAAATTTGAATTATAGTATAGTGAAAGAGATAGAGAATATGAGAATTTAATGCATTGGTCTTAAAATACGATAAAAATCCAACATGCTAAAAACTAGATGAAGAGGCAAAGAGGAGAGAAAATAAAACACATAGATTTATGGAGTGAATTTAAGGCATTGGAATTCCTTTTGGTCACATAGTGTTTATCACATTATATGATTAAAACGAATTCATGAACATAGAGGGACAATCCCACCAACTATGATAACATAAAATTTTAGAAGTAGAAACATAAAAGAATTCACACATTTCACATTAGAAGATTTACCTACTACATATACATTTGAGTCAGAATCGTGTTAAATATATATTTAGGCATTCTGGAAACAATACATTCACATACCAAATTTTATTATTATCATATTTTAGGAAATTGACAACACTTCTAGCCCAAACTTCAGAAAACTTTTTTAGATTTACATTGACCTTCTGTTGAGGCCTCGAAAATCAGTGCAACAACATCGGGGAAAACCACCTGGTTGGGGACCTGAAAACCATCCCTTATCCATTTGATATGGTAGCACTGACTGGATTTATGGGACTAGTTTCCCAATGAGATATAATTGGGTGGATGGATGGTAATTTAACTTATTGTAACTTGATAGATGGGAGTAATAAAAAGCTTGAAGAAAATAAATGTACCTATCTATATATATCCTAAGATGAATTATCTTTCTATGTGATTTAAAGAGATGATCTTTCAGAAAATGAAAATAATATTATAAAAACACTTAGAGAAATGAAAACAATTTAAAATAATTGGTTTAATTAAATCTATTTAATAAGCATATATCGCATTTGTTTATTGCATGTATTGAATATGTATAAAAAATGGCTATTGAACATGTTCAAAAGTGAATTAATGCTATATTGTGTTAAAAAGATACATATAACAAAACACCATAATAAAAATAAACTATTTCTCATTTGGAACAAAAAATTAATATACAAATAAAAGTACCATGTATATGTTAACTCTTCTCATTTGAAAAACAATATCTGGCCTAACCTTTTCTATTAAGAAAAGTTTAAGAGTACAAAATTGTGACTTTTGTAACGTCTTCATTTCAAAATTTCAGGACTCCTTCTTAAAAGACATGAAGGATTTTATATAATCAAATAAAGAGTTCAAAAATAGTAATTACAATAAAATGCTGAGAAGGTTTAAATGACTCTCCTTAAACTAATTGAAATTATTAAAACATAAACAAAATTTAGTGTAGTGAATCGCTTCAATATTGCACTACTGTCTCATTGGCCATTTATTCCTTCAATTTAATGATGTTGAGCATAGACTGGAACTTGGGATGTTGGCCTGGCATGATGTGTAATTGTCCATTATAAACCTCATCTGAAAGTGGAGTCATCATATAGGAAGAAGTATCTGTTAGAAAAGGCAACATTAGCCATTGGCTATGTGGCTTAACCAAATATTCCCAATACTTGTCCAAGTCCAGCTTCTCCATTTTTCTGATGATTTCCTCTTTTACCTTGGACATTTCCTGCTATTTTGTTATCAAATCTTTAATAATGGGTAGAGAACCAGGACGGAATCTATCAATAATATTAGCATCAATGAGATTATGGCTGATTGTTTCAACAATATTATTAGCAACATCTCTGGCTCTGTAAATCGCACTTTCAGCTTGTTTCCTTTTTGGAATATTCAATCCTGGGAATATTATCCTTTCGGCCTTCATTAGTATCTTGGTAGGTAACATACTGTGACACTATATCATCGATATCATCAAAGATGATTATTTGGTCCACTATTCAATTCATCAATGAATCACTTTTTTCACATAATTCAATAATACTATACAACTTTTGGCAAAAAACAACTTGTTTGTGTGCCAATAGGGTATTCAATTCCAGTGTTTCCTTCCTGAACTCATTTATTTTTCGATTGTCTTTCAATTTCTCAACAGTGAATTGAAATTGATGAATCTGATTATCCTTAGTACCAATTTCAGTTTGGTGCTTCAACTTCAATTGATCTAGGTTCTCTTGGAGCTATAATACTTGTACCTGTAGTTGTTGATTGACATTCTACTTCTCTTCCTGTAATTCCTGTTACAATTGAAGGATTATTTCATCCTTTATTTGATTAACTATTGAACCTTAGTCACCTTATCTATAGTAGCAGATGAATCGGCTCCTACGAAATGAGTCAAATGAGTTAGATCCTGAGAAGGATCTTCTTGTGGATTTTCCAAACTACCTCCATAGCAACATTTCCAGGAACAAGGAGTTGATATTGTTTTGTTCTTCTTCTTTTTCTTTGCCAGCTCATAACAACTTTGTACCTAGGAGTATTAAATATATGTAGAGGAGGAATGTATTCAATTTTCAATACAATTTCTAAAGTATGGTAGGCTAGGATGAATTCCACTTGTTCTTTGCTAACTAACTTGTCATTTTTCCCAACAGTAAATGAGTTTTGACTTTTTCTTTGAGGTGTTTACACTCTTTTGTTTATGGCCGGTGATCACCACTTCTTGGTATCCTTGGAGTTATTTATTAAACTCCTTCCAAACATCATTTAAGTTACTTGGAAACTATGAATCCTTGGTCTGAACTTCAGTGGAATTATCCTTTTTGTTTTACTAAGCACTTCAGTATCTTTATGTGGTTTCCCTTTTTCCTACTCTTTATGTGTGACGGGTTGGGATACCTCTAGTATATTTAAAGGAATCCCTTCCAATATTTTGTTTCTATACTGCTTGAACTTTGAAAGCTATTGTGGATTGAGGCGTGAAGCTTCTAACTTATGAACTGTGGAATAAGTGTTGAATAACTCAAACAAGTCACAAAATCATCGTCTTCATGCACAAATAGTCTGATTTTTACTTGAGTTGTGAAATAATTGGAAATTTGGTTTGGGTCATATTGTTTGTTTGAAATTGTAAACAATTTTAAGTATAGAATTTGATTTACCTCTAACCCTACATGCTTATATTTTTCTAATGCATAGATACCATAGTGAATACGAAAAGAGGGCCATGAAGCTTTCTTGTTTCAAAAACTTAGTCAATCCATTAACGATAGTTTGATAAAAGATTTATCTTGCGAGAAGATTTTCTAGAACATACAATGGTAGAACATGTGGCTAAGGAAACCTTCTGAAGACTCTGATATATGTAAATAATGATTCACTGAACCATTTTACAATGGAGGAGAAGTCGACTTGATCTTCCTTGGATAACCTAGGGGATTTTTCATTAAACACAACTTGAAATAATGGGAGCATAACTCCATGGAAGATTTTATAGAAATGATTTTCATATTTTGATTCCCATAAAATACGATGATAGACATGAATGGGAAGAGGGTCTTGGGTAGTCCATTTCCAGCCCATGGTTGGAGAATCAATGGTAAAAAATACAAAATCAATAATAAGTTCTCATGTAAAATGGGGGAAATATTTTGGATGAAATAGAACTATTATTTCTATATTCAAGAATCTGGGTCGCGATATTATTGGTTAAAATGGTTCCCCAGTCCATGATATAAGAATCTGTAACTGCTTCCATAATGGTAACCCATTCAACTGAGAATTTATTGTTATCGAGTTGATCGAAGAGTCTAGACATCATTGCAACAACATAACAATAGGGGCTAGAAAGGGAATCAGTGGAATACATACTCTTATCATAATTTTTGTGTTTTTTCGGGTTGCTCCTCCATTGCTTTATAGGATTTGACTTTATCTCATTCTCCTTGGCGAATTTTGCCAGAAATTCTTTATTGTGGACCTTCTCTGGGTCTCGAATGTGATACTTTGACTTCAAATCTTCAGCTTTGAAATATCCTATCATTGTTCCTCTTCTTTTCGAGAAATTTTTATCTACAATGTTGATATTTTCGATTATCCATCTTACCATATCAGTATATGGTAAAATTTTGCTGTGCGTAGAAATACAATGTGGAAACTAGTTAGTGACATATTCTATAGTAGCTTCTGAAGAATCAAAAGCATCTGTAGTAGCTTTTCGTTCAACCCTATCGGGTTTCTCATCCTCAAATAAACTATACATTTCTTCCCAAGAGGAAGAACCACTTTGTGACCCGCATGTCCTATCTGTGAATAAAAGGAGCATATTTGTTATTTCACTAGTAGTAGCTATAGGATTTGTGGGTGCCATGGGTTTTGAATTTATTTTCAGCTTTCGACATTTATGAAGAGCTCATCTTATTTCGACTCGCCTGTAAACAATCAAGAGGGATATGTAGGAAAGAGGGAATAATGTTTTACAAATAAGAAAGTACTGTAATAATGGAAATAATGAGCGAATTAAACGTGGCATGTGGATAATTGGGAAATTCAATACTCTTGCAGTCAAATCATTTTCAGAGGCATGAAATGTAAAAACCATTTAAGCTATGATATTAATGGAAAGCATGGGTTGATGTGCCTGCGCAATCATTCCAACATTTAAACAATATATTTTCGCATCACAGATGCCATTCATGTGTGAAATTTTTTTAGAAAGACGATCATCTACCTTTTGCTGATTATGATATTGCAATCGCAATTTCGGCAGAAATGAACAAGGGGAAAGAGTGGTCACGTAGAGAAAGTGTGACACAATAGAGTATATTGCATTGGGGAAATGTGAACGATGTTTTAAGGTTGTCGTGATAAAACTGTGAAATGCAATTTGTGATTAATTACATGGCGACATTGGGTCCCTCAGTTTCTTTCTCGTGGAATATTATTCTGGAAAAAGCCTTTTTCCTTTATTAATGTGCTTTGTTGTATTTTGCAGCAAATTTTTTTTAAGTGGATTTTTAGGAGCCATATGTTTTTCATGCAATATTGTGATTGCGATTCACTTGACATTTGTCGCTTTGGTATCCTTGAAATGAAAAATGAATGTTTTTAAACCACTTCATTCATATTCCTATTTGAAATAATCTCTTAAGGGTTTTATTTGTTCTACTCTAAATTTTTTAAAAAGATCCCCATTGTTTTTCTAAGATAACTATACTAAAATAATGGGGGTTGTTGAATAACGCAACAATTGGCGATTCATTGGAAGAACCAATTATTTCTAAAAAATGAATTTCTTGGCATCTTTAAATAAGTAAAAATAACTAAGGAAACAAAGGTTGTATTCCAAATATTTGAATGAATAAAAAAAACTTATCTTATTGCTAATATTTCAAAAACACTTCATAAATAAATATTTTCATTCCTCTATATCAATCATCAAATATTTTAAAAGATAAAGTAATTGTCTTTTTGTAACTTAGCCTTTTTTATTTACTCCTTTTGTTATAGGTAGAGCCACTGCTACCAGTAGGAATTTATAGCCTCGACAAGGTTATCTTTTAACCATCAATGATTCAGTATCCCATCCATATATTATTACACTCTTTTTGAGATAAATCCTTATCATATAATTTGTTTTTTCTTGTTCTTAAAAATTCATTGTCCTAGCTTCGAGATGAGAAAGTGACAATGCCATTCACTGGTTACAATTGGAATGAAAAAGTTGGCTCATAATGAGACCCCTTGTGTTATGATTATTTAATAATCATTAGCCATTAGCATGGTTTGATATGCAGTAGTGGTAATTTTAGTTTATTATTTACCTATGATCATGGTAGGTAGGCTCGTGATGAGACCCCTGATCCCTTTAAGTTTTTTATATTTTTGAATTACACTCTAGAAAAAGCATAATTAATGGATGGGGAGAATCATTGACTCCTTAAGAGCTTTTGGATGAAAACTTAGAGTTAAATATGCTTAATGAAAACTAGTCCTTACTTTGTAAAGATGAACCTTTTTTGACTGATAATAAAGTAAAAAGACTGTACAAACTTTAGGTTTATAAAATTTAAAATTTCAATGGAAAAAGTTTTCAAAGTTATGTAGTATTAGTTCAATTTTCAAGTCTGTAGTTATTACCTCAAAAAAAAAATATTCTTCAAAAATAAAAGTCACAAAACAATTCAGAGGTGTTGCGAAAAGCCAAAAGTATGTAATAAAAAGTTATTCTTCTAAAAATATATAAGTATAAGTACGGTACATTTAGAAGAACATTTTCTTCTAAGAAAATATTTTTTTCAAAATCAGCCCATTCACAAGAAGAAAATCTTTTCTCCCTTGAAGATATTGTAACATGAAGTTTGATGGGCAAATTTGTTCTATGATTTTAAATGGTCGAGGCCACATTCTTTGGAATTTTTTATGCTTACCTTTTTACTCATGTGCCCTGTCCCACTTAAGGATGAGGTATCCAACCTGAAATGATTTTAGGGAAACAAATTTGCATCAAAATAATTCTTTACAATCTGTTGGTGTCGAACATGAGTCAATTTGGAATTTTCCCTTTCCTCTTCTAGTTTAAGGATTTGAGGTATCCTTAATTGTAATGAAGAAGAAGGTACTTCATCAATAAATTGAACTAGGGCTAATGCATGAAAAGCTAAATTTGATGGAATTACAGCTTCTTTCCTATAAACTAGATTGAATGGAGAAGTACGTATAGAGGCCTTCTGAGTAATCCTATCTTCCCATAGTGAAAATGTTAAAGGATTTTGCCAAATTTTCTAGCTCTGATCAATAGTCCTTTTTATGATTCTTATGAGATATTTATTTTTTGATTCTGCTAGACCATTCCCTTGGGGATAGTAATTAATAGAATATTTAAATTTAAAACCTCTTTTGAGAGAAAATTGAATCATACTGTTACCTGAAAAGTAAGATGCATTATCAAACATAATTACATTAGGTTCACCAAACCTGGTGATAATGAATTGATTGATAAATTCAATGATGGCCTTAGAGTTAGCTACCTTTAGTGGAACAACTTCCACCCACTTAGTAAAATAGTCTGTTGTAGTGAGAATGTATTTATTCTGTTTGGATGAGTTAGGAAAAATATTACCTATGATGTCCAGTTCCTATTTCTCAAAAGGTTGTTCAATGTTGACCAACTGCAGGATGATAAAGCTAGTTTTGTTTATCTCCCGGTAGCAGTTTGGCATATTTTACATTTTATCACATATGCATGAGCGTCTTTGAACAATGTTGGCTAATAATATTTTGCATGAATTATTTTGTGTGATATGGTATCTCATCCAAAATGTCCTCCCGCGGGTCCATCATGGAGTTCCCGCAAAACCCTCTATGCTTCATACTTTTCGAGGCATCTTAATAGTACAAAGTCGTATTTTTTTCTGAATAAAACATTATCTATGTTTTGATATTTATTAGCTTTCAATCTTAAAGCTTTTTTTATGTTATAATTGAGTTATGTGGGAGAATATCCATTTTTTAAATAAAATATAAGATCAACATACTGTGATTCAGAGTCATTCAGGCTTACCTCAACAATGTGTACAATGTTACCTGACTCTTCATCATCTGATATGTTGGCTGCTCCGGATATTAATCTGCAGATACCTTGCCCTATGATGATTTTGGCTAGTCTTATGTCAATGTCATATTACTCTAAAGCAGTAACCTAATTTTCCCTCTTTTCTCCTAGTTCCTTTTGAATAAGCAGTTGCTTTACTATCGAAAATGGAATTATTAATTTGGTGTGTGTCTTTAGGAGAAAAGGTCTAAAATGATTTAATGATTTTTAAATAGAAAAGGCTTATTTTTCCAGTTATGAATAATTTAGTTCATAACCTTAGAGATTTCAACTAAAGAAGGAAATGGGTGATTCAATATTTTGATCATTGATTTATGTTAACACATCAACATAAGATGTTTCAAAAGAAAAAGTATAAAAAATGAAATGATAAGAAAAATATGGGGTAGTTAGAGAAGGAGAATTTAAGTTGGCTTGCTTGATTATATCAAAGGATTATACTTCATTGTGTCCCCATTTGAAGAGTGCATTTTTCTTAATCATTACTTGCAATGCTAAAATAATTTGGGAAACGTTAGGAACAAATATCTTAACAAAATTTATGTGTCCTACAAAGGACTGCATGGATAATTTCTTGTTATGGGGAAGAGATATTTCAGAAATTTCCTTTATCCTTTCTAGATCTATGCAAATTCCTTCTTTTGACACAATAAATCCTAAAAGTTTTCCTTCACTTAAAGCGAAATAATAATTTTTGGGATTTAATTAAATTCCATATTTTAAAAAACATTCAAGGATTTTCTTAAGACCGTGGTAGTGGTTGCTTATTTTCTTAGGATAAATGGTTATATCATATAAGTATACAACACAGCTTTTTTTATTAGTCCTCTGAAAGAAATATGCATTTCTCTTTGAAAAATTGCTCTTGCATTGATTACACCGAAAGACATTTTCCGATAAGCATAAGTGCCCCATTTAGTTATAAATGTAGTCTTTAACCTATCTTCAGGATGAACCAGAATCTAATTGTAGCCTAAAAATCCATCAAGGAAAGACATTAATTTAGATCTAGCAACTAATTGCAAAATTTGTTCTTTAGGTGGTAATGGGAAATTGTATTTTAAGCAAGATTTATTTAAGTTCCTAAAATCTATAGAAATGTGAATGTCACCATTATTTTTCCTAATAGGGACTAAGTTTCAAACCCACCTTTAATGCCTAAAAGGGAGGATAATCTTAGCCTTAAGGATTTTATTCAGTTTGGATTTGATTTTAATTTCAAGATCAGGGTGAATTTTCCTTAACTTTTGTTGTATATGGTTTTCAGTGGATGTTATTGGGATAGTATGTTTCATAATGGAGGTATCATATGTTTTAAGATATTCATATTTCCATGCAATTTTTTTTTGTATTTCTTAAGTAAATGAATGAAGGTTAATCTTTCATCATACAAAAGACCAAGTCCTAGATTAATATTCCGAGGATTGGGATATGTGCCAAGTTTTACTAGTTCAAACCTCAAATTTGAACTTTGTAGTTTAGAATTAGTAACCTTCTTAAACTTGTCTTTGAGATCGTAAATATATTCAAGTGTAACCACATATTTAGGTATGACATTCTCTTTAGTTTTTTGATTCAATTGTCTTTCATGTTCATCTTCATCGATTATTTGATCATGATATGACCCTTATGATGTGAAAAATGTTAGAACGTATTCATTATCATTAAATACTCTCTACTTAGTGACATTATCAGGAATAGATGGGTGAAAAATCAATTCTATAGAAAATTTATCTAGACTATAATCCTCAGTAGGAATAAGCCTAGATGCTACATTAGCTAGAAGGTCAGCGCTTGCATTTTGGAGTCTTGGAATAGAAGAGATATTGAATGCTACAAAGTGTGAGGTAAGATATTGTACTAATGCCTGGTAATGTTTTAGATGACCAAAAATACAGTGAATAGTACTTCTTACCTATTTGATAACTATTTCAGAGTCACCGTATGCTTGAATATATTTAACACCGATATCTATTTCTTTGTACAAGCCTTGGACCAATGCCTCATATTCTGCACTATTATTTATGCACTCAAATTCTAGCCTACATGCTAGCAATGTATTTTCTCCTTCTGAACTAATTAGTATGCAACCAACTCCTACATTTGGAAGAGTCTGACTGAGAATTGTTTTTGACTTGAAAATTGACTAAGTTGATAAGAAATTAAGATTTATGTGCATTGAAATTTCCTAAAAATGATTCAACAGAGTAATTTCAAAGGATGTTATTATTAAAATCCATGGGTTCATTTCATCATCAAAGTGAGTTACTAAATATTTCATGTGTTTTTCTCGGTCAACTTGAATTTGATTCGGCTTGCCATTGTAGGGAAGCCACATATGAGACCAATCAGTTGCAAAATAGCCATGAAGATTCTTTGAACAATCTCTACTCATAATTAAACCATAAAATTCAGGAATAAAAACAACCAAAATATCAATTAGTTGATGAACTTTTGAATTAGATACAAGTCTGATGATAAAAAATTCATTTCTCCTATTACCTTGAATTTGGTTCTATCTAATTTCATAATGTGTACTGCAAAATTCCGTGGAGCAATATTTAACTTCAAGCAAACAGAATATGGCATAATATTTGAGGAAGCTCCATAGTCTATTAGACAATTATGCACAATTTTGTTAAACACTTCAAAAGTCAAAAGAAAAGGAGGAGCATGTGAAATAGATTTGTCTCTGATTAGAATAGCATCATTTGCGTCTAATTTTTTAGATGAATCAGTACGATTTTTTACAACTCCTTTTTAGGATTTGGAAGTAACAGGGGCAAGTAAGGGTGAACTAGGGACTACGTTGAACTCTTTGAGTAAGATTTTCTTATGTTGTTTTAATTTACTTTACTCATACATGGAAATATTTGCCTTCACTTTCTTCATGTCTTCCACTATATTATACTTAATAGTATCAGAGACAACTAAGGTCTTTGATGTAGATGGATTAGTAGAAGAAGTTGGGCTTGATTGAGGAGAATGAGTCTTTGTGTTAACAACTTTATCCTTAACAATAGGGGATGGATATTTTTTCTTTTGAGGAGCCCAGGGAAGATCAGTAGAATGTTTAGTTCTAGTGTTAGATGGTAGCACCTCATGTTCATCTTCATTATCGAATGTAGGAAGAATAAAGTCCCATAATCCATGAACTTCGACTAATTATTCATCCTGTGATTCTTCTACGGATAATATAGTTTCATCCTGATCTTCGTCTTCGTATGATTCAATATTTAAGATTGCATTTGGTGGTTGTGAATTTGAAGCTTGATTTTTCTTAAAAGATCTGAAAGGTTTCTTCAGAGAAGATTAAGCTACTTGTTTCTTTATTTCAACCATGTCATTTGACATAGTTTTAAGAACCTTTTGTAATCCCCCAAGATCGTAAGGATCCTTAGATTTTTTCTTTTTGGGTTCATCCTTAAACCAAATCTTTTTCATTTTTCTATCCTCTTGTGCAATTTTCTTTTCTAAGGCAATACTTCTCATTTCTACAGAAAGGACCTCTTTCATATTTTCTACCAAAGTAGCCTTATTGGATCTATCTACAAAAATTGCTATATTAGATGGAAGAGAGGATATATACCATTCAATTTTTACATCTACACCAGGTTTTGATGTAGCTGGGATTTTATTGAGCAATTTATTAAATCTGGAGATGAAATATTTAATATTTTCACCTGATTTTGCTTTGAGATTTGAAATATCATTGATGAGAATAGCAGTACCACGATCATCACCAAATTTAGTCAAAAATTGTTCCTAAAATATGTACCAACTAGTAATGGTTCCTAGTGGTAATGAAAAGTTCCATGATCCAGCTGATCCTTGAAAAGTATAGGGAAACAATATTACTACTCAATATTATTCAGAGACATCATTTATATTCATAGATAACATGAAATTATGGAGGTGTTCTTCTGTAGGGAGACCATCATCTGGATTATAATTCAGCAAACCGTATTTCTGGATGCTTAGGTAAAGGATGAAGATGACTTGCTAATTGAACAACTCGAGGATTGGTCCAAGGTCTATTTTCCATTGTGTGAATTGGAGGATTGAATTGTCTTAAAGAAGGACTTGGGGTGGAATAAGTAGTTCCAGTGGTGGATGTAGGTGAAGAGGAAACAACCACTAAACTAATACTAGTTCAAGTTGTGCTTATCTCAGAAGAAGAGATATGAATTGATGAAGAAATCTGTTAAGAAGATGTAACAGAAGGAGGAATAAATGATGGAGTTTGAGGGGAAGAAGATGAAATAATATCACTAGTGGATGATTGAGTCTCGAATATTGGATATTTCCTTCATTGAGAATGAAAAGGAAAATCAAAAGGGATAATTCTAAGATTTTCACTCTTAGAACGAGTTAATACACCAGTGCCTTGTGATATGGAAGTGACACTTCATTAAGAGGTTTCAGAAAGCACATGCTTTTATGATGAAATAGAAATATCTTCTAATTTATTTATTAAGGTCTGTACTAGAGGCAATTCTGGGGTATAATCAGGGGAGAGTTATTTGGGAATGGAACTAGGATACTTGGGATAATATTGAACAACTCCTGATCTATAGATAGGGGATTTTAAATGAGGAATAGAAGTTGTAGGGTATTTGGAAGGAGAACGGATTTTTTGATGTTCTTTGTTTTTTGGATTAACTTTTGGTGCCATTGATAGTTTGAGGCCCTCCTTCTAGCGCCAAAAATGTTGAAGCCCCGAAAACTGGTACAACAAAATCGAGGAAAACCACCCAGTCGGGGACCTGAAAACCATCGCTTATACGTTTGATATGGTGGCTCCAACTGGATTTATGGGACCAATTTCCCAATGAAATATAATTGGGTGGATTGATGGTATTTTAACTTACTATAAATTTATAGATGGGAGTGATAACAAACTTGAAGAAAATAAATATACCTATCTATATCTATCCCGGAATGAATTATCTTTCTATGTGATTTAAAGAGATGATATTTCAGTGAATGCAAATAAAGATTATACAAACACTTAGAGAGATGAAAAACAATTTAAAATAATTGATTTAATTAAATCAGCTAAATAAGCATATATCACATATGTTTATTGCATGTATGAATATGTATAAAAAATGGCAATCGAAGATGTTGAAAAGTAAATTAATGCTAGATTGTGTTAAAATGATACATCTAATAAAACACCATAAGAAAAATCAACTATTTATGTTATGAAACCGGCTCCAAAAATAGAATAAAAGAGAGATCAACGCCTTAGAAATCAACCACTTTGAGGGGGCAAGCTCCAATACATTACATAAATGAAAAATTATTGGACGATACAAATGAAAAAAACTTCTTCTATATATAGGGGTCCATGGGGTCACAATATAATCCTAGTCGACCTAACAATAATAATGTAAGGGAGCAATAATAACAATATGGGGCTTACATGGGTACAACAATAAGAATAAGAGGGCTACACTAATAACAATAAGGGACTACACTAGTAATATGGGGACCTAACATGCCCCTCTCCTTCAAAAAAGTGTTGTCCTAAACGCTTGAGTAGCTCTGGATGCTTTTGTATAAAATTTTCATCCTCCCATGTAGAATCTTCAGTGGGTAAGTTCTTCCACTTGATGAGATACTCTGGAATTGATTGAATTCATAGCTGTCGAGTTCTTGTTTCTATGACTGTTTCAGGTTCCAATACGATTTTTCCTTCCTCATCAAGTTCTGGCAATATTGTTTGAACTGGAAATTTGTCACCTATAACCTTATTTAATCATGAAACATGGAAAACTAGATGCACTCGCGAAGAAGCAGGTAGCTTCAATTTGTATGCCATAGTACCAATCTTTTGCAACACCTTGTAAGGACCATAGTATTTTGGTGAAAATTTATTATCCTTTTTAGCTTGCTTGAGGGACATTTGTCTGTATGGTTGTAGCCATAAAAATACCCAGTCTCCTACATCAAAAATTATTTCGCTGTGATGTTGATCTACCTATTGTTTCATTCGATTTTGTTCCAAATTTAGGTTATCCTTTAAGAGTTGGAGAACTTGCTGTTGATGCTCGTTGTGATCTTCTACTACTTTCACCTTAGAATTTTCTCTTAAAGATGATGTGATGGACGATGGATGATATCCATAAAGTGCCATAGATGGGGTCATTTTTGTTGCAGTATGGAAGGAAGTGTTATACCACCATTCAGCCAAAGGTAACCACTTGACCCATTATATTTGTTTATCAGATACAAAACAACGAAGATATCATTCTAAAAATTTGTTCACTATCTCAGTTTGACCATCAGATTGAGGATGATAAGATGAGCTATGAGCTAGTTGAGTACCCAAACAAGAAAATAATTTCATCCAAAAATTTCTAATAAAAATGGGATCTCTGTCGCTTACCATAATATTTGGGTTTCCATGTAGCTTTTAAATTGTTTCCATAAATGAAGTAGCAATTGTACTTTCTTTAAATGGATGAGATAATGCACAAAAGTGTGGATACTTGGTAAGTATATCAACTACCACCATGATGACACTCTTTCCTTCGGACTTAGGTAAACCTGTGATAAAATCCATTGAAATATTCTCCCAACATTGACTTGGAATGGATAAAGGTTGTAGAAGACTTAGGGTCTTAATTGTCTCAACTTTATTTTGTTGGAAAACCAAACATTTATCCACAAAATTTTGAATATCAGATTTAAGGCCATCACAAAAAATTCTTTCTTCACCCTGTGGTAAGTTTTAAAAAATCCTAAGTGTCCTCCTAAAGGAGAAATGTGCAATTCCAAAAGAATATTTTGTTTTAGTTGGGAACTATTACAAATATATAAGCGATCTTTGTACCATAAGGAATCATTTTTCTAACTAAATGTATCAGATGTACTAGGAATCTTGCTTCAACTTTTGAATGAGTGTCCACACTTCTTCATTCTTCTTCCATTCATCCCTTGCTTCGGTTATCCAATATGGTTGGATAATATAAATTGCACAAAGCAATGCTTCCACCTCTTCATCTTTTCTTGAGAGTGCATCTGCAACGACATTTAGCTTCACTTTTTTGTAGATGATTTCAAAGTCATAACCCAACATATTTGTGACCCATTTTTGTTGCTCTTCTGAAGATATTATTTGTTCCAAAAAGTGTTTCAGAATATCATGATAATTTTTTACCTTGAAATGCCTTCCCATTAGGTAATGTCGCCATTTCTTTAGTGCATGTAGTATCGCCAACATTTCCTTCTCATAAATAGCTTTCTGAAAAGAATTTCCTTTGATTGGACGACTTTCAAAAGCAATGGGTCTTCCTTCTTGCATTAAAAAAACACCAATTCCATTTCCTCAGGCATCACATTCTACAATAAAGGTTTTTGTGAAGTCTGGCATACCTAAGACCGGTGCTAAGCACGTTGCCTCTTTAAGATGTTCAAAGGCCTTAGTTACTTCAAGAGTCCATAAAAATGCATCTTTCTTCAATAATATTGTTAGAGGTATTGCTATTCTCCCTTAATTCTTAACAAACTTGTGATAATACCATATTAACATGAGAAATCCTCATAGATGTGGGGAATTTCCATTCCTTAATGGATTTAATTTTATTAGGGTCTACTTTAACACTCGCGTGAGATACAATATGAACCAGATATTCCACCTCTTGTACTCCAAAGAAACATTTGGATGTGTTTGCATATAATTGTTTCTCTTCCAATAGTTTGAGCACCGTATCAACATGTTGAACATGATCCTTCCAAGACCTGTTGTAGATTAGTATGTCATAAAAAATACTAGCACAAATTTTCTAAGGAAGGGTTTTAAAATGGAATTCATCAACCCTTGAAATGTGGAAGGTGCATTGGTAAGGCCAAAAGGCATGACCAAAAATTCATAATGACCCTCATGATTTCGAAATGATGTTTTCAGAATATCTTCAGTCTTCATTCTAATTTGATGATATCCTAAACAAACATCCAACTTGGTAAAATAAATAGCGCCATGTAATTCATCCAATAATTCATCAATCACAGGAATGGGAAATTTATATTTAATAGTGAGCTTATTGAGCTCCCTATAATTCAGACACATGTGCCATGATCCATCCTTCTTGTGCACCAATAATACTGGAGCAGAGAAAGAACTTTGACTAGGTTGAATTATACTAGCCTCTAACATTTCTGCAATCATACATTGAATTTCACTCTTTTGGACATAAGGATATATGTCAGGCTTGATGTTTAGAGGAACACTTCCTGCAATCAAATGAATAGCATGATCATGTTCATGAGTATGTTGGAGTCCTTTGGGAGTATCAAACACCTTGGAATGATTGTCCCATAATTTTTTGGAGATCTAGAGAAATAGATGATTTTGATGTTGGAACTTCTAGTGAGAATAATTGTGTAGTTACGCCTCGTTGTTATTTCTTCATAAGATTTGTCATGACATTAGAGCTTATTATCTTTCCCGGCTTCCCTACGATACCCCATAATTCAATTTCCTTTCCTTCCAAAAAAAATTTCAAGAAAAGTTCTTGAAAATTAAAAGCTATTTTCCCCAAAGATTGTAGCCATTGTACTCCTAGTACAACATCAACACCTCCCATTGGAATGGAAAGCATTGGACTATTCAATACATATTACCCCATGGTTAGCTTGATATTTTGGCATTTTCTCGAGAAATTTATAGTTCCTCCATTTGAAACCATCACTTGAGATTCTTGTGTTGGGTATAGGAAACAATTCAATTCCTTGGCTACCTTACAATGAATAAAATTATGGGTACTACCCGAATCAATCAACACTATTACCTTTTTCTTCTTGATGTGTCCTTCTATATTGAGAGTTTGAGGAGCGGTAATTCCTGCCAATGCATTACATGATATGGTCAGACTCATTTCTTCTTCTTCTAGGGTTGGTTCCCAGTGTATATCCTCTTCTTTTTAAGTTTCTTGTTCATTTTCTTCCTCCTCTTCATAATCTATGTAAAATAATTTCTTCTTAGCACACTTATGACCTTTAGTGTATTTTCTATCACAACTGTAGCAAAGCCCTTTTGCTCTTTTTTCTTCCAATTTTTGTGGTGTCAACCTTGTAGGTTGTGGAAGTCTAGGAGTAGCAACACTTCCATCTTTATAGATGTAAGTGGTAGACTTCCTTTTCACCATAATTTTACATACATTTTTTCTTGCCAACCTGAATGCCTTCTCCAATGAATCAGGTTCCCAAACGTGAACTTCATGTTGGATGTTATCCTTTACATTCCATATGAAAACATCAATCATGTGTTCCGTTTGAATATTAGTTACCCTTATATTCAATTTTTGGAAGTCCTCAATGTGCTCCACCACTGAACCCTTTTGTTTGAGATTTATCCATTGGCTAAAGAAGGTGTTTCTCTTTGTATCCTCATAATGTGTTATCATTTCCTCCATAAAAACTGACCAAGTGACAATTTTTTATGGGAGAAAAGCCATCGATACCATACAAATGTATTTTGTTCTAAATGTAAAGTTGCAATGCGTACCTTTTGTGTGTTTTGCACATTATTGAGATCAAAATATTGCTCCATCTGTAGTATCCATGTTACGAGATCGTTGCCATAAAACTTCCTCATATCCATATTTGGAATATGGTGGTTCTTCCATCCAACATTAGAGTTTATGAAATCATGATTAACATTTATTTTTTTTCACATCATGAGTTTCCTCTACTATCTTTTCGACATTAGGAAACATTTCTTGTATCAACTTTGTCAAACCTTCCATGTCTACTTTTAGATCATTCTTCATGTTTTCCATGTTGTATTTCATGTCATCCATCTTAGCTTCCATGCCATCTTCCATGCATTTCTTCAAACCATCCATCTTAGCTTCCACGCCTTTCTTCAAAACTTCTATTTCATTTTTTTTTGCTCTTTGCGAGAGCGAAATTTGGTGCACTTTCTCTTGTAATTTTGATATGTCATGTTGCAATTATTCGTCTTCATGAATCATAATAGATACTTCTAAAGGCTTAATGGGTGTTGAATTATTTTTAGGGGTAATTTTATAATTGAATACTGATATCTATTCTACAATATGCCCTTGGTATCAATTCAAGCTAATCTTTCACATAAGACATGCAATTCGAAAAAATACACACCTTTTTATTGATTTTGAGGAGATCGATATTGAAATTGAATTATCTATGTGATTTAGGATCTTCAATATCTGAAATTCAGCCTTGTAGTAGCCCTTTGAAGCTTATTTTAAATTCCACAGTTCTGACCTGATTTGGATTCTTCAAGGCAAAGTTATTCCCGATCTCCCACAATGTCCTAATTATGGACTGGTTTAGTAGAGAAAACTTTTACGGCATGCCACGTGTCAGTGTTTCCTCCTTAGGCTCTAAAATTGATATAAAAGAAACTACAGTCCCTATAATTGCAGCCAATTTTTATAGAATTCCAATCCGATACTCAGAGAGAGAGTTATGACGATTTTCCCACGGTCACATCTTTGAGATGAAATTTGAGAGCCTGAAAAAATCCTAATTTCCACATATCATATCTTTGAAAACGTTATGAATCAAGCTTTGAAATTATTCCACAATGTTATTCAAGATTTCAGCTTCGATTTGTAAAAATTTTAGCTTCTGAACCCTCATATAAAACACGTTATAGCGAAACTTTCATAATGACCTGATTAGGTTAAATTTAGGAGCCATCAAAAATCCCTAACTTACACAGATCATATTTCCAAAAATACTGCAAACCAAGATCTGAAATTTTTCCACAACATTCCTCTAGATTTTGGCTTTGCACTGTAAACATTTCAGCTTCTGAACCTTCGTAGAAGAAAATTTATAGCGAAAATTCCACAATGACCTATTTGGAGCCCTGAAACCCTAGAATCCAAAGCTCTTATACCAAATTTTATGAGACCAGGTCCAAAAATAGAAGAAAAGAGAGATCAACGCCATAGAAATCAGCCACTTCGAGGGTGAAACCTCCAATAAATTACATAAATGAACAATTCTTGGATGATACAAATGACAAAACCTGCTTCTATATATAGGGGTCCATGGGGTCACAATATAATCCTTGCTTCAAGATTGCATTGCTCTCTCATTGGCCATTCGTTCCTTCAGTTGAAGGATGTTGAGCATAGGTGGAACCTCGGGAGGTTGGCCTAGCCTAATTCACATTTGTCCAGTATAAACTGCATATGAAAGTGGAGGCATCCTATAGGAAGATGTATCTGTTAGATAGTGAAACATTAGCCATTGGCTATGTGGCTTAACCAAATATTTCCAATACTTCTCCTAGTCTAGCTTCTCCAATTTTCTGATGCTTTCCTCTTTTACCTTGGACATTTCCTACCATTTCCTTATCAAATCTTTAACAATGGGTAGAGAACCAGGAGGGGATATATCAATAAGATTAAAAGCAACGAGATTCTGGCTGACAATTTCAACAATATTATTAGCAACATCTCTAGCACTACAAATCACCCTTTCAGCTTGTTTCAATTGTATGTCCCAATCAGTAAATAAAATTTCCTTTTTGGAATCTTCAATCATGGGAAGATTAGACTTTCTGCCTTTAGTAGTATCTTTCCAAGTGACATACTGTGAAAATTTATCATCGATCTCATCAAATATGATTCTTTGGTCCACTATTCAATTCCTCAGTGAATCACTTTTTTCACATAATTCAATAATACTAGACAACTTCTAGTAGAAAACAACTTGTTGTTGTGCCAATAGGGTATTCAATTCCAGTGCTTCCTTCCTGAATTCATCTATTTTTGGATTGTATTTCAGTTTCTCAATAGTGAATTGCAATTGACGAATCTGAGTATCCTTAGTACCAATTTTAGTTTGGTGTTGTAGCTTCAATTGATCTAGGCTCTCTTGGAGCTGTAATACTTGTACCTGTAGTTGATTATTTACACTCTGCTTCTCTGCTTGTAATTCATGTTCCAATTGAAATATTCTTTCATCCTTTTCTCTGATTAACTATTGAACTTCGGTGGGATTATCTATAGTAATAGATGCATAGGCTCCTACAAATTGAGTCAAACAATTTATATCTTGAGAAGGATCTGCTTGCGAATATTTCCAAACTACCTCCATAGGGACATCTCCCGGAACAAGGAGTTGAGATTGTTCTGTTCTCATTCTTTTTCGTTTACCTTCTCATGATAAATTTATGTTTGGGACTATTAAATATATCTAGAGAAGGAATTTATTCAATTTTAAATACAATTTCTAAAGTAGGGTAGACTGGGATTAATTCCACTTATTGTGGGCTAACTGACTTGTCAGATGACCTAGCAGTAAATGAGTTCTGAATTTTTCTTTGAGGTGTTTCCACTCTTTGTTGATGATCGGTGATCACCACTTCTTGGACTCCTTGGAGTTGTTTATTAAACTCATTATAGACATCATTTAAGTTGGAAACATTGAATCCTTGGTCTAAACTTCAACAGACTTCTCCTATTCTATTTTACTAAGGATTATCGTATCCTTAGGTGGTTTCTCTTTTTCCTACTCTTTCTGTGTGATGGGTTGGGATACCTCTAATATATTTAAAGGAATCCCTTCCAATCGGTTTTTTATGTACTGCTTGAACTTTGAAAGATGTTATGGATTGAGGCATGATGCTGCTAACTTCTAAAATATGGAATAAGTGTCGACTCACTCAAACAAGTAACCAAAATCATTGTCTTCATGCACAAATGTTCTGATTTTCATTTGATTTGCGAAATCATTGGCAACTTGGTTTGGGTCATATTGTTTGTTTGAAATTGTAAAAAAAATTAAGAATAGAATTTGATTTACCTCTAAACCTGCATGCTTATAGTTTTCTAATGTGTAGACACCACAATGAATAGGAAAAGAAGGCCATGAAGCTTTCTTGGCTTCCTTAAAAAACTTAGTCAATCCATTACCGACAGTTTGATAAGCGTTTTCTCTTGCGAGAAGCTTATCTAGAACATACAATGGAAAAAAATGTGGTCAAGCCAATTTTTCGAAGACTCTGACATAGGTAAATAATTCTTCAGTGAAACATTTTCCAATGGAGGAGAAATTGGCTTGATATTCCTTGGATAACATGGGGGATTTTTCATTGAATACACCTTGAAATAATGGGAGCATAAATCCATGGAAGATTTTATAGAAATGATTTTCATATTTTGATTCCCAAATATACCATGATAGACATGAATGGGAAGAGGGTCTTGGGTACTCCATTTCCAACCCATGGTTGGAAAATCTGAGGTAAAACATACAACATCCATAATATAAGAACTCATGTAAAATGGGAGAAATATTTTGGATGAAATGGAACGATTCTTTCTATATTCAAGAATCTGGGTGGCGATATTATTGGATAAAATGGTTCCCCAATCATGATATAAGAATCTGTAACCGCTTCCATAAGGGGAACCCATTCAACTAAGAATTTAGTGGTATTTGGCTAACCGAGGAGTCTAGAAATCATTGCAGCAACATAACAATAGGGACTAGAAAGGGAATCAGTGGAATATATACACTTATCATCATTTGTATGTTTGTTCGGGTTGCTCCCCCATTTATTTATAGGATTTGACTTTAGATCATTCTTCTTGGGGAATTTTGCCATAAATGATTTATCTTAGACCTTCTCCAGGTCTTGAATGTGGTACATTGACTTCAAATCTTTAGCTTTGAAATATGCTATCATTTTTACTCTATTTTTTAGGAAATTTCTATCTCCAATATTGAGATTTTCGATTATCCATCTTACCATACCAGTATATGATAAAATTTTGGGGCGAGCATCAATCCATTGTAGAAAGAGTTAATGACCTTTTCTATATTAGCTTCTGAATAATCAGAAGAATCTGCTATAGATTTTCGTTTAACCCTATGGGGTTTCTCATATTCAAATAACCTATACATTGCTTCCCAAGAGGAATAAGCACTCTGTGACATGCATGTCGTGTCTGTGAATAAAGGGAGCATATCTGTTATTTCACTAGCAGTAGCTGTAGGATTTGTGGGGGCCATGGGTTTTTTGGTTTTCTTCGTAGATATGGTTTTCAAGCTTTCGTAAATATCGTTTATTTCAAAAATTTGTGGAATATCCACAATGTTAAGAAACATTGGTCGATGTTTCGAATCCCAACGGGGATCCATTCTCAGAACAAGATTTTGAATGAAGAATGAAATAAGGGCAGAAGGTCAAGGTTAATATAGTGATAAGGAGAGAAAAATAGTCGACAAGAGCCAGCTAATTAATAATTTTATCATATATTCATTGGTTTAATAATATTAATTTTAATTCTATTTTAATAACTAATATATTGTAATAAATTTTTATTTTAATACCTAACTAATCTATTCTAATAAATTACTACTAAATTTATTTTAATCTATTCTCATATATATATATAATTTTTTAATAATTTTTATATATTTTATAAAAAAAATTATAAATAAATAATTTATTATACTAAATTTATTTTTAATAAAATGTTTTATAGTAAATTAAACCAATTAAGTAATAATTATATTAATTAATGGTTTATAATGATAAAACCTAAATGTTACTTTAAAAAAAATATTTTTTTTTTAAAGCAATAATTAATTGATTTGACAAAACCTAAATGTTCCTAAACAAATTTTAAAACTTATAGAAATTATAATTATTAATAATTTAAATTATCTAATAAAATAATATAACAAGGGTTGATTCTTAATCTTTAAATTAAGTGAGAAATATATAATATAATCTCCTAGATGGTAGTACTCATAATAATTAGAATTATTTATAAAATTAATTAATAAAATAATAATAAATAATAGTTAATGTAATTAATATTAACATATATCTATTTAAAGAGTAAATAAATGTTAATAAAATAAGTTTTATTATTTATAATTATTATTAATTAGTTTTATAATCAAATTTTTATTTCAATCCTAATTAATCTGATATTATAATAAAATTGAAAGGTAAATTAAAAATTTTAATTATTTTTAATTTTAATAATAATTTTTTTATAAAAATCTAGATAGTAATAATAATTGTTGATAAATTAATTTTTATTAATAAAAATAAAAATTGATTAATAAAGATAATTATTAAAAGTAACTAATTCAATTAGCTATTTAGCACCGATGAAACCCTAATTAAATTTTTTTAATGCTAATAAAATAAGTTTTATAATTTATAATAATTCTTAATTAATTAATTCTTATTAAAAATAAAAATTAATTAATCATGCTAATTATTAAAATTAACTAACAAACCCTACAAATTTTTAGGAAGAGAAGAAAACCTGAGATACTATACCTTGGATGATGATGAACCCTGGGAGCACATTTCTTTGTAGCTTTCGACATTTCTGAAGAGATATGATTATTTGGACTTTCCTGTGAACAATCAAGAATGATAAGTAGAAAAGATGAAATCTTGTTTTACAAATAAGAAAGTACTGTAATAATGGAAATATCGAGTGAATGAAACTTGGCACACGGATAATCCAAAAATTCAATACTCTTATAGTCAAATCATTTTCGGAGGCATGAGCTGTACAAACCATTTAAGTTATGAAATTAATGGAAATAATGGGTTGATGTGCCCGCATAATCATTCCAGCATTTAAACAAGATATTTGTGCATCATAGATGCCATTCGTGTGTGAACCTTTTTTAGAATGTCGATCATCTACATTTTTCCGATTGTGATATCGAAATCATGATTTCAGAGGAAATGAACAAGGGGCAAGAGTGGTCACCTAGCAAAAGTGAAATGCGATAGAGTATGTCGCATCGGGGAAATGTGAAGGATGATATAATATTGTCGTGATAAAACCGTGAAATGAAATTTTTGATTGATTACGTGGCGACAATGGTTCCCGCAGTTTCTTTCTCGTGGAATATTATTTGGGAAAAATCCTTTTTCCGTCATTATTGTGCTTTTTTGTGTTTTGCATCACAAATTTTTTAAGAGTATTTTTTGGAGCCATATGTTTTTAATGCGATATTGTGATTGCGATTCACTTAAAATTATTCTCTTAAGTATCCTTTAAATGAAAAATCAATGTTTTAAACCCACTTAATTCATATTCCTATTTGAATTAATCTCTTAAGGGTTTTATTTGTTCTACTCTAAAAATTTAAATGAGTCCCCATTACTTTTCTAAGGTAATTATACTAAAATAATGGGGGTTGTTGAATAGCACAACACCTTCTTATAGGAATTTTGGAGAGGGTATGTTACCTAGATATTATTTATTGATTTCCCCCAATACGTACATCATAAAAAAATTAAGCGTGCCTAAGGAAAAACTGGATAATTGAAACTTAAAAAGTCTAACAGTAAACTGAAATTACAAATAGAAAGGATAAAAGTAAAAGTAAAAAGTTCCTTGTTGGGACAATCCATAAATTTTCATTTACGAAGAGTTTGATCTGGAGACTGCGAAGCTTGGCTGGAGGGTGTGATCACTCGAAACACAGGAGGGAAGACGAACTCCTTACATTTCTTCCACAAAACTGGAGAAGGCACAAGGGCGTGAGAATACTGATCGTACATAGCCCGAGGATGAGACAATTTCGAGTAATCCAAACCAACATGGAACAACTATCTTGTCAATCCTATGAGTAGAAATTCTTTCCTTAGACAAGAAACTACGGTTTCTCCCTTCAATATGGATGTCTTCTCGTGGGTAGGATCTACTCTGCTTTTAGCTTCAACCAACCTCTGTTCATATGCTTCCCACTGTACAAAAGCTCCTCCTGATCCCAACGTGTAGGTAACCCTACCCTGATGAACTTCTCAAACTCAACATGGAAAGTCTCAATTCCTTTGACAACTAACTCCAGGCACTCTTTCACCTTGACATGTTAATTTTTCATAAAGAAACGTTGTTCTTTACTTTGATAGTTACATTTAATCATTAACATGTTACATTCACCCCAAATAAGTATGCCTTTTTACAGATCTAAATTATAACCATTAGAATATGAAACTATGCAGAAAGAAAAATACCATCATCATCATCATCATCATCTAAGTAGCAGAAAATAAAAGGTCAAAGGAAGAGAAGCATGAACACATAGAGACACCAAGATTGGTTTGAGACTAAGGAAAAACCAACTACAGGGAAAACCCTTGGAAATTCTTCTTCTTAGATCATCATAAAATGATTTAACAATAAGACTACAATGATCCATGAGTACATATATTTACAATGCAAAAATAAAATAGCTTATACGTAATAAAACCATACGCATACTTCTCCATGAAGGAAACTGAATATGAGAATTGAAATGCATTGGCACTAGCTGTAGCAAACTGATGAACATGATCGATAATGAATGAGGACTGAAGATATATCTGTAGCAGAAACAAATAGATCTTATCAATAGATCAACAGATTTATAATACCAAAATGTGGATATGAAAGATCACCAATTGTTCTCAACTTTGAAGCTGTAAATATGAATCTAGGAGACTATCAATGATCGCTCTGATGCAACTGTGATTGAACGACTGATTTCTGGAAGCACTACACAATCAACTAAACCTAAACCAAATTATACCTGCCCAATAATTCTCTAATCTGTGGCCTTAACATGCTCAGCTTGTGGCTTTGGGGCTCTGAACCACTACCACAACACTATGTGCCCATGACTCTACTTCATATCAGCCCAATCTGACCTCAGTGACTAGGCTATGCCATCAACAAGCTTAGCCAATGGTTTTGGGGTCCTTGGATGTGGGGAAAAAACACCTATCCTACGACTCTGTTGACCTAGGATACTACCATAGTCTTTACTTCATGTGGTTTAGCTTCAAATCACCCAGATCTAATGTGTGATCACTTTTGTGATCCCAAAATTTTGCGCGAGATCCTGTTGACGTACCTGCGTGAGCCAAAAACAAAAAATTCGACCAAAAATGAAAATAGCATGGAGGATATCTCATGAGAAAATGTGTGCAAATGAAATTGAGTTTGCTTCTATTTATAACTCTGTGAGTGACCGCTTGGGGCTTTGATCAGATCAACATGCAGTTAGTCCGACACATAGAATAATAAAGTAATTCATAACTTAAATTCTGCTTGACCGATTGGGGTGATATATAGGTCTATTTTGATCCAGTCGAAAACAAGAATCTAATTAAATTATTATCTTAATCATATTATATTTCCAATGTGGAATTTTACCCTAGTTACAAAAATTAATACTCCCTCTCATCTAGGAAGAATTCCACTTTGCAATATTTTCTTGTGGTTCTCTGAATCATGGTGTCATCACGACTCAAATCATTCTGATGATATATGTTCATCAATCAATATTCTATTCTGGTATTCGTGCATCATCATGTGTCATCACTAAACATCTCTATCATGTAGTCATCATGTTGTGAACCTTTCTCATTAGAAATCATCAATGTAATCTTCATGCTTATTTCTACTTGAATATTGATTGTTCCTACTTGTATGCTGAACATTCTCGGATATAAAAGAAGAATTTATCACCGGAGGGGAGCTTGGGATACCACCCTTCATTCATCAAGATTTCATCTTGCAATTTCTTCCATCGGGCTACTACCCAGAATATCATCTATGGAGAGAAAATCAACAGGAAGTACACCTCAACCTATAACTTTAACAGGGAGTGAATCTCGACCTGACATCTCATAGTGGAGATATACATATACAACCCCATATCTAGCAATAGGATACCCATCCACGTAGGGCAGAACATCACGACCTTGGTGCCACATCGGGGATCTCACTCTCAACCCATAATCGCATAGGGTTATTTCAAGTCAAGGAGCTTACTCTCAACTCATCCTATTTCCTAGTGATTTTCCCATCGATGATCCTGAATAGTCATGTGGTATCAGAATTGCATCATAATATTGCTTGGATGAGATACCCAATTTACCAAGAGGTAAGGAGCACACACCTCCAAGCCTTCTTAACCGCTGGCCCAACGAAGAGGTATTCCCGACAAGGCCTTCTTATGGGTATGATACCAACTAGGGTATACTCTGCAAAGACCAAAGGTGGGGGAGATACTCGACTTGTCAAAATGAAAAAGGATCACACACAACCCATGAGTGAAAAATAGGGGAGAAACTTCTTTGACCCTATTTTCCATAGTTCCCTCAACCCCAGGGGTCCTCTATTTCAATTCCTTATTCTGGGATCTCAAACAGAGAGGAAGAGAAAGCTTAGTGTCCTCGATAGAAACTGCTCTCATATGGGATCTCTTGATTCCTATACCTATAAGACATCAAATGAAGTGTTATGCTAGAGCATACATCATCATGTAAATCGCAACAAGATACCAAAACCATCCTCCCTCTAATGGAGGTGTCAAACACACATGGATACTATAATCATTCTCCATCTCATGGAGGTTACATGAATATTATAATCATCCTACCTCTCATGGAGGTGTCAATCATAAGCCTCAGCTCATCTAAAACAAATACACTGTCGTAAATGGAGAAGTCACAATCCCAACTATACTTATTTGGGATTCTTTGTCATCATAGTGTATCCATGTCTTATCCAGATCATGCTCAATCAACTTTCTAAGAATATTCTACATCATGCTTCAAAGCTAGCCTTGCTAGCAGAATTGTATTTGACCTCGATTGTGCTATGAACGTCTCATCCATGATATCATGGAAAATATAATACTAAGGTAGCATCCAAATGTGCTCATCAATACTAATCCCAAACATAATCATTTCATTCATGTAGCTACATATCATGGGAGAAATATATCAACCTTTAATAGTAGAACAAATAAAAGATGTTTGGTAGAAATTCTAGGTGAAGCAGCTAAATCATGAATTCAATAATGTTCTATACACATCATATATGGATGAATGTTCAAAATGGAATATCAATTCTTCAATAAACTAACAAATTCCATATCACATTCAATTAAAATTTTGAAATTTAAATCAGAGTAACCAAGGATTTACATTACACAAAAGAATTTCAATAGTCTTGTTATATGGAATTTATTTCCCAAATTCTATAAATAAATTCATCATGCCATGATACATCATTACGATATTCAAAAGTCATCTCCCTCTTACTTATATTTTCAGAGGCTCATCACCTATCAAGGATATAATATTAGTACGTATAATGAAATCCATAATAAAAAAAATCAAGGCCATACCTTGGAACTCATTATCCCGACTTCACCAAATAACAGTCACATATAAACAAACATGAATAAAATATTTTTCATCATGCAACACTATATAAAATAATAATTACTTACCATGCCATAATAACCATCCCCACACAAATCAATGTTGTGTTAGAAAAATCAGCTCATCCAAGTTTAGAAGTCAGTCAAAACTATTATCAAAGACATTGATTTCATAGTATCAATTATTTCAACCAAAGACATGTGGCACACATATCAAGTCTCGACTTCATTTCATGTCAAGGTCTCAAGGATTTTATTTTAATCATGTCATTACAGGCCATTTCCATCATTAGATGTAAGTGCATAGACATCACGATTAAATCATGCACGTTCATACTAAGTCACAACAACCATTCTTCTACGAATAAGGAGGCCAACACAAAACCATACATCTATATATTCACATACGACAATGAAGGTTACTATGCCCACATAACATAGTCATATTGGAAAATCAACCATCACCAAATCAAATCATGCGAAATCCAAATGTGCAATCATGGTAAGATCTATAAATCTAGACATGTCTCAATCATTAATAATCGTGTCAAAAATACCATGCACACTTTATCAATATAAATCAGCCAAAAAATGATGCAAAATCCTCAAACACAATGAGATATTCATATGAATATATTTGTATCTTGCAAACACAATTTTTCTTAAAACATACAAACTTTGTCAACTGACAGATCTTACTAGAATCTTAGAAGTGACCATCTGATTTCATGCTCAACTCCAGCAATTCCAGAAATTAGTTCACAACGACAAGAAAAATAAGAGATACATGGATTCTGAGTATAGACTGAATTCATTGCACATATATTAAATTTTGTGTCTTTAAGGCATAGTCACATATATGAGACTTAATTTGTGTAAATGAGGCTCATACCTCTATTGTAGATCAACAATGTTAAATACCTAAATCATATTTCAGTGAACCATATACTGGAAACATGAAAACGAATATTTTAGGAGAGGGGTTCTCCCTCTGAATGAGAATCCACTTCATTCATGTCATCAACCTGTCTTTACAGGGATCATGCAAAAACCGATCTATTAGATCATAAACACATATCTATCATGATCATCAATAGCATGTCATCAATCTTTCATCAAGGGTTGGAATTGAAAGATCAGGGAAATGGGCTAGTGTGACTATACAACCTTATTAAGATCCAATAGAAATACATCAAGTTAAAGAATTTAATTTCACCGCATTCTATAACCATAGATAGTCAAAGATATGTAGCACCAATATCATAGATATGGCTTTATCATCACAGTTTCCAATACCATGCATATCATAATCAATAGGATCAAGTTAGGTTAATAAATAAACCAACAAGGTGCAATCACTCTTTTTCTATGATATTTCATCATGTTTATCACACACATTACAATATAAATGAGGTAACCTTCTATAAGAGATTCAATAGATCTTATGCATATCAAGAGTCAAGAGTACCATCAACTAAATTCAAAATCGAGATCTCAAAAATACACATTAAGCTAGGAAACTATATCCAAGATCGATAATCACATCTAGTACTCTTGCAAAATCATGCTGATCATCATGATCAAAACATTTGATACCAGGTGCAATATTTAATGATAGGAAACATAATCCCAATCACTCTTATATGTGCATGCATGATCCATCTGAGAAGAAGGCATTCTCAATATATCGTAGGATTTACATAGCCATCCAATGATGTATATAAATCATAAAATTAACATAATATACCATGCATGACTTATATTATTACTTATGCACCTTCACATAGGCATCTTGTAGTGCTCAAGTGCCTCTTTACCTTTTCCAGATCTAGCCATCTTTTTTTTTCAAAATTTAGTTGCATTTCCAGATCTAGCCAACCTTCCTCCCTTTTGCGATCTAGCCACATTTCCTTCATTTACAAATATCCTCAAGAGGGATCCACTCATTACATCTCATCACGAAGGTTACATATACCCAGGTGTCCAAAATATACATGCTTGAAATAACAACCATAAATAATAATCATAGAAATTAGATCCATAAGCATAAAAAAGAGTAAAGGTTATAAGTCGGGGAATACTTATCTTCAACGAGGGATGGTCCTCTCCCTCTTGAACCAACCTTCAAGAGTCAACCATAGATCACAATTTTTTTTTTCCTTGAATTAACAACTTTATCAATAACCAGGTCAATATGTCAAATCAATCCCAAGTACTTGAGCATCTCCTCATACACCATGCGATGGTTTCATATTCCAAATCTCAAGATTTTACAATAAACTATGGTTTCTCTGAAACCCTTATCCACTATCTTCCTAGGGATTTTTCATACCCTAGAATTATTTTAGGTATCTACCATCCTTTGATTGCTTCCATAGAAGTGTCTCTTTGGGGTGATCTCGATGGATTTTCTTCAATGAGCTCTGATACCATGTTAATTTTTCATAAAGCAACATTGTTATTTACTTTGATAGTTACATTTCATCATTAACATGTTACATTCACCCCAAATAATTATGCCTTTGTACATATTTTCAAATTATTAACCATTAGAATATGGAAATATGCAGAAATAACTCTACCCTCATCATCATCATCATCATATAATTAGAAGAAAATAAAATATCAAAGGAAGAGAAACATGGACACATAGAGACACCAGGATTGGTCCGAGACTAGGGAAACCCCAATACGGGGAAAACCCTTGGAAATTATTCTTCTTAGATCATCATACAATGATTCAGAAATAAGAGTATAATGATCCATGTGTACATAAATTTATGATGAAGAAAAGAATAGCTTATATGCAATAAAACCATACCCATACTTCTGAATCAAAGAATTGAAATGCACTGACACTGGTTGTAGAAAAATGATGAGCATGACTGATACTGAATGAGGACTTAAGATACATCTATAGTGAAAACAAATAGATCTTATCTACAGATTAGCATATCTATAATACCAAAACATGGACATGAAATATCACAAAGTGATCTCAACTCTGAAGCCCTGGATCTAAATCCAGGAGACTCTCAATGATCTCTCTAATGCAACTATGACTGAACGAATGATGTATGGAAGCATTTCACAATCAAATGAAGGTGAACCAAATTAGAATTTCCAAATAATTCTCTGATCCGCGACATTAACATGCTTAGCATGTGGCTTTGGGGATCTGAGCTGCTACCAAAACACTCTGTGCCCATGGCTCTACTTCAAATCAGCCCGATCTGACATATGTGACTAGGCCACTCCCTCAACAATCTTAGACAGTGGTTCTGGGGTCCTTGGCCACGGGAATAACACACGTAGCTCGAAGGTATACTAACCTAGGCCACTACCTTAGCCTTTCCTTCCCATGGCTTAGCTTTAGATCACCCAGATATGATGCGTGATCGCTTTTGTGATCTTGACCTTTTGCACAAGCTCCTATCGATGTACCTGTGTGAGCTAGAAACAAAAAAAATGACAAAAAAAATAGCATGGAAGATATCTCATGAGTGAATGTGTGACCGCTTGGGGCTTTGACCGAATCAATGTGCGGTTAGGCTGACCCATAAAATAATAAATTAATTCATAACTTAACTTCTAATTGATCGATTGGGGTGATATATAGGTTGATTTTGATCCTCTCAAAAAGAGGAATCTAATTAAATTATTATCCTAATCATCTGAGTTTTCCAATGTGGAATTTTACCCTAGTTTAGAAAATTAACATGACATGGGAATCTTCTTATTGAATCATATAGATAACCTCCATGACACTACTTAACTGATCCACTACATCCATAGTCCTCGGTCCTTTATCTAGCCACTAATTCATGAATTGGATATATTTCCTTGCAATCAATGAGTTCCTTGCTCCTAATTCCATGCCTGCTTCAAGTTGATCCATACATTCTCAAACTGTGAATTTCTTCTAATTCACTAATAGGAGGTATTCCAAATTGCTTTTCATCTCAGCAATGATCTCATCCCAAATGATTTTATTGGCTTCCACTAGGTACACATTTCCTTTGAGTTTGGCCTTTAGATCTAAGACTTTCTTGTTAGTAGCCTGCAAATTATTAGAGGCAATGTTATCTTCTACTTTGGCAACTACTAGCTACTTTTATTTCTGGGATAAGGCTTCCTGGGTTGTTTCTAAGTCTCTCTATATCTTTTTGATCTCACCCTCAGAGAGTTTGAGTTCAGTCAATGCCTTTGTGAGCTAGTCAGCAGGATTCTGAGGGTCCTCTTGCACGATCATGGTGCAGACATGTGTATCAAAATTTTTTTGTAGCTCAGACATCTTCTGATTAAGTTTTATGACTTCATCATTTATATCGATAAGGTTTTTAGCAAGAACTACCTTCTCCGCATCATCTCAGGACAACTCAGGAGTTGAATATGTTCACTTCTCGAAATCTTAAGTTTGTGTCTTAATTCCTGGTTTTCTTGATGAACTCTCTTGAGGAGAGATTCAATGGGTGATTTTCCTTCAGAGGTTGGCCCCTTTTTGGTGATCATATCCTTATAGTTCTGGATCTGCAGTGTAAGGGCTATGGAATTAGCCCTTTCTTGCCTTAACCTTGTAGTTGTTCTTTCCAACAAATTCTCAGCCTTATCAATGGTCATGGTGTGCTTTTCGAGTTCATTGTATAACATATATCCTACCTTCATGTGCATATTTACCTTTTCATCCAAGGGGACTAATGCTAGATCAACAATGAGGTCTAGACCCCTGTACTACAACCCTGAAGGCAGTGACTCAGTTGATGGGTGTTCCACTGATAATACCATTTGTTCCCTTTATATATCCATTGTTGCCATGACCCTCGTGTGATATTTATCTGCATGAAGAGCTATAATTATCCTCAAATGTTCCATCATTTTCCTTTTTATCTCGTTGATTTCTTCTCCTCTAGTCCAACCTGTTTTTTCACCAAATGAGCCCTCTCCCGTGACAACTACCCATGTAGAAGTGGAATCTGTGGGTGAGGGAGGAATTTCTAGGGAAACCTTAAAACTAGGTCGATCTGACCCTTAGTCCACCAGCTTAGGGGCCACATCTTCTTCTGCTCCCTTAGTATTCCCTTCAGGTTCTTGGGTTTTCCCTTCAATTTATTTTTTTCTAGCCCTTTTTCTTGTGTTTACTTCTTCCTCCTCCTCCATATCATCAACCATGTAAACGGTCCTTTTAGGTTGTTTTTCTTTGGTAGTAGGGGTCTCGGTCTCCATTTCAATATCCAAAGGCTGGGAGTTAGAGTTATCTTTCCATTCAATATCAGGTCTAGGTTCATGCAAATATGTTGAAAGTTTGAGATTCTCTCTCTTTCGAGATATGACCCCTGTAAGATCATAGTGCCACACATCCCCTTAATGGAATTTCATTTTCTTGAGGATTTAATAAATCATAGGGAAGGCACGTGTTTATTTGATGATGAAATAGCCTACTACATTCAAAATTTTGAACATGTACCCCTCCTTTTCCGAGAGAAAGTGTATCTAGTCTGAGTCGATGCACCACCTCATGAATTCTAGAGCAAAAATTCTAATGGGTAGGAACACTAGCAGATGGAAAGGGGGAAGATCCATATAATATGGGTTCCATATGATCCTCCAATAAGTACCAATCCCTTATACAATATTCCTCATAGAATTGGAGAAGCTCCTTTTGTTCAGGAAATATCTGAGGTGGAGGTACACCATGAATGATTTTATAGGAAATGGACATGAAATTTGATATAAAATCAGAGTAGCCACCATCATGTGATTTCTGGTGAAATTAGATGGTCGAGTCAAACACATAATTAGGTTCTTTATCTTTGTGATAAAATTTAGCCAAGCCTACATATTTGACCTTGTCGGCATGTGCGAACGTGAAAAAATAAAACAATAATAATTAATACCGGAAGCAAGCTGAAGTATTGAGGTGTTGGAGCTAAGTTTTTATGGCTACGACCAAGAATGATGAAATGTCAAAGAGGAGATCAGGTTTCATCATTAGGTCCAGAAAACCCAGGAAATAATTATTGGCCCAACTGGCATCATCTTCTCCTAACATTATGGAGATCACAAACAGGATGGGATGAACAGGCTCCAAAAATAGGGAAAGGGGAAATTTATCAGCTGCAGGGAGGCCTGATGCTTCTAAAACCATGATTATTTGAAGGAGGGAGTTTCTTTGTTCGGTGGGAAGGATAATAAAGTGATACATGAGGGTTACCTCAGTGAACTCTAGTCTGTCAGAAGTTGTAGGGTAAAGAAGGGCCTCTTAGATAAGATGAGGGGTAATCTCCAGTATTTTGTTCCCTTGAGAGAAGACAAAATACCCTTTCTGCCCAATATAGGCTTCATAGAGCCAAGAGACGAACTCAAGGAAATGATTAACAAAAGGGGATATTTGGTAATAGAATCTAGAGTCAAACACCCTGAATCTTTCTTATTCTTGCCATTTGTAACCCATTAATCCAAAACTTTTATCATCCAAGTAAAATAGGTAGAAGGGGTCACGATTTCTGGCTTGGGTGTCCATGAGAGGCTCAGGACCATAATCAAATTTGACTTCGCGAGCTTGTGGGATTTCAGGGGTGATATTTTTCATTTTTAAAACAAATATGGAACTGTAAAAATAGGTGCACAAGACCGATTAAATTTCTAGTGACTGAGTTGGCGACTAAAAGTTACGTAGAGGGGCAAACTAGAGAGGCGGATGGTCCAAGTAGGGTTTTGTGTGAGTGCATGACTAGTAGAAGATTTTGGAATAAAAATAAAATGGTTAGGAAAAAAATGCAGGAGGGACAAGGTATTTAGGTGGAGGATGAAAATTGGCAGGCTTATGCTGATGTGACGTCATTGGAGTGACATGTATCTTGGCTGGGTTGGGTGTGTTTTCTGGGTAGGTGACAGGCGCGTGGAGGATGGATGGTGAGCACATGTTAAAAAACCTTACTGCATTTTTGTGCTGAGCTTCATGTTTTTTGTTGGAGCCTGCTATGTTGATGTGTGTTGCTAGTAGGCCCCACCAATTTATCGCGGTTTGGGAGACAGGCATATGGATAGGTGGTCTTCTCCCAAAATTTATCTCAGCCTTCGATATTATCACTGACTTTACAATGTCGGTGGGGTATACACCCTTAATATCGGCGCATATTACCCCACTGGTATGTATTCAGATTTCCATGGTGGGAAATCAATGGCTAATTTTTTGGAAATTTTCATGAGAGATAACCCTTGCATAAGTGCCAGATGGGTCTTGGATTTTGGTATTTTGTAGTTTTTTTGGTAAATATTTGTGCCTAAGACATGTATTTCATATCCTTTGTCTCAATTTTTGAACATGATCATAAAGGAGGAAGTAGTCAACCATAATTGGTTAAAACAAAATGCTACTTTATGGTGGAAAATATGAACTTAGTACAAAAGTTTCTCCATTTGGGGACAACGTGTTGCAGGAAACACTCAGAGAACCTATAATCTTGGCACTTTTTTTCTTTGCGCATGGAGTCACTTTATTGAGAACATTGCGGAAAAGGAAAGAGAGAAATATAGATCAAAACATTAATATTTACAAACAAACTGTATATACAATGAGATAGGAGTACCTCTTAGTACTGGAAATAGACTTGAGAAAATTTCCATTGACTCGAAGCTCAAGTACATTGCCTTCTAAATTATCCAACTTAAAGGTGTTATTTCCTCTTTCTTCAGAAATTTTGAAAGGTCCAAACCACAAGGGGTTTAATTTTCAGTGTTTTCCTTTGTCTTCTCTTCTTACGTCCCATATTAGTACCAAATCCCCAAGATGGAAACCTCTATCTTTATCTTTCCTGTTGAACAACTACTTCATCTTGTCTTGGTAGCCAATCATCCTATGGTTCACCTATTACCAATTCTCTTGAAGTTATACCAAATAGTTTATCCTTATCATTAATTTATTTGGCTCTTCTTCACTATCCTGCATGAATTTATCCGTCGACATTACCAAATATATAGGGAAAACTGTATCCTTTCCAGAGACTAGCTCACAGGGTGGCTTACAAGTGGATTTCTTAGTGGTAACTCCACCTTCCCACAAGGCGAACCTCAGCTGTGAATCCCAATTTTTCTGATTTTATGGTATAGTTTTCTTTAGTGTCCTCACCAGAGCCTTGTTTGAAGATTTAACTAGTCCATTCCCCTGTGTCTAATAGGTGGTAGAGTGACTTGGCAAGATGTTGTATTTTTTACAAAAGTTTAGAAAATTTTCTGATTTAAATTCTTGGGCATTTTTTGTTATTATCATCCTTTGACAGTCAAACCAAGAGAGTATTTTTTCTTCCATATTCTTCATGACTACTACATCCATGGAATTTTTGATCGACATGACTTCAACCCACTTGGTAAAATAGTTAGTCGTTGTCAATATCCATCGGTGCTAACCATAGGATGGCAGATGGATTTAGCCAATGAATTCAAGTCCCCATTTTTTGAATGGTTCCTCCACATGAATGGTCATGAGGGAAAAATATGAAAACTTTTGTTTTTGTGAAAATAATTGGAATTTCTCGTATGCTCAAACATAACCATGGACTTACCCAAATAGTTTATGCCAGAAGAGGCCAACCTTTAAAATATTATATGTGGTAGACCTCCAGCTATAATTCCCTCCATAGAAGAAACTGTGAAATTCATCCATCACCCGTTAGAATTTGTCTTCCACTAAGCACAAGAGTAGGATTCCTATGGGATCCCTCCAATATAGTTGACCATTGGCAAGGAAAATTTTTTGAGACCATAACCTTAGGACTCAATACTTTTTGGTGTCCCAATTTGTCCCAATTTTTTCAACTTATTATCACTATTTTTAGCCCTCTTTTGTCAAAATAAGTTCCCTTTTCCTATTCTCCATATCTATTTTTACCTAAACCCTGCCAAATCATTGATAAGAGATAAGGCATTGCAATAGTGTAATTTTTACTATTTTGTGATTAAAACTAAGTTGTTAAGTTATGTTCCTAGATTTCCAACTAATATTTATGTGTTCAAATGTGAAGTTTAATGTAGCAGGGCCTACACGGCTAAAGGTGGAGGAGGATTGTGGCATCAAGTTCTACATTTAATTTTTCTACTTAAAACACAGGTCCTGGAATAGTAATTAAAGTCCGAGAGGCCTATTAGACCTTCAACGCTTCTAGGAGGTCAACAAAACTTCCATCATTCCAGAATTGAGTTCGATGATACTTAAGCTCGATGATATCTATGCATGCAGCTTCTAGATCATCCTCCAGATCAACATATTATTCACGCAGCGGAAGGATGGAATGCAGTTTGGAAGCAATTAGAAATGAAATAAATTTGTATTTGGGATAGGATTTGTGAAATACTAATATTAGTCAAGATCCTATGATTTTCCATGTAATGAAATATTTTGCTATTTTATGCATAATTGTATTTCCTATAAAGGTCGGTAGAGGAGTTAAATGAGTTAGCTAGAGAAAAAGAGATTGAATTTGTCAATGTGTGTACGCAGAACCTTGTGTTATTGTCGAATTTCGTCATCTTAACTTAAGAATTGTTCTAGTAATATAATGGGTGTGTCTTGATTTGAATTTGTGTGACTACCATTGTGATGCATTTATAGCTTGAGTAAGTTAAAGATTTTATTTTTCTGTAAGTTTTAACCTTCCCAGGTGTGGCAAGGGCCCACCACATTCTATAAATTAGTTTCTTTGAAGGTATAATAATATTGGTTGTGTTTTTTTCATTACAGAGTTGGTGATTTCATAATTACATTGTGGATTAGTTTCATTAAGATTTCGATTGTACTTGATATCGTATTTCTTTACGTTTTTAGAATTCGTGACAGTTGTTAAATTGCGTGCTTGATCCCTTTTTACAGAGAATTACTATGTTTCCTTAAAACACAATGTTATGTTGAAGTGCTTGCAGGAATACTTATATTGAATGATTATTTGCATACATTAAAGCAGTGGTTTAATAATGCTAGTTACCTATGCATGTTTCAGATTTTTATTACTCGATTTGACTGTCATGTAAAGTGTGAATTGAAAGAGTTATATGTTGAGTCATGTGCGTGTGTGACTATAGATTAGAAGCTTCATATATATATAGTGTTTGATTCCCTTGAATAGCATTCGGATTTGGAAGCTACTTTAGTGTTGGAAATTGCATTTGAGTCTTTTGAGGTCGTTGAACAGTGAGTGCATTTTTGAAATTTAAATCAGCAAGTAGTGTAAGTGTGTTTGAAGCCAAATCATTGAGTATTGCAGGTGTGCTTAGAAGTCGGCCTTAGATTCTTGGTGGTGAATTTGAAACAAAATTAAAGCGGTATAGTTTCATTTCTAGAATAGAAATGTTTACATTTGGAATTGAATTACTTAGGTTTGAGTTATTGTTCTGTATGACAAGCTTTATTATTAAGTAATATAGTTTTATTTCCAGCATTGTGAGTTTCATTTTCAGTGTGATTTTGAATATTAATTGCATTGGGTGTTCAAATGTTCAGGTAGAGTAAAGTTTTAGAGTAAGTTACATTATTCAAAAGTGTGACACTAAGTAGTGCTAGTTTTGTAGTAGGTTTTGTTATTGGAATGAGAATTTAATAATGTGAATTCAATTTCTTAAAGGTGTGTGAGAATTGAATAGCAGTGTGATATTTTGAAAACATTTCAAAGTTAGAGTGAGTTTTATTTAATCAACAAGGAGTATCTGGAAAATAGTAATAGAATTCTCTCTGTGTGAACTCAGTTTTCATTGACAGAATTAGAATTACATAGTCCTGTACTTATTTCCCAATTAGACAGTGAAGTAGGATTTTATCATAGAAGTGTGGTATGAAGTGTGTCTAGTTCTATCTACCTTTATCATCTTTAAAAGGTTCTGAAGTGATATAAGTTGAGGTGTGGAGTGAATTGGTTTTAAGCTCAGCAACAGTTAGGATTTTCCCTTATTGGTTTAGATTTTGAACTTACTAGTGTGTGTTTTCCTCGAGACAGAGTGTTCTACTTAGTTTAATTTCTAGTTCATGATTAAGAGGAGTTTGTGTTGATTTTAGAGTTTTGATTATATGTTAACATAAGGATATTGGTTAATAGATTATGGTTTCTGAGATATCATAGAAGAATTTAGGATTTCAAGTACAATATAGAATTCTGGGATTGATTGAGTTGCAGTGTGAAAATAATCTAATTTGTTTTGTACATTCTAGTGAATGTTAGATATAGTTTAATTGAAATTTATTCTTGAGTACAGAATGGAATGATTAAAATAGGAATTCCAAGTCAATTTAATTTGATTATTGATTATGCTTCTTTAATTAGAAAGATTGTCTACAAATTTAAAATAGGAGATTGGATTGCGAAAATATTAAGAATAATGTCACTTGATAAAGGTTAGGTAGATTAATTTCTCTTGAAACTCTTTGGTTGCAATTTAAATAGACCTTAGATGACATAAATTGTTCTTCATTTCATACTAAGATACCATTATTAAGGAAACCTATACAATATGATACAAGTTGGATCAAAGGCATAGTACAACTCATGTTTATGAGTCCTGGCTGACGATTAATATTAAGAGCTTTAATTCGTATATTTAAATTCTCAACATTTTGGCGTTGTTGCCAGGGAAGTTGTATTTTTATTCATGTAAAAATTATTAAAGAGTTTTGAAAGGTATTGGAGGACTGTCAGAGGGTGGAGAGTGTACAATAAGACGTGGGTGAAGAATCGCGCATCCACTATTGTAGGGTTGCTCCAAAGTCTGACCGTGTTGCTTATCTTTAAACTTTAGTTTCATTTCCCTTATGCATATAAGTAGAAGTAGACCTTGATATAGTTAAGGTATATTTTCTAATTCACGATTTCCTGAAACTTTTGGTTTGACAAAAATCCCATCAACTAATTTCGTTGATCGTTATGCAGTAACTAAGCATGAAAAAGGGAGTACCAGTGGCAATGAGATTTTACGAGGAGAACTCCCAATTCAGGAAGGAGTAAAGTGGATTTCCACTGAATCATTCTCTAGTCATATTAGCAGCAACACATCTGCAACCAACATGGAAAAAAATGGAGGGGAAAACATAAACAATGAATGGAATCATGAAGAAAACCATGGAGAAGGAGAAGGCCCAAGAATGCCTTTCTTTGGAGGAAATGAGGATGGAACTAGAAACAATGATGGAACAAGGGGAGGACCAAAAGAAGAAGATGAAGAAACCACCTTCGGCTTTCCCATTCTTGATGTGACCAGGAATATCACCATGAAAAGCATACCGATGACCTCTCTTCCACTATTCTATGGTAAGTCCTCTGAAGACCTTGATGCCTTTATTTTTTGAGTCTGATATTTTATGGAGGAGATAAAATTATTATGATGACACACATAAAATTAAGTTGTTCCCATCCACCCTGAAATATGCAACCCTTAGATGGTTCATGAGCCTAGGTGAAAACACCATTTACTCTTGGGATGATATGAAGTCTAGCTTTCTTAGAAAATACCAAGACTTCTGCAAAAGTAGGTCTGTGAACGATATTCTTAGAATGAAAAAACTGGACGATGAAAGCCTAGATGAATATCTTGAACCTTTCCTATATCATTTTCACAAGTCCCAAGGGGAACATCTAGATGAGAAAATTGTTAAAATTGTATTTTTGAAGGGGCTGAGGGATGAATGCATTGAGACCGTAAACCTTCTGAGTGGTGGGGACATTTATAAAAATTTTTTTGTTGAATTAGCCGAGCTATGCCGTACTTATTCAAGAAGTCAAGATAAAGTATGTAAGAAACTTTGTGTAAATCTCTGAGATGTTGTGTCAATAAATCCAAAACCTGCAGCCACTATTGTCACTAGAGTTGAATTAGGAAACCTATTGGAAAACTTTAAAACAAAATTTTTAAACACCATCAGTAACCAGCTTGACACAGTGAAACTAAAATATAAACAAGAAGAATAAAGGGTTTCCATGGCTATATTTTGTCCAAAATGCAAACAAAAACATATGCAAAGGGAGTGCCCATCAATGTCATTTGGGTTTGTGGCATTTTTTCTTTAGAACATGCAATCGAGAAGTGTCCATATCTTCCTAGTTTACAGACTATCTATAAGGGGAGTACTGAAGCAAATTCCTCTTCACAAGCAAACAAGAAACCCTTTTGGAGAAGCCCAAATCAAAACATGTTTCTTGATCATCATCCCCTAGGATATAAGAAGAATCAACCTTGGAATTTCCAGCCATCTTACCCCAAGTCATGAGCGAAATGTATGCAATGATCTCATACTTGCCCAAAAAATATAATGACCCAGGGAATCCCATTCTAACCATGAAATCAATGGAGTGAATCTATCGAATACCCTTGCAAACTTAGGAGAAACCACTAACGCTATGACATATGAACTATGACATCCTTACAACTACAAGGGATCAAACATACACCTATCATTCTGGAACTGGAAGGCAAGTCCGTTGTTAAACCCCTGGGAACTTTAGAAGATATTGTGGTCATGATTTTATCCTGGAAGTATCCCATATATTTCATTGTCATTTCTCCTAAAACCACTAGACCGGGACACCTTGTGGTCCTAGGACACCCTTGGTTAGCCACCACCGATGTTGTGATATGGTGCATAAATGGAGAAATGGTCATCTCTAATGGGTTAAATAATAAAACCTTGTCCATCTTCCCCCTGCTCAAACTTCCGTTGAGGTACCCTTATGGCTAGAGAGTCCTTATGGAGATGAAGATTTCGTATTTCCCTTACTATCATTAGACCAATCTAGAGGCATCCAAGAACAATCTAAAGATAACATCTTGCAACAATTTTTATCTGATAGTTCATGCATTGATTATCCCATTTCCTTTAATGGTTATCATCATGTTTTCATTAATGGGTTTTAGGAAAATTTCCATCCATCTATATTTACCTCATTTTCAGCATTGGAAGAATGTAATGAACTCACTAATGAATCAATTCAAATAGATAAAGGAAATATTTTTCACATAGGGACATAATTGACTACAAAGCAGAAGCAACAATTGTTGAGCATGATTCAGGAGCAATCCGGGGCTTTCGCCTAGGATAATTTAGAAATGAAAGGCATACATCCAGACACTTTCATCCATCACATCTACACCAATGAGTATATGAGAACCATCTGGCAACCACAGAGACGGAAGAACCCTGCTTTGAGAGAGATCATCAAATATGAATTACAAAAGTTATTGGTTGCAAGCTTTATCTATCTGATTTCAGAAAGTAGATGGGTGTCACCATTAGTGGTGGTTCCAAAAAATAATGGAAAAAGACGCATATGTGTTGATTACATGGAGTTCAACAAAGCTACCATGTGAGATGACTTTCCAGTACTGTTTATTGATCAAGTACTGGACACATTTTCTCGTAAAAATTATTTCTCTTTTCTAGATGGATATAATGGTTATAATCATATACAAATAGCTGAGGAAGAATAAGAGAAGACTAATTTCACTTGCCCTTGGGGCATATATGCCTATCGAGTCCTTCCCTTTGGCCTTTGCAATGCCCCATCCATGTTTCAAAGATTTGTTATCGCCATATTTGTTGACGTTATACATGATTGTGTCAAAGTCTATATGGAAGAATTCATTGTATACAGAGATGATTTCCCTCAAGCCCTGGAAAATATAGAAAAGGTATTAATTTGATGTCAAGAAGCTCATGTAGCCCTTAGTAGTGCTAAATGTAAAATTATGCATACTCAGGGTATTGTCTTGGGATACCATGTCTCATCGCAAGGAATAAAAGTTGAACCAGCTAAGATTGAGGTAATATTGAACATTACCATTCCTAGTACACAAAAAGAGGTAAGAAGCTTTTTGGGACACGCAGGTTACTATTGTCAGTTTATTGAAAATTTTACAAGAATTGCAGCACCTCTATTTAAATTATTAACTAAAGCTGTTGATTTTGTTTGGAATTATGTGTGTCAACAGGATTTCCAAGTGTTGAAATACATGTTGTTCACTGCTCCTGTATTAAGGGGACCAAATTGGACCTTAGCCTTTCATATTTGCATGGATGGTTCAGATACTGCACTTGGAGAAGTTTTGGGACAAAGGGAAGATCACTATCCTTATGATATTTACTTTGTTAGCAAGAATCTTTCCCGTACCGAGCTAAACTACATGGTTACTGAAAAAGAACTATTAGAAATTGTCCATGCCATTGGTAAATTTAGGCATTACATAACTAGTTATGAGAACTTTTTTCATACCGATCATGCTTCCATCAGGTTTCTAATGAAAAAATCTATCACTAATGGTAGAATTACCAGATGATTACTTCTTTTACAAGAATTCAATATAACTATGATTGATAGGCCTGGTCAAGATAATATAGCAGCTAAATTCTTGTCTTGAATGAACATTGTGCAAGATAATGTGCTAAATCCTATGCCTGATGAATTTCCCGATGAAGAATTATTTTTTATGTCGACCATTATACCCTGGTTTGCAGAAGTTTCCAACTACCTAGTTTCAGGAAAGTTTCCCCAGAATTTGTCTGTCAGGGAGAAACACAACATTGTTTAGCGGAGTGCCAATTATTCCTGGATTGATGGAGACTTGTTCTACACTAGACCTGATTAAATCATAAGAATATGCGTGCAGGAAAATGAGATGATGGATGTGCTGAGATCCTCCCACAATGAGCCTTGTGGAGGGAAATTTGAAGAAAAAATAACTGCTTACAAAGTCCTCTACACTAGATATTATTGGCCGATGCTCTTCAAAGATGCCAAAAGGTTTTTATCTAGTTGTGATTCTTGTCAGAGAATGGGAAGGCCATTTACTTCTCATGAGTTGCCCATTCAACCACAAATAGAAATAGATCCTTTCAAGAAATGGGCATTGGATTTCGTGAGATCTATCTCTCCCATGTCTAAGCAGAAAAAATATATTCTAGTTTGCACCAAATATGTTACCAAGTGGGTGAAAGCTAAGGCTTTGTATGCTGCAATTGAAAAGGTAGTAGTGGAATTCCTTTTTGAACAAATTTTCACCAGATTTGTAGTACCTCGAGAGATTGTTATAGACCAAGGCACCGAATTCACATCTAAATTGGTCAAGGATCTCATGGAACAGTATCAGATCAAACACAAAAAGTCTACTCCTTACCACCTTATTGAAGGCTGGAAAGTGAGTTCCTCAACATTAGGGATTTCACCCAGTCAAGAGCTTAAAAAAAATCCTTTTCATTTGAAATGGTGTGTTCGACTTGGGATAAAGGGACCAATTTCCCGTATAAAGACAATTTATATAACAAAAGAAATAAATTCAACACTAGCGGGGTGATTTATTCTAGTGATAACACAAATTAAAACTAAATCTAACTACTTCCCGAGATTAGATTCATTTCATTAGGGGAATTTTGAGGTCTAAAATGGGCCTCCTAAGGAAAATATACAATCAAAATTCACTTTATGAGAACCAATCACATTTTAGGGGATGACATCATCCCTAATGGTTGAGGTGGCATTGCTCGAGTTAAAGGTACTTACTTGTAACATTCTCAATGGTGGATAAAAACTCATGGTTAACCATGGTAGTGCTCTAAGTACTTTTAAATTCAAAGTAAATTACTCATAATAAATGTCATTTCACATTTTTTGAATAAAAATATATTATTGTGATTTCATATTTCTTGAAAGAAACAATGCATATCCCTATACATTTATTATATTATATTATATTATTTTTATATACTATATTAGTTACATGTTATTATACAATTTACATAATATAAATTTTAATTAATAGCATATAATATAATTAAGAATTTATAAATTTATATTTATATTTTATTTTAAGTTATTTAATTACAAAGGACAAATGCATTAGTTGTTCAATGATAATGACTTTTTCTTGAAAAGCTTATTGTTATTTATAGTCACATTAATACAATTTTCTAATTAATTTTATTTTGGTACAACTTTTGAATTGAATTTAACTATGGTTACATGGATTGTGGTGCAAAAGGTGAATTCCAAATTCATAAATATTATTTTATAGATTTAGCTATTATTTTATTATTTCCGTAGGAGGCCCATTTTAGACCTCAAAATTCCCCTAATGATATGATTATCGAGTAGAATTTAACAAGCATGAAATAATATAGATCATTGCATACTTAATAAATATAAACACATTTAAGAAACTAAATCCGTTTAATTGATTTAGTTGATGAAGAACATTAATCACATAAAATATCTCTATGTCTCACATCTAATAGCATATCGTTCAATATATTATATTAATAGTAATAAGAACATATATCACTTCAATTCTTATCATAATGAGACTAATAGACATAAATAAGTTTGCCAAAATTTCACAAACATAAAACAATCAATACACAGATAATAGTACCTGTTGCACCATAGCTTTAGATCTAAAAATATAGCTTCAGGTTTCAGACTTTCAATTAAATAATTTTCGTTCAAACAATAGTGCAAGTTCCAAAAGAATTATTCTCAAAATTATGGACCCATTTTTAAATGCATGAAAGGGGTTTAAATACTAATTAATATTACAAAAATAAAAGACTTGTAAAAGAAGTCTCTAATATTACTCTAAACTATAAAACTATAAACTAGAAAAATAAAATGCATAAGTTGTAACAGTCTCATGAATGCTTCCCATATTGACTCTCTAGTTGCTCTTTGAGCTAGCATGCTTTCAACATATGTTCGAGATGGGGGGGATGAATCGGCTACATTCCCATATGTCCCATGAATACTGCAACATTCAGTTCTGGAAGAAGATGAGAGGTTGCATTGGAGAGGCACCTCAACCTTATCAATAGGTTATGAGGCTTAATCAACAAGTACCAATAAATCTCCATATTTAACCTTGCCAAATTTTATATGTCAAGAGCTTTTCTGTTTGATGTCTCTTGTCAGGATTGTTTTAGGAAACTGATATCTTGCATGGTGTCTTTTGATGCTTCTTGAATCAGGTTGGCTTGTAGAAGATAATATTTTATATACTCAGAGATGTTGGAAGATAAACTCTTAGCTCTGATAATAGAAAATTTAGTGCTCTTCATTTCAATATCCCAATCTCCAAATATTGTATCTTTAATTGATTCTTCAAGACGAGGGAGATTGGTCACTCTACCCTGTGCAGTGTCTTGCCAATCTATATATTTTGACACTTTATCATCAATCTCTTCGTAATAAGTTCTCAGATTAGAAATTTGAGTGACTAATTGATCACTAGTCTTAACTTTCTCTTGAAGTTGATTATACTTCTGATAGAAAAATGTTTGTTGTGTTACCAATAATGCTTCCAACTATGTTGCTTCTTTCTTTACTTCATTGATTTCGGGCTTTTCCTAGAGCTTTTGAATCCTCTACTGCAATTGATGAATTATTTGATATTTTGATTTAATCTCATTTTTTATTTTGAGTTTGAGACCTTCAAACTCTTGTTGTAGATTATTGATGCTTGATTGCAGCTCTTGCTCGATCCTTTGCTTTTCATCAAAGAAAACTTGATCCATTTGACAAATTTTTTGATATTTTTCTATAATTAATGGTTGAAATTTTGTTGCCTTATGAATGGTTATATTTGCGTAAGCACTTGCAAATTGAGATAATTTGTTTAGTTCCTTCCCTGGAGCTGATTGACTTTCTTTCGAAAGGACTTGCATTAGTGTTTCATCTATAGAAATTTATGGAGAATCTTCCATCTTCCGCTTCTTCTTTGACCTGGTCATGAAAAATTTGTGTCTTGGACTATAAAATATGTCCAATGGAGGTATTTCTTCAATTTTTAGGACTATTTCAATAGTCAGGAAAATCAGGATGATTTCCATATCTTTGGCTGATGTATATTTTGGTTTCTCCTCTGTATCATTGTGTCCTTGGATGTAGCTTTGCTTAAGAAAATTTTTGGAAAACTCTAAATTAAATGAGGTTTCCATGATTTCTTCCTGATCCTTGGAGTTGTCTATATCAGCAGAAACATGTTGCACACTTGGCTCATCTGTATGAGTTACGGAACTTGTAGCACCCAAAATAGGCACGGTTTCCGACTGAATGGAATTCTAAGTGGCAGGGGTATTAGTCTCAGATAGTGCTTTATCAAAATATTCCAAATTTTGGGTGAATTTATCATCTTGTTGAAAATTTGCGGTATACGCTTCATAAATTGGTACTGATACTTGAGAAGTCATTGAAACTATATATTGTTTTGTGTTCAGCTCTGGTCTATGAAACAAATAATCTGGAAAATGGGTATTTCTCTATTCTCTATATACTTTGAATCTTAACAAATCTTCTAGGCTTAACCTTTCAGCTGCCTTTTACTGAATTGTTGAAAATTCAGGAATTGATTGAAACATATCATCAAATCTATCAGGCTTGCTTGGAAATGCTCGCAGCTTGACCCGATTCATTATCTCTCTAGAAATACCATATGAATCATAGTTTATATTGGGTAAAATTGGAAAATTGAAATGTTTTAATCGATCAATTTCAATATAGGCATGCTTGAAATTGTCTAGGGAATATGAACCATAGGAAAAAGGGAAAGTTAGCCAAACAGTATTTTTGGCATCTTTTAGTGTTTTTGTCAAACCATTACCAACTGTTTGATAAGAAATTTATTTGGCCAACACTTTTTCTGGTATACACAAAGGTAGGAAATGAGTATGGGCATAACTTTAAAAAATACAGATGTATGTAAATTTCTCTTCACCAAACCACCTACCTACAGTATTAAGACTTTTATTGGCTTTAGGGGTGACTCTAGGGATTTTTATTTCGAAAATAACTTGGAAGACCGGGAGCATTATCTCATTGCATATTATGAACATATGAGAGTGATATTTTGACTCCCACAAGAAATATAACTGTACATATATGGGGGTTTCAAATTCTCTGGTCCATTTACATCCTAATGACAAAAATTCAAAAGAAAAAAATAATATGTCTAAGATATAAGAACTTATATAAAAAGGAGTGTTGGGGCCCTTGTTTTGAATATTTTGAATTTTGAATAAAGGATAGATTTTAGTTTGTGAAACAAAACATGGAAATTGCAACCAAGTCGCAACTACAGTAAGTCGCGGAGCTATCAAGGTGGCGAAGAAGAAAGAGATAGCTAAAGAAAGCAAAATCATAAGCGCAGATGGAGAAAAGATACACGGAAGATAGAAAGCAGAACTCATAGATAACAAGAGAGAAGCCGGAAGCCGCCGAAGAAGAACACAAGAGGAACTAGTAGTTGTGATGGCGGGCGAATAAATAGCAGTCACTCGACCAAAAGAAGGAACGAATGTAACAGAAGAGACGAATGCAGAGCGACTGAAGAAGATTGAGAAGAGGCTGCAGAGAAAATCCATTCCAAGCATGATATATCTGTAGTTCCTAGGCTTCTCTTGTAAATATTTCTGTCCTATAAGATGTCTGTGACAGACTTGTAAATATCTTGTTATGGAAGCGATGTAACTATGGATTTGGTTGAATATTATTAATATACCTGCAAGTTACTGTCTGATCTTATGAGTCACACGCATGCATGATGTCTGTGATGCTTTAAAAATTTATTTCCTTAATACCTAGTCAATATTCGGAATGTTCTTGCGTATATATGATGTTGATGCAATCAATTCTATGTTAATCATGAGTTGCAGATCCCTCCATCACCATTGATCTCTTCCCCCCTTGCATGCAGTCGCAACACGCCTCGAGTGAGACTCTCTGCTCTCCGGAGTAGGGTGATAATGCTGGCGTGGTTCTAGACTACTGCGGATACCCTTGTTGGCTCCAACCTCTGAACCTGGGTCTTGCCTATGAGACCTGTTTCTTCACCAACAAATGGTTTCGTTGCCGGGACACTACATGTTATGAGGGGAACTAGATCATGGTATCGAGGATATTCGAAGGAGAAATACGGCGATGGTGGAATAACCATCTAGACCAGTTTTTTGCTCAGCAAGCGGATTTGACGAATCAAAAGGAGGGGGTGCTCAAGGATCTCATCCTTTTCTCAGATTCCACCAGTGATACCTAGGAGATCCTCTGGGGAAAATTCCCTTGCGACCTCTACATTTGGTTGCAGAGATTGCATATCAGGGTACCTAGGGATAGCTCACAAAGGATAAAATACAAGTGGGTGCACGGAGATCTGGTGGCCCTGCATCGGTTGGATACTGAGTTGACCCACGCGGTGGAGTTTTGGGTAGAGACCACTTTGGACGGATATATTGTGGAGTTCGCCGCACAGTGCTACCAATCCTTCTCGAAAGCTGAGGCCATCTTTCGCTATAGGCTGAGAGGGAAACTGCTCAAGGAGATTCCTCTGTGGATTAAGGCCCTAATAGTGGATGAAAGGCTGATGGAATTCCACAAATCGAGCATGGAGGCATAAACCCCTAGTGCTAGGGGAAGGGCTGAAGGGACAGATTCTGCATGAAGTGTGAAGTGGGGGAAGTGGGGAATGGATGCTGAGGCCGCAAGGAATTTGAGGGAGTGACGTTCACATCGGAGGGCGCAGATCACCGACAGGTGGCGAGAAAGGGTGATGCGAGAGTTGAAGCGACGGGAAGACAATAGGAAGAATCAGAAGGAGGCGCCTCAAAGGATAGGAAGTACAGACACCTAGGCGGATACCCAGGAGAGGGAAGGGACCGCTGTTGGAGTGCAACGGGTGCATGGGAGCCCAACTAGGAGAGAAAGGGAGACGACGACTGACAAAGATGATACAGGTGTGCAGCCCAAAGAAGGTTCCGAGGGTGAATGGTATATCGTGATGCAGCGGTTGTTTCAAGAGCGGTCAACATTCATCTCTCCAGGTAGCCCTACTTCCTAGAATTTTCACAGCAAGGATCCATACCTTCCCCTGGTACTCTACAACCCTTTGAGTAATATTTTCGTTAAGTTACAAGTATTAAGTCGATTGCACAATAGTTCAGTGTCACATGTTAGTAGCAGTGTTACTAGTAGTATTACAGTTCCTAGTGGTATAGTCACACAACCAGGACCCGGAGGGTTTATTCTGGTCACCCCTTCGCAAGAAAACATGGCCGGGTCATTCACCCGGTATCCATAATTCTCTAGCCAAGGCAATGATGATGTGGAGCAACACTGGTATCTCTGCGAAGCCATATGGAGGGCTCGGCAGACGCCAGATGCAGGGAAGTTAATAGAGTTCCAAACCATGCTCAGAGAAAGGGCTCTACGATGGTTCATCAATTGGTCCAAGGCCCATCCGAATCCAGTAATTTCTGACGTTAAGCAGGATTTTGTCCGTGAATTTAAGCTTCCCCAGACAGACCAGCAGGGTTTGTCCGAGCTCTGGGAGATTAAGCAGAAAGAAGGGGATACTGCGTGGGAGCTGATGCGTCAATCCAAGGACGTGATCGGGAAACTCAGCTACCCAATCGACCCAAACCATCAGAGGGATTGGTTCATCAAGGCTCTGCTTCCCTTGACACGAACCCCCCTCACCTAGTAGAAGATTGACAACTTGCAGGACGCTTTGGAGCAGGCCATGAAGATAGAGGCCATGGTGGGCTACCCTCAGGAATATCGGGGAGGGTCGGCCCTGCAGGATCCTTCCTTGGTAGGATTGCAACATCAGATCGCCAGTCTAATTGAAAAGCTCAAGGAGATGCAGCCAATAAGACCATCCATGCCGAATTTTTGGTGCACTCATTACCTGGTCGAAGGCCACGTCACGACCGAGTGTCCCCGATTGTGTGGCACAGGTGTGGGACCCTCTGTCGTGGAAATCCAGGGGGGTCCACCTATGGGGGGTGGTGTGGAAATGAACCCACAGGGGGTATACCAGTAGCAAGAGCCTTATTCGGGGTTCCCACCTCAACCAAACCCAAGTGCCATGGAATACTGTGAAATTTGTCAAACGATGGGCCATCAACCTCGGATGTGCCCAATTCTGCAGAAGTACTCCAACGTCCTAAACAATGCATACTATGATTTTTGTGCTTCCAAAACTCACAACGCTGAGCAGTGCAAGGATCTTGACGCTCTAGCGGACCGGTTGGACCGACCCTCCTATCAGGTGAACGAGGCTTCCAGGGGCCGTGGAGGCGGTATGCGCAGCGGCCGCACAGGGGGCCGGGGTCCGTTGAAATGCTACAACTGTGACTAGGAGGGTCACGTGGCCCGGGAATGTTCCCTCCCCCGATGCCCATGGTGTTCCCAGTGCCGCGTGAATTCCCATGCAATAGAGGACTGCCCATAACTTATCAAGAAGTGGGAGGAACAGGCATGACAGAGGGCCATGAATTTGGTCAACTCCGAACCGCGGGGGACTGCGACTCAGGCCATGTAGAACGTAGATATTGTGACGAGAGGTGGTAAGAAGATAGGGGAGGACGCTTGCGGAAAGGAGCTGGTACAAGCTATCCGGTCAGCCTCCCCAAACTAGTTAATCAGGCCAGATGCATAGAATAAGTACTTCCAGGAGATGGTAGATACATTTTCTCAGCTGAGAGGAGCCAAAGGCTTGGAGGTGCCCCTGCCGATAGATCTCGATGAGCAGAGCGCCACGGGAACCTTGATTGAGGAATGGCTCCAGTTATTCCTCAAGATAGTTGACAATACTGCGATGCGGCAACAGCTAAAGCGTACCTTGGAATATGTATTGCAGGGGAGTACAGGACCAGGGGAACCGATGAACATAACCCCCCAGTACGTCCAGCGGGTCAAGCGGAACAAGTGACGAACGGGAAAAGAGTTCCGGCTTAACACGCAGGTTGCGGGATTCCAGATCAGAGACACTATGCTTGACTTAGGATCTGATGTCAATATCCTGTCATGGAAGACATGGGAGGCTCTTGGCCAGCCACGGCTTACCTACTCACCGATCCAGCTTAGAATGGCAAACCAGTACTGCATTGTGCCGATCGGATGACTTGAAGGTGTCGAGGTCGACATTGCAGGGGTGAAGACTTACACAGATTTTGAAATTATTTATATTATGGGAGACAAGGATCCTTACCCTGCCCTATTAGGCATCGATTCGGATTTTGAGAATTACACTATCATCGACCTCAAAAAGGAGTTGATGATCTTCGAAGATGGAGAGGTCCGGGTCCCTCAGCCTCTTGACCCGTATCAAGGCCCGAGATATACCGAAACAATGGATAACTGGGAGGATGCTCAGATGTTGGAAAACCTCTATCAGATGACAGAAGGGAAGCGGGAAGATTATATTAACCCGATCGTGACCGGCTCCGTCAGTTGGCGCAGTGTCCAGAGCTCAGAGCTGGGATCGGAACTATCATGGGAAGACTGGCAGCAGGGTGGGTATGAGACCAACACGCGGAGGTGTGCCAATATTTCCTGAGTTCGTTGGATTGGTGCGGAGGTCCGAGGGTACCCCACCCTGTCAAACATGCAAGTCATCAATACCTTTATTACAAAAGTAGAAGACACGGTACTAGAAGGAAGTAGGAAACCACTTTTGGACGTCGTGTTGCAATCCACATAAGCAAGGTGGTGGAAAAATCACCGCAACACCCTGTCACGGTGGAGTTGTGTCACGAAGGCTTTGAGGGCATGGTTCAAAGAAGATGAAGGACCTCGCAGCAGGCACAGGTACCACGGGACTTCTAATCCAAAAGACCACCTGAAAACCTGTGAGGAGCAGTGGAAAAGTATAGGGTACCCAGAAGAGCTGTGGGTACATCGGTTCATCCACTCTTTAGATACCATTCCCCACGCGTGGTACTTAGAAGAAGAGCGGAAAAGAGGGACCAGATCCTAGCCAGAAGTTGTGAGAAAATTTGTGCAGTATTTTTCCTTCGAAGGAGAGACAGAGCTGGTGTCCCAGGCATTACAAGCAATCAAGCGGGTATTGTTTCTCCATGATCCGGGGACTGACGGGAGCACCTTAACATTACATCCCGAGGGCAGGCGTGAGTTGGCTTGCCAGTGGATCGATGGCGATCTAGACAATGATGGCCTGGAGGACCTAAGGCACCTATACTTCGAAGAGAAGGAAGGTGAGCGAAGCATCAAAGACGAGCCAACCACTGAGGGCGTCCATCTGCTCCTGCTAAAGACAAAGAAGTTGAACATCGGTACGGAGGAGAAACCAAAACTGGCTATGGTTGGAGATTACTGGGACGAGGAGACGAAAAAGGAAATTTTCAGCCTCCTCCAGGAATATGAAGACCTATTTCCTTCACCAGTTGCACATTTGAAGGGCATCAAAGGTGACCTCGGAGAAATGTGTATTGTGCTGAAACCAGACGCCAGGCCCGTGAAGCACCGACCCTATCGGTTGAACCCGCGGATCAAAGAAAAGGTCAAGATGGAGATCGATAAGATGTTGGCAGCAGGTATAATATTTCTTGTGGAAGAAGCGGAGTGGGTGAGTCCTATAATCATTCAGAATAAGAATGATAAGTCAGAAATCTGAGTCTGCGTCGATTACCGAAGTCTGAACAACGCCTACATCCATGATCCATTTCCTACTCCTTTTAGCGATGAAGTATTGGATCATGTTGCGGGAAATGAAGCTTAATCCTTCACTGATGGCTTTTTTGTTATCATCAGGTGCGCATTGCGGAAGAAGACAAGATGAAGACGATGTTCACCACCGAGTGGGGATCATTCACATACCACGTGATGTCGTTCGGGTTGAAGAACGCCCCGGCCATGTTTTACCGGATCGTCATTGTTGCTTTCTGGGAGTATATCCACAAGTTCCTGGAAGTCTACATGGATGATTAGACCGTATATATTTTGCTGAAGAAACACGCCACCCTGTTGCGTATCATGTTCGATCGGTGTCGCCAGTTGCAGATTTCCTTGAACTTGAAGAAATCCATTTTTGCAGTTCCTTTCGGCACACTGTTAGGCCATGTGGTGTGCAAGCAAGGGGTCTACGTTGACCCCACCAAGGTAGCAGTGATTGTCCACATGGAAGCCCTCAAAACGGTGAAGCAGTTATGGGCACTGCTAGGGCACACATATTATTATCGACGGTTTATCCGAAATTATGCGAAGATCACTACTCCCTTAGAAAAGCTCTTGCAGAAGTCGGAAGTGTTCTAGTGGATAGAGAAGTGTCGGATGGCCCTTGACGCCTTGAAGGAGAAACTGGCAACGACGCCTATTCTGTCTCACCTAGATTGGGATAAACAGTTCCACGTGCATATTGACGCTTCCAGTATTGCACTTGGGGCTATCTTGGCACAACTAGGGGAGATGACAGTTGACCACCCGTTTTACTTCGCCAGCCACAAACTATCTAATGCCAAGCGGAATTACACCACTACTGAGCGGGAGGCCCTTGAAATGGTGTATTCGCTCCAGAAGTTCCACCACTATCTTCTAGGAGGAAAATTCAAGTTCTTTATGGATCATTCTGCGTTAAAGTACCTGTTCAATAAGCCTGTCTTGAAAGGACGGATCTGTCGGTGGCTCCTACTCTTCCAAGAATTTACATTAGAAGTGATTTTCAAGCCCAGGAGGTTGAACGTTGGACCCGATCATTTATCCTGGTTGGAAATAGGGGAGAACGATGACTCTCTCGATGATCAGCTACCGAATGCTGATCTTTTCTGCGTCGAAGACGTACCCGATTATTTGGCCGATATCGCCACTTATTTTACCATGGGGCAGTGTCCTCAGCATTACACCCTACTTCAGAAGCGGCACCTAGTTGTTCGCGCTGCCGAGTATCAACTGATAGCAGGGTAGCTATACAAATTGGGTCTCGATGAGGTTCTACGCAGATGTATACTTGACCACGAGCATGAAGCCGTAATGTGGGAATACCACAGCGGCATTGCAGGCGGGCATGTGGGGGTGGAACCCACTGCCAAGAAGGTGCTTCAAGCTGGGCTATGGTGGCCGACAGTCCACGCCGGTTGCAAGACTTTTGTGAAGAAATGTGATGTCTGTCAGCAAACGGGGAGGCCATCTCACAAGGATGAGCTCCCGCTACACCCGGTGCATGTGTTGCGGCGGTTCGAGAAGTGGGATGTTGACTTCGTCGGTCCCATAGCCCCAATATCCCGGCATTCCAAGGCCCAGTACATCATTACGACAACCGACTACCTCACCAGGTGGGCTGAGGCAGTGGCGGTATGGGACTAAACGACAGATACAGCAGCATGGTTCATCTTTGAACACATCATCAGCCGGTTTGGTTGCCAGCGAAGTCTAACCAGTGATCAGGGTACACATTTCATTAATGACACGATCAAATCGTTGTTGGACACATTCATGATCCAACATCACAAAAGCAGCCTGTACCACCCGCAGGCCAATGGTATTGTTGAAGAATTCAATAAAATTCTTGAAAAAGGCTTGACTAAGATCTGCAATGCACAACGCGACGATTGGGATGAGCGGCTACCAACTGCATTATGGGCCTACCGAAATACAGTGAAGCGCTTGACCAATCAGACACCGTTCCAGCTGGTGTATGGCCAGGAAGCTGTGGTTCCTGCCGAGTTCACCGTATCAAGTCTTTTAATTGACACATCCCTCAAGTTCTCGGAAGAGGAGTCACTATAGGAACACCTCCAGGAACTACAAGAACTGGACGAGGCCTAGTTTATGGCCATATTTCACCAGAAGGTTCAGAAGGATAGGTAGAAAGTGTGGCATGACTGCCAAATCAAGAGCAAAACGTTCCCGGTTGGAGGCAAGGTCCTCTTAGATGACAGCAAGTTTCAGAAGTTCCCAGGAAAACTACAGATGCACTGGTTGGGACCTTACCTCGTCATCGAGATTAGAGATTCTGAAGCCGTTCAGTTGGCTCAGCTGGACGATACTGTTTTACCTAGGTGGGTGAATGGTGCACGCTTGAAACCCTACCATGAGTAAGTTTCTTTCACTTTTCATCAATTACTCTCGCAACCGAGAGCACCCATAGAGTAACGTAGCTGAATAACTCTCCCGCAACCGGAATGAGCATAGGTAGTATTTTTTGTTCATGCATAGCTTGTCAATAACCGCTCTATTGCGGGGACCGCACCGCAACCGACTGTGGTCAGGGAGGGGCATGTCCAGCATGTCATCCCTGTAGGATCAATAAATGTGTCAATGTCAGTCCAGGTCATTTCAGTCATTACTTGTGTCAGTCCGTAGGATCGTCTAGATTTGCACCATAAATTACCATAATTGGAAGTAACCTCGCCATAATCATTTTTCCATCATCTACAGTAACCTCAGCCATCACATCCGCCCATTTCCCCATGCCACGGTTAGCAACTGTCATAATACACATTGGCATGTGATTGATCGCACGATTATCACCGAGAAGAATGCCAACAGGAATTAACTTGTTACAGGGTCTCATCAACTTCACTCATGCTAGGTAAATACATAACTTGCATGGAAAAAAGCACGAGAATGCCAGAGCAGTTAGACTTAGCAATTGAAGCAGAACCAGAGCAAAAGAAGTATCCAGACGCACAACACCATGAGAAGACGCTGAGACGAATTCTTCAAGTTTATCAGTGCCGAGCAAAAATGTCGAAATCCCTCCCAGCCATCCTAGAACCAGAGCTCGACAACAGAATTCACAAGACAGAGTCCCTTGTAAGGAAATACAAAAATGCGACCCTCATAGATGCAGACCTCTCGGACTCTATCGAGTTGCCAGCACTCAATTGGCAGGTGTATATGGAACATTACTTCACGAAAGTCAGGCACTCAGAAAAAAAAATTTTACCAGAGTTCCGGGGCATCCAGCAATCTTCTCTTCTGAACTTAAGAATTCTTCCAGTCTTCAGGACCATAGGGCCAGCTATGCAGTGCACTAGGTTCCTACTCAGCCGCATCCAGAATGGGTCCTTGTGGCTGAATAAGGAAATTCCCATTCATGCTGAGGATATCCATCATCTTACAGGGCTTTCATAGAATGGAACGGATGTCTTGATTGCATGTCATAACACCTCCAAGCGAGTGCGTAAATCGGGAGACACAGACTTGTATGTCAAATATGGCACCCGACGGGGAGGAAAGGGTGCCAAGATGGAGCTTATCAATAAGCCCGAGATTAAATTTTCCTGCTACCTCATTGCCAGCAAGACAATGCAGCACTACACAAAGGGAAAATGTACCCTGGATATTATCTCCATCACAAAGCACTGCGTTTAGGGTGCCAAGATGAACTAGTGCTCCTTCCTGTTGAAGGAACTATTTGACACATGCGAAGAAAACTACAAGCATGCTACAAGCTTCATTTATGGATATTTGATAGTTTCATTTGCCATGTGGAAATGACACACTCCCCTCGTCAGGTTACCAGTGGAAATTCCAGAGGGCCAACCTCTAGCAACGAAGTTCGTTCTGTGGAAGGTGTCGGTTGATCCTAGCACCAAACAAGTGAATGCAGAGGTATTTCGGACCTAGTATGGTTTAATGACAGACGTGGTAACCAGCCAGAAAAGGGTGCCTAAGAACCTATTAGATGAGTACAGCGATCAAGTGCGGTTCGGGGTCAGTCATAGGCATACTTACCTCTGACCTACTTGCGTGCCGGAGGACACCTTTCGCATGAAGCCGCTGAAATTACAGCTTGAAGATACCGCCTTCCATAATGAAGTCTTTTCGTGGCTGGGGGTCGCGATGGAAATCTGCAATGGGGTATCCAGGTACAACTTTGATCGGATGTTACCGCAGCAACAGCCTGCCAAGATGGATGTGGAGGCGACACCACAGGAACTCCCTGTGCCGCTCGTCCCCCTTGTCCACCACTTAAAACACTCAGGTACGCAATTTTAATGTGGCAACCAAGGTCATTTTAAGCAGTTCCACTCCTTTCCCTTTACTTTCTGAGTTCCAGCTTTCTCGCTCTACATCGCAACCCCACACAACTCCTCTCACCTCCCCCATCCCTACTGTTCTATTTAATTCTTAAAGCCCAATCATAACCCCGATGAGAAAGAAGAACAAGACTACAGATCAATTAGAAGCTCCTAAGGCCAAGCAGGCCCGCACCACCGAAGCGAATCCAGTGGTGGACCTCACTGAGAATGATCCACCACTGCCACCGAGTACAAGGGTGTTGATATAGGAAGAACCACTCATTGACCCCTCAGAGTTTATCAATATTTGACTTCCACCTCCACCCACCGTTCCACCTCCACCTACCACTTCATCCGCTCCATCCAATTCATACGCTACCGTGTCCGACCCAATCATCTGAGAACTCCTTGGTGGGGACCACGGGGCCAAAGTTGACTCCAGTACTGCAGCAGTAGTACCACCGGTTGACCCTGCTAGAGAACCCCAACTTTCTTTGTCTGATATAATTACCCAAATGGCACAAATTGTTACTGATTTAGCTACGTCTTAGCCTCAGCCCACTATACCTCCATAGGTTGGCAATACATATCGGAAAGAGCGGCCGAACTTGAATATGGCCGACTCAGCGCACCAAAAGACCCCACCGCCATCCCCTCCAGAGCATTCTAATCGATCAGTTGCCAGTGGGCAACCCTTGCAGGAAAGGAGGCCGGACCAAGGCACTTTGGGGATCGCCAATTTAGAAACATGGGGTACAGCTCAGCTGTACTTATTTATCCAGAGGGCGGCCCACCAAGCAGAACAACTTCATTTTGAACTACAAAAAAGGTGCGACGAGCAATAGAAGTAGATTGCAGCGCTTACTGAACAGCGCGACCAACTCACAACCGCACAGGGGCAACTGCAAGGGCAGATAGAACAAGTCGCCACAGTGTTTTCAGAGGTATGGCCAGCCGTCGAGGATCATTATACTCAGCTGCATGCAAATTTGTGAGAGACAAGTATCGTAGAACAAGCCCTCCACCTCCGGATCACACTCAATGGCCTCCACAAGGAAAATGTGGAGCTTCACGCAGCGTTAGTAGGCCGACCAGCGTTTCTCGATCCAGAGGCAGTTTATACAGCACAAATTGCCAAAAAGTAGGGCCAGGTCCACCAGATGCAAGAAAATCTCAACTCTGCAGCGCGTGATGCTTACGGCCTCCTGAAGGATCTTCAGGAGTGCTCAATGGCTCTGACAGTCAAAACATATCCAATCTCCACGCAGCTGCAAAAAATTTCAAGGGAAACCTAAGAGGCCATAGACCTTGCATGGTTGGACCAACTATACGCCCAGGCAGATGCTCTAGAGGTGCAGATTCAGCAAATAGACGCCAACTCAACAATGGCCAAACAAGTAATTCATGAGCTCTGCCCGCCCCTCCAACGTAGCGCCAGGACAATGCAACAACTAGCCTCCGAGGCCGAAACCCAAATCAACATGGTGTTCGGGACTGTACCGGCACAGGTAGAGGAGGTAGTTTTTGCTAAGATTGCCACAAAAATATATTCATTGGTGCAGGGGTGGTAGCAAGCTGTATCGACCTTCCATGAGATTAAGGCTACAGCGTTCAGCAAAGTCCCGAATTTGGAGCCCTTGTTTGGACAACAGGTTGAGGGCGCACAATGAGAATAGGGCATGGGGTCCAGCGGGGCGATGGAGATAGAAACAGTGATTTGTGATTGACTCAAGGACGAGTTAAGAAACTGTGGTCGGGGCCTGTTGGGGCCCTTGTTTTGAATATTTTGAATTTTGAATAAAGGACAGATTTTGGGTTGTGGAACGACACATGGTAGTCGCAACCAAGTCGCAACTATAGTAAGTCGCAGAGCTATCAAGGTGGCAAAGAAGCAAGAGATAGCTGAAGAAAGCAAAAGCATAAGCGCAGACAGAGAAAATTTACAGCGGAAGACAGAAAGCAGAACTCATAGATAACAAGAGAGAAGCTGGAAGCCGCCGAAGAATAACACAAGAGGAACTAGCAGTTGCGATGGCGGGGGAATAAATAGCAGTCACCCAGCTGAAAGAAGGAACGAATGTGACAGAAGAGATGAATGCAGAGCAACTGCATAGGATTGAGCAGAGGCTGCATAGGGAATCAATTCCGAGCATGATATCTCTGTAGTTCCTAGGCTACTCTTATCTATCTTTCTGTCCTATAAGATGTCTGTGACATACTTGTAAAGATCTTGCTGTGGAAGCGATGTAACTATGGATTTGGTTGAAGATTGTTAATATACCTGTAGGTTACTGTATGATCTTATGAGTCACACGCATGCATGATGTCTGTGATGCTTTAAAATTTTATTTGCTTAATATCTAGTCAATATTCTGAGTGTTCTTGCGTATATATGATGTTGATGCAATCAATTCTATGTTAATCATGAGTTGTGGATCCCTCCATCACCATTGATCTCTTCCCCCCTTGCATGCGGTCGCGACACGCCTCGGGTGAGACTCTCTGCTCTCCAGAGTAGGGTGATAATGCTGACGTGGTTCTAGACTACCGCAGATACCCTTGTTTGCTCCAACCTCTGAACCTAGGTCTTGCCTGCGAGACCTGTTTCTTCGCCAATAAGGAGGGACTGCATTGGGTGGATAATTTCAATTCACTAGAAAATTTGGCAGAAATTCCGACAGCCAATTCGTCGCTATTCCGACACATAGTCGTTGCAAGAGAGACAGTTCGAGGGCAGGAAAAACGTGGTTTACCATACCGTCGCAGTTCCAACGCAATTAAAAAGTGTTTCACTATCGAAACTTTTTCCATCGCTTCCAAACAAGTGTCACTCTTCTGACGTTTCCCAATCCGTCGCACTTCTGACCTTTGTAAACTGTTGCACTTCCGACGAAATGTGGTCCGACATTTTGAACGTCGCTCTTCCGACGTCTGTAAACTCTCACAATTATGACGAAATGTGGTCTGACGTTTTGAATGTCTCTCTTTCGACGTTTGTAAACTGTCGCAATTCCGACGCAGTGTGGTCCGACGTTTTGGATGTCACTCTTCCGACAGTTGTAAACTGCCACAATTCCGACGAAATGTGGTCCGACGTTTTGGACGTCGCTTTTCCGACATTTGTAAACTGTTGCAATTCTGACGAAATGTGGTCCGACGTTTTGAACGTCGCTTGTCCGACGTTTTTATACTATCGCTCTTTCGACGTTTCTAATCTATCGCGATTCCAACGCTTACAAGGTGTCAGTATAGCGACGGAAGGTTCAATTTTAAAAAAAAATTGAAACTTTAAAAGAGGAAAAACGTTGTTTTGAATATATTATATGAAGTAAAATAGTCCATGAAGTCATTACATTTTCACATCTGAAGATTGGAACCCAAATATCCATCCAGAAAAGTGGAAGTCCCACCCCAGACAATGATAGAAAAATACTCCATGTCACATACAGGGACATGATATAAAACCCAGTAACGGTCCACATGGAGATTATCGACAATCTGAGAAAGCATCCAAATATGCCCAAGGCATCTATAAGAAAGTGAAATAGCAGTATGTAGACTAGTAAAGCAACAGATAGAGTACGTACCGACGTCCATTGTTCCAAATACAAATTAAAGTACCCAAAATCCTTGAACAGAGAAAAACGCTAATCATGTGAGGTGTGTGATATGTCCAAAATATAAAAATACCATCAGACCATATCAATAAACCAGCAACATAGACCAGCATCGCTAGTTTTGAAGGTAGAGTGATAAACATTAATCATTTTTTTTCACAAGAGAAAAAAAATTATTTTGAATATATTATATGAAGTAAAACAGTCCATGAAGTCATTACATTTTCACATCTGAAGATTGGAACCCAAATATCCATCCAGAAAAGTGGAAGTCCCACCCCAGACAGTGATAGAAAAATACCCCATGTCACATACATGGACTTGATATAAAACCCAGTAACGGTCCACATGGAGATTATCGACAAATCTAAGAAAGCATCCAAATATGCCGGAGGCATCTATAAGAAAGTGAAATAGCAGTATGTAGAATATTAAAGCAACAGATAGAGTACCGACGTCCATTGTTCCAAATACAAATTAAAGTACCCAAAATCCTTGAACAGAGAAAAACGCTAATCATGTGAGGAGTGTGATATGTCCAAAATATAAAAAGACCATCAGACCATATCAATAAACCAGCAACATAGACCAGCATCGCTAGTTTTGAAGGGAGAGTGATAAACATTAATCATTTTTTTTTCACAAGAGAAAAACGTTGTTTTGAATATATTATATGAAGTAAAACAGTCCATGAAGTCATTACATTTTCACATCTGAAGATTGGAACCCAAATATCCATCCATAAATGTGGAAGTCCCACCCCAGACAGTGATAGAAAAATACCCCATGTCACATACAGGGACTTGATATTAAACCCAGTAACGGTCCACATGGAGATTATCGACAATCCGAGAAAGCATCCAAATATGCCCGAGGCATCTATAAGAAAGTGAAATAGCAGTATGTAGAATAGTAAAGCAACAGATAGAGTACCGACGTCCATTGTTCCAAATACAAATTAAAGTACCAAAAATCCTTGAACAGAGAAAAACGCTAATCATGTGAGGAGTGTGATATGTCCAAAATATAAAAATACCATCAGACCATATCAATAAACCAGCAACATAGACTAGCATCGCTAGTTTTGAAGGCAGAGTGATAAACATTAATCATTTTTTTTTCACAAGAGAAAAAAAGTTGTTTTGAATATATTATATGAAGTAAAACAATCCGAGAAAAACGCTAATCATTTGAGGAGTGTGATATGTCCAAAATATAAAAAGACCATCAGACCATATCAATAAACCAGCAACATAGACCAGCATCGCTAGTTTTGAAGGCAGAGTGATAAACATTAATCATTTTTTTCTCACAAGAGAAAAAACGTTGTTTTGAATATATTATATGAAGTAAAACAGTCCATGAAGTCATTACATTTTCACATCTGAAGATTGGAACCCAAATATCCATCCATAAAAGTGGAAGTCCCACCCCAGACAATGATAGAAAAATACCCCATGTCACATACAGGGACATGATATAAAATCCAGTAACGGTCCACATGGAGATTATCGACAATCTGAGGAAGCATCCAAATATGCCCGAGGCATCTATAAGAAAGTGAAATAGCAGTATGTAGAATAGTAAAGCAACAGATAGAGTACCGACGTCCATTGTTCCAAATACAAATCAAAGTACCCAAAATCCTTGAACAAATCAAGAAAAACGCTAATCATGTGAGAATTATAAGTAAATTTAATCTATTAACATTGGAAATAAAATTACACCGAAGTCAAAAACATTTCCTGGCCAGACTCATGGAAAATTTTTCATCAAAAAATCAAAAAATTAAGAAGACTGCCCTCATACGGGGAAACCAGTCTTGAACGTTTAATTTACATAATTCAAAAATATTACAAAGGTCTAGCACAGTAAAATAATCTAAAAGAAGCCCAATTAAGTGGGCCTGCTAAGCAAGAAAAACAAATTAACCAAACTACTCCTCCGGTGGTTCCTCCACGATTCGGCACCATGGGTGCAGTCTCAGGCGCAGTGGGCACAAGAGGAGACGGAGAAGCAGAATTCCAAGAAAGAGAGGAAGACAGACAGAGACAGAACCGAGAGAAATGCAGATATGCAGTAAGGTCTAGGCAGCAGTTCAGCTGGCCACTTCTCCTTATCGTCAGAGTTAGCAGGCAGTGTAATCCAGCAACTGGCTCATCTGAAAAACCATAGCGAAACGCCATTTTGTCGACCCGACTGCAATGCAATCAAAGGATGCCCATCATAATAAATCTCTGATCATTAATAATGAGAGCCGAAGGCCAGATCATATTGGAGCATGCGGAATTGCTCACAGGAGTGGAGGTCCGATCTTGAACAGTGTTAAAACTTAATTAATACGAATTTGATGTGAAAACTTAATTGAACAACGTTAAATGTTAATGTGATTGATATGAAATCGCCACATCATGTCCCATCGCCTTAAACGCCATCGAATGCACCCGCAGCCGGGAGCAGGGCAAGTTTTGATTGAGGACACGTGGCAGAAATTGATTGGAGCGGGTCTTTGTTTGGGCCGCTCACGCAGTGGAAATCCGGAC
>MU968411.1:56127742-56288005 GCA_034641835.2 Pinus albicaulis
CCAATGTTGTTGTTCGCGAAGAAGATAGCGCTTCCAATCCCTTGCTCCGGCAAATCACAATTCTCCCACTTGGTGCGATCGAACACCTGCACATATAAGAAACACGACGAACACACAAGCGTAAAACCAAATATATGCAATTATGTATCAGTCAGAGAAGATACTACCCATAATCACAAAGTATGAACAATACGAGTGGAACCATAACCAAAGTCGCTTATTATTAATCAATAAAAAGAAAGATACATCCTGGCTCTGACGCTGAATCTTCCTTTGGCGGGTCGACAGAGGAGTACGTCTCGGTAAATCTCATCGGGAAAAGGACAAATCTCTCTCTCTTTGGCTATCTGACGATAATCTCCTTACAATTGATTCAGCTCTATTCAGGCCAGCTTGCAAAGGGAAAATTACAAGCTTATATAGATGGTGGAAGGGGAGTTGGGATCCCTACAATGGTGGGATTGGCCCTATCCTCAAGGAAGCTTCCATGATAGGTGGAAAACCACTTTCCCTACATGGAGATCCGAAGCCAAACCTCCAAACTCAATTTAGAGACTAGTTCAGGAGTTGGTTGGAATCAAACTTCCGCCATTTATTTTAAAAAAACACTCCTTATTAAGCCTGGCACAGGTGATGCATTGGGACAGAGTGCTAGTTGGGGTGCCCTATTTGGTGGATTTCCCCCATTGGCACAAGGGCTGAGCTAGCTAGTCGCGCCAAGGATAAAAAGACTATCTTTAGGGCTTTTCACAGGAAGTTCTCTTTAGGGGAATGATTTTCCTTGTCAAGGGGGATGCCATGAAAGTGGTTTCAGGTCATGTCACTGCTCACAGATCACGAAATAAGCCCTCCAATGTGTAGGATGGGGAATTTGCAGGGACAGTGATAAATTACTGTGTAACATATGCCCCCTAAAGGATGAGGCCCGAAAGAGAGAGAGGGGTGAAATGCTTTACGAGAACATGTCCAATTGAAAAAACTACCGTCAGAAAACATGCGTAGAAAAGTACAACTGATATCTCAGATACATGATATATATGTGGTATGGGCGCAGCCATCCGTAACAGAGTATACAATGATCAAGATCCAAGGTATGGATGCAGCCATCCAGTAAGGATCGATAAATAGACTCAGGTATGGTTGCAGCCATCCAATCAATGAGTAATGTAATCAATCATAATAATCCACAAAATCGCAGCCTGGATTCTAACATATAAAATCCAGGGTCTTGCGCTCCATCTTGACCCGAACAGAGTACAAGTTCAAGCATGTGAATAAGTGAGCTGAAGTCGAACATGCAAGAACATCGTCTAATTACCAGCCAATGATGAAAGTTGTTAATAGACATGAGAGGAACCACCAATAATGACAATGGCCCTCAAGGTACTATAGGTACAATCCACGTCATGTGAATCAGTGAGCTGGCATGGAACACCCGCAGAATCATTCGATCGAAGGTCAATGATGAAAACCTTGCATCAAATGCAAAGAAACTTCCATTGAGGCATGCAGGCTCCAAGGTACCGGAAGGGAGTCCCTAGATCAACTTCCTAGATAATGAGCTGAAGTCGATAGGAAGTGACCTTGATCAAAGGTGGGCCATAGTGTTTCCCACATCATCGACGCGAGACAGAGGAAAATAATGTTGCGAATCAGGATCAGATGAGAATCAGAGGAAAGTTGAAACTTGCAGAGGTCAACTTCTCTTGAACATATCGGTGGCACGATAGTGGATTTGGCGGTATTTGACATCAAAAGATCATAGGTCGTAATGACAAGGAAAAGAGAATATGGGAGGTCAAAAGGGATTACCCAAACCCATGGAGGCAAATAGATAATGAGATGATATGTCCCCAACCCGACATGAATGCAGACAAGTGCCATGTTCAAGAGCGACATACTGCCGACACGACAACGGTACTGGTTCCATTTTTCCCCACCATTTCTAGTGAGTACCCCAATTATTTTTGAAGACAAGCTTGAAGGGGATAGCATATGCTTGTAATATAAGTTCATCCTTCGGACGAATCCATCCTAGTACATTTAACGAGCCCTAGGAAGGAGGAACTCGAATATCGTCATTACGACTGAATCTGATGTCATCAGGGTTTAATGAGTCTGACAAAGGAAGAACTCGGCATGTTTTCATGTTTAGAGAGTTTGAAAAGACAACAAAAAAGAAAACTCCTACGATCCCTTTTCATAAATAGTTTCTCAGATCCAAAAAGGTAGAAAACCATGTCTGAGAAAATCTCCTAGTCGCGATAGGCTAGGGTATTCCTTTTTCGTAATTAATCTATCCTAGCCTAAAAAAGGGGTAAACGTATACTGGGTAGATGTCGTTTCACAGCCACTTTAACGAGATCAAAACGACAAGGAACTTGGCAATCTTTTCATGTTTAGAGAGACAGAAAAGAGCTGAAAGATGACTCTAGAATGACTTTTTCATGTTTTTAACGAGTTCGAAAAAGTATAAAATACAACTCGTGTCACCGTCCAAGTCACGTAAAAACCTGTTGCTGCACATAAAAGTAAGTGTAGAATCCATTTTTCAAAAGAATATATTAAAATATTTACAAATGGTAAAAACATATTTACTTTTACTTTTTACCTTATTTAGAGAGCAACAGTGAGCTTTGCGTGTGCAAACTTCTGACAGTGATTGCGATCAATTCAGTACATCATTCGGGTTCTCGTTCATTACAAGTAAGACACGATCCCCTTAGCTTTGTTTTGATTTATTTTTTGTAGATTTCCATTGTGTATTCGACCTCTGGAAAAGATCTTTTGCAAATTTAGGGCTCTGCCAATTGGCGTGGGTATCGGGCACAGACCCGCGCCAGTTGGCTCTTTTATGCAAAGGGGTCGCGCCAGTTGGCGCGACTGTTAGCTAAATAGTCGCGCCAATGGCGTAACTCAAATTTATGCATTGATTTACGAAAAATTTAGCCATTCAAATGAATTTTTAAATGTCAGAGAGATCTAATAGGGCATTTTTTACCATGTTGGTGCAGATATCCAGGCACAATGGTAATTGAATGGAAGGAGAGGGAGCATGGGGAATAGGACGAAATGGCCATGGAAAATGAAGCTTGCATGAACGCCCTTCCAGACTGTGGTCTCAAGAAATTTTCCCTTACACCATGTTTGAGAGCTCAATGTGAGCTATTGCAGTATTTAGTTAGCATATGGGACGAGAATGAGGAAGTATTCAAACTCTGAGACCAAGTACTAGCACTCGAGGTCTCTGATGTTTATTTTATAACTGGATTGTCGCGTAGAGGCCCAGTGCCAATCATGACGGGCAACAGACCTTCTGGGGAGAAAATGGATATGGTAATGGTAAGAGTGTGCCTAGGGGCACAAACAGGATCAGGTAGTGGGAAATAAGACATCCACATTGTCTGCGATCTAGCACTTCGAGTAGTGCTTCATACCATTACACGGGCTGCAGGATCACAGGCCCCGCACGAGGCAACCAAGGTGCAGCTCCTACTAGCCTCCGAGTGCATGAAACCTACATTGTTCGATTGGGCCACCGCAGTGACAACCAACATCAAAAGGAAGCTTACAAAATGTAAGAAATCCAAACTGAAATAGTTTGGATACGGTTCCATTCTAGTGTTGTTCATCTTGGAATGACTACCCATTTTTCAGGGCCAAGGGGAAATAGTTGCTGAGCCGACACTGAGGGAGCCGAGGATGGCTCAACGGGCAGCACTCATGCCCAGATCAGGAGGGGGCCAGCAGATTTCCTGGAGGCCCAAGTTCTTTATATGGTTACGGCATCAGCTGATTGTGGTTGAGGATTGGCCTTACGCAGGAACCAACTTCACGGGAGACCCGAATCTCCCACTTCCGGAGGGGGACAACTGGGATGAGGAGATGGGTATGACTCTTTTTTATTTTTTATGTATTTATGATTTTTTGGTGATACATGTCTATTCTAACAATAGAAAGTAGATGTTGGCCCAGAGAGGCCCGCGGGCATGTCACCCATTGCACGGAGGACCCATCTCGCGCATGATCCTCAAGCTGAGGGTGGCGAAGGGAACGAGTTGATCCAGAACCTAGATGGCATTGCCTAGGGAATCCTGGACTATGCACGGCTGGCAGACGTCCCATTGGCTTACCAGCGACACACTGTGGGGGTGCCTAGTTGCCTTCACCAACTGTTGAGGTGATTGGTGCGCGCGGTGGCATGTTACCACGAGCACCATGCTGATTAGCTATCTAGGGCTTTTCATATGCATATTTTTTGAGAGACATGTTGTCTCCGGCTATTATTAGAAAAACATGTATATTTTTTGATTTTATGTGATGTACACAAACTGCAAACTATTCGACATATATATCTACATATCTATTTCTGGATGGATCTTTTTACATGTGATGATGTTTTTTGTTTATAAGTTGCCCAAACGTCTATCTAAAACCAAATTAGCTACTGCATATGTTAACGCATTCATGTGTCTGGGTATATGTTGATATGTAATGTAATCAAAATTTCTTTCTAGTAAATGAATACATAGATACAATCGTAAAATGGATGGGTTTCTAACTAAATAATGACCGTTAAGTTGTAATACTACAAGCTGTGAGTCCAGATACACAAGTAATGCACGAATACCAAGGTTAAAAACATCATTTAATCATTCTAAAATGGCACTATACTCTGCGACATTATTTGTGGTAGGCCCTAGACACACCCTCCAAATTAACCAACTCACCAGTAGGATCATAGATTACCCAGGCTGTCGAGGACAGATTCCTAGTACTGCGGGAGGCACCATCCATGAAACTGAAAAAAGGATTAATAGACATCTGCACAATCAAGAAGATCCAATCAGCAGAAAGACGCTTACAAATCACACCACACCACACATGCACAAAAATGAAAAACACTCACTTATGTACGGACACACCACACGAGAATGACTCAAGCGTAGTATTTTTTGAGTTACATCTCATTCCTAGGCTGCGCCAAGGGAACTCCTTCGTAGTTGATAATCTCATAGGCCCCATTTTTTAATACTCATTTAACTATATAGGTCCCATGCCACATGGGCTGGAATTTTCCTGCTCCAAGTTTATCGTGTGCTTGGTCGTATAGGAGGATGAGGTCCCCTTCAATGAAATAACATGGAGAAACAGATTGATCGAAGTGGGCTTTGACCCGATTTTTTTGTGTCTCAATAACCAAGGCAGCTAAGCGACGGGTTTCATCCAGTCGTTCCAAATACAAGATGCTTTCTTCCTCCGGAGAAGTTTCAAGCAATAGTTCCACAACCAACTTCAGGGAAGGAATTTCACATTCAACTAAGAGAGTTGCTTCCAAACCATACACCAATTGAAAAGGTGTTAATCCGGTTGCACTCTTTACAGACGTTCTATAAGCCCAGAGAGCTGAGAACAATTGGAGATTCTAGTTGGATTTGTGGATACCAATCGTGCGTTGAAGCATTGTGACCAAAACCTTGTTCACAGCCTCAACCTGGCCATTCCCCTGGGGGTAGTATGGCATTGAGCTATCATGGCGTAAGCCCAACTTTAACGTCAGCTCAGCCATCATGTAATCCTGAAAATGAGTGCCATGATCAGTAACAATGGCTTGAGGGACTCCGAAATGTGTAATAACATGGTTGGAAAGAAATTGGGCAGCAATCTTACCGTCGGCAGCTAATGTAGGCATCGCCTCGGCCCACTTAGTAAAGTAGTCTATGGCGACGATTATATAAGCATGCCCCCTGGCCGAGTGAGGGTTACATGTCATAAAATCTATGCCCCATTTCCCAAAAGGGCCTACGTTAATGACAGGATGCAAGGTTAGGGGTGGCGCACGCATCTTGCACTAAAAGACCTGGCACGCATGACATTTTTCGGACTGCAACAATACAGTCTTTGAATATAGACGGCCAGAAGTAACACGCATGCAGAATCTTCTGGGCGGTGGCATGTCCAAACATGTGACTGCCATAGGTGCCACTGTGATTGTCATCCAATACTATTTCAGCCTCTTCTAAGGTCAGGCATTGGCGGAGCATGGAATCGACCCCGACACGATACAGGGTATCTCCTACAATGCAGTATGGTTGAGATTGATGCTGAATCCGACGTCAAGAATCCTTTGTCAATTTAGACCGAAACGTGGATGTTTGAAGATACACGATAATGTCACCATACCATGGGTCACGAGTGCTGATAAGAAAGAGCACGTCATCCAGGATATGCTCCTCAGACTTCGATGGAACGAAGTCTGTCGGTAGAGAGAAAATTAGATCAGCAAAAACCAATGATTTTGTCAACTTAGCAGTGGTGAAATCTAAATAGAACTCTTGAAGGATTACAATCCACTTGGAGTACTTGCCCCTAGCAATTGTCGAGACAAGATATACGTCATGGGGTTGCAGTCTGAAACCACGGTTACGGTACGCAATAGGATGTAGTGGCGGAGTCGCTGGACGGCTTGAACTGCGGCGAGGGCCAACTTCTCGACATGAGCATAGCATGTTCCCGTGTCAAGAATATTTCGAGATAGATAATAAACGACGTGTTCATTTCCATCATTGTCATCCTGTACTAAAACCATAGCGATCGTGCTAAACGCAACGACAAATAAAGGGTGAAATCGCGATGATAATCGGGAGGACGTATGAGCGGAGCGTTGGCGAGTAACGTTTTAAGCTTATCTAAATATCATTGGGAAATCTCGTCCCAATGGAAGGGAACGTCTTGTTTCAAAAGACGCGTAAAACCCTTGGCCACTTCCACATAATTTGGAATGAAGCATCGCAGGAAGTTGGCTTTCCCCTGCAGACACTGCAGTTGATGTAATGAGGAAGGGGATGGGAGGTTAATGATGGCCTCGACCTTGAGGGGGTCAAGGAAAATTCCATCTTTAGAGACGATGAATCCCAAAAGACGGCCAGAATCCACGTAGAAGAAACACTTATGAGGATTGAGCCTAATGTTGTAGTGCCTGCAGTGGAGAAAAATCTAGTAGAGGTGTTTGGGGTGGTCCTCACACCGAGCTTAATGGGCTGGCAAATCGTCCAGATATGGATGAACAATATGGCGTATGTCGTGGAAAGCATAAGACATAGCACGATGGAAGGTGGCCCCAGCGTTTTTTAAACCGAACAGGAGCTTTTTATAAGCGAAGGTTCCCCTCGGACAGATAAAGGCAGTATTGTGTTGATCAGTAGGTAAAATATTGATTTTATTGTACCCAGAGAAGCTGTCCATAAGGGAATAAATCTCACTCCCCGCACATTCATCAATAATTTTATCTATAAAAGGAGTGGGGTAATTGTCCTTAGGACTGGCCTGATTGATGTCGCGGTAATCAACACAGACCCGTATAGTGCCATGTTTCTTATCTATAGGGAAGATATTTGAAACCCATTCTGTGAGGGGAATAGGAAAGAAAAAGCCCGTGTTAAGAATTTTTTCAACTTCTTCCTTAATAGCTGCTGATTTTCGGGGATGGACTAGGCATAGGCATTGACGCACTGGTTTCACACCTGGATAGGTAGGAATATCGTGCACGACTATGCTAGGATCAATCCTAGGCATCTCTTCATAGGACCACACGAAAACATCTCTAAATTCACGAAAAATATCAGTATAAACTTGTATCTCTTCAAGAGAACAAGTCACTCCCACATGAATATTCTCAACTACCCACGGTTTGATGGAGATGTCGATCGACATAGTTTGATTGATGTTACTCAGGTTTCCCTATGAAAAGACCTCATGAGTCAATATCAGTGTTTGAAGAGGCGGAGTGGGAACCTGAGATGCAAAGCACTCTAGAAAATCAGACATTTCCCCCAAGCAAGGCATGAACGAGGAACGATGATGTCCATCGCTCCACAACAGATCTTCAAGAGACATTGTTTCAAAAATAGCTTCATCGAAAGGGAAAAATTCTCTTAAAGGGTTAGGCGAATGTGTATCACCAAGCCAAGGGGATTGAGAATATGTATCCAGAGCCATGCTTGAAGGAGCATGTTTAGGAGGAGGAGGATCAGATGCAGCGACAATTTCACAATAATTAATCTCATTTGGAGTTAACGGCATCGATTCTCCGAAAGAGGTCACCTGTTCAGGTGAAGGGATGATCCAAGGGTCATCGAACCTAGAGACCATATTAACTTTAACGGTGTGCGGTGGTGGTGTGGGAAAAATACCCATGAGGATGGGGTCTTTGAAGAGACCGGTTCATACACTGTCAGGGGGATTGGGGATCTGATCCACGTAAGGAATGTTGTTCTCAGAGGATGAGGTGAAGAAAGACAACTGATCCACAGTAATAATTTTTCCCTCATGAGGAAACTTCAGAAGTCGGAAGAGGGTGGACGGCATGCATAACATGGCGTGAATCCAACTGCGACCGAGAAGCAGATTGTAGTTAAGCTTGGCATCAACCACTTCTACTTCTACGTTGACTATCTTCCCCTGTAATGTAATCAGCAAACTCTCGAGAACACCCAGGGGTTTTGATTCCCGACCATCAAATGCTACTAAGGCATTGGGAGATGATGAAAGAGCCAGAGAGCCAATGGCCTTCCAGCAGGCAGATGACATAACACAGGTGGAAGCACCTTCATCCACAATGGCTCTATGGATGTTAAGGCCATTGATCCTGACTTGTATAACAAGAGCAATTTGATGTGGTAGTTGGGGGGTAAAATTTTCTAGGTCGAAGGTGAGAAGATTAGAATCGGCGAGATCGATTCCACCGATTGCGGACAACAGAGCCTTCCCTTGCAATGGGAAAATTTGAAGAACTTCCAATGCAGACATGGTAGAAGGCACTTGTGCCAAATCCTCAACAGTACTATAGTGTTGGGCCGCACGGGCATTTGGATTGTAGGAAGATCTTCGCAGAATGCCTTTAGAAGGTGGCCTCACAACAGGTTCAGCGCTGAGCTTCTCAATTTCCAAAGGACCGGAGACAGGTGGAGGAGGTGGGCCATCCACTACTTCCTTTCCAGCTGCCTGAAGCGATCCAGCATAATCCTTCGAACGTGTAGAAATTGAGACAGGTGCAGCACCATTCATCATAAAGACTTGGGACCAAAATGGTGCAAATGGTGACGGCTACTCAACCATCTGGGTCTGCTGAGACGAGAACGGTTCTTTGAGAACTGCCGAAGTCCCTTTGGAGCCTTTCAGAAGTTGACAAATTTCAAATCGTCGGGGAAAATCTTTGGTATAGTGATCTCCTTCATAGAGAAGGCAGGGGTACTTCGGTTTACGTTGGGAACCATCATCAGTATGAGGTTTAGAAGATTTTGGTTTTGGGGCGTTGGGTTTGGATTTTCCTTTGCCCTTCTTCTTTCCTTTGTAAGCCTTTTCCGTAGGATTAGCCTGAATGGCGTTGACCTCCTTAGTCTTGGAAGAATATGAAGGGGAAGGAAGAGCAGAATTATTGGAAGAATTGGACTTCTGCTTCCCATTTGAATATTTCCGATAATTTTGAGACACGGAACCAATAACACCATCCATTGTTGGGGTAGGTGGTGCTTTAGAGGTTCCCGGGGGCGGAGCATCAGTCAAAATATCATAAAGCGTGCCAGACTGAGAGTATACCAGGTCAAGATACTGGGCACGTGCGATGGCTTGTTCTTCAGTGACACACACCCCCATAGCAATATCTTGAGCAATTTTGCTAAAAAAGGAGGTGGTCAACCAATGAGTTAGTCGTTGATCTGGTATATCAAACTTGATCAATCTACGACGACATCACCACTCATGAATATGATCATATATATGGGTGGATTTATCTTGCTTCAAAGAAGTTAGGAGCTCAGTCTCGGCTTCGTAACAAACCAGTAACTGGAAGTGAGTCAGAAAAGCCATGGCTAACGTATTGAAATCTTGAAATATGCCACAGGGTAATTCAATATACCACCTAGTGGCAGCGCCAATAAGAGTGTGCTGGAAGAGACGTAGATGAATTGAATCATCTACCCAAGAGTTGGACGAACACCACAGATGGTAAGTCATTACATGAGCTTGGGGGTCTTCTCCAGCTTTACCCTCAAACTTAGGATAGTCGCTGGGTACCTTGGTCAGAACCAAAGGCCAATAAGGATTGTGAAGAATCAGATCATTGGTTAATTTATAAATGTCCAGTAACTCCAAGGTAGCCAAGAATGGAAATTGCGGATTGAACGGCATGCTAGGTCCTTGATAAGGACCCGTACCTATACTCCACACTGGTTGAGCATATCCTTGCCCCCGTGAGTTCTGTCCTGAAGGATTCTTACTATAAGGGGTATAGGGCATATAACCAGGCTGATTTTGTTGCTGGTAACCAGTGTACGGGGGTTGATAACTAGAGTATGGACCCTGATTATATGTCAGCCCCATTTTTGAGCAGTATGCAGATTCGACTGCTGAGTATAGGTGTAGCCAGGTTGTTGAGGATAATAATTAGAACCTTGATGCGAGTTATAAGTTGGTTGAGATTGACCTTGAGGATAGTAACCGCCATGAGGTTGAGCGGGCTACTGATAGGTGGGACCCTACTTTGCCTGATAATTATAGCGCACTGGTTAATTCGGTTGCGGCATCGAGTAAATCGGATGTTGGGCAGGGTTGACAAGGTGTGCAGGCTGGCCTAGTTGGACAGGTTGACCTGGCTGGATGGGCTGCCCTGGTTGAATAGGTTGACCCGAGTAAACAGGTTGCACCAGTTGTGCAGGTTGACCTGGCCAATGTGGGACACCAGGCTATGCCAGATGGGTCGGTTGGCCTGGTGGTGGAATGGGGCCAAGTTGTGGCTGGTAACTGGTTTGACCTGCAACAGGACCATAAGATGATCCTGGCTGATGTGCAACATTCGGACGAATAGGATACTGAGGTTGCATAGGTTATGAAGGTTGGACTTGCCCCCCAGGACCGTACAACAGCCCAGGTTGGTACCTCGGCTGACCTCCGGGTCCTTGAGGTTGACCTGGTTGAACCCCAGGGTGAGGCTGCATAGGTTGCCCTGAAGGGTTGTAAGATTGTCCTTGCGGACCGTATAACAACCCCTGCTGGCCCGAAGGGTAGCCATGTAAGGGCTGTCCTTGCGGGTCATAAGGATAACCAGGTTGGCCTAAAAGTTGGCCCTGAAAGGGTTGTCCTTGCGGGTTATAAGGTTGCCCAGCCTGGTTAGACGAAAAACCTTGACCATGAAGATAAGCCTCTGGAGCGGGTAAACGTAAAGGATTCCCGTACTCGTCGTATTGATATGTAAAAACGTAAATGAGTGTACCATCCTGTGCATAATGCAAAAAATATGGATGGTTGGGATCTTGAGAGGATTGTCCGACCTCAGGGTTCGATTTATGTAGGGACAATCGATACTCCTCAGGAGAGATGTTCTCTGGCATAGCAGACGCTATATAGATGTCTTCAAGAAGCGACACAGCCCTTACGGACTGAGTAGTAACAGTGGGTGTGGATGCGACCACACAAACAATGGGCCTAATGGGTACAGAAGTGACCTGAGGGGATGACTTGATGGGTGTCCTAGGAGACATCCCCAATGAAGGAATAACCAGCCTTGTAGAAGGAGTTGATATCCCCATAGAGGCAACGGCGGTCGTAATCTGACTTAAATATCTATACCCTGTTGGAAGTGAAGGACCGGGCGAAGAAATGACAGATAATTCGGGGTTGTCTTTTTGGAAAAACTAGTAATCTTCACCAGACGTGGGGATTTCCTCACTAGGAGAATGGCTGGATGCACCCATATCTGAACCTGTCGCTACATCTTGTAGGAGATGTCCAGGACTAGGAGGAATAACAGCAGCTAGAAAAGGCGAACCTGATGTAAGAGGAGGGAAATTTTCTCCTACTCCAAATCCAGTCCAAGCATCAGATAAGGGCCAATTGAACTCAACTGGTCCTCTAAATGGAAGCTCAGATAGAACCAGTCCCCCGTCGGGAAACTCGAAAATGATGGGCTACTGTGGTTCAATAGAGGATTGTGAGACCTCTAATGAATCGTCCGTATATGGACTACCAGTAGAAAAAACTGAGGGCTCTGCCACTGTGACAGTAACGACAAAAGGAAAATATCAAACACAACACATGGGCTAAAAAATCGAAGCACACAATCAAATGGCCAACAAGCAAATTCTAAAATGGTGTGTGATTGCAGGTGATTTATTTTACCACATTGAAACTTAGAAACTTCACCGTTTCATGTTTTAAGAGTCGAGAAATGGATGAAAGGTGACTCTATCTCTTTCAGTTTTGAAACAAGCATGAAAGGACAAGCGCTTGATAATCCTTTCGAATTTAAAGAGTCAGAAAAGATAAAAATGACTACTTAGGAATTCTAGGCAAAGGGTGTACCGAATAACCGTGAACTGCAATATACACCTTGGTTTCAAAATGAAGGAGAAATCAACCAAGGACTTGACATACGTGCAGACAATCTCCCCGAATGCTGTGTCTGGTGTATAATGGGTATAGGGCGGCAGACTCGGCTTCCTATGGATAAAGGATAGCAACCTAGTGGGGTCTCCCTTTATATACGCGATGGTACTAGGAGCACAAGTCTGTACTAGTGTTGTCTAAAGCCAAGAGGCGAACGACAGCTACTAGGTTTAACGATGCCAGAACACGTCTCTAGCCTAGAACTCTAAATATTTCATTAATGTTTCAATGTTTCCTTAGTTTAAATTGAATAAATTTTAATGTTAATCTTCAATTATGTTTCAATTTTCAGGCCCTAGAGAGTGTTATGTCTTAAAATCTCCAAAATGCACACTACATGCCACAGTATATCATTTCATTCGATGAAAGCTAATTATGAGAGAGTTAAGAGATTTTCACACAATAACAAAATGACCAGATAACAACCAGTGATGTCTCTAATGCAGCTAATGGAAACTAAAATCTTTTCTTTCCAAGTTACTAATCACTAATAACACATAAAAGATTCGATTTTCATTAACTAATCAAAAGCAAAAGAGATTTTTGTATTTTCAATGTTTAAGAGCAAATTGCACTAAACAAGATGAAAACTAATGAAAAGAAAAATTTGAGAGGTGATAGCAAAAGAGAAAAGATAAGCAAGTACACTCGACAAAAAACACACAATCAGGCCTCAAATTGACAAAAAGTCCCTCAAATCAAAAGAAATCCCGAAGACTCAAATAAACCGTGTAATCTAGGCCCAAAACGAGACAAAGAGGAATTCGAATGAAGAAGAATCCAATCACTCAAATAACGCAACAAAATGATAGACAACCATCAAACGAATGTAGAGAAGAAATCACAAAGTTGACTGAACAAGTAGAAACCAGGAACTCCCGCGGGAGGCTCGACACACTGTAGCACCTAGATGCCTTAGGGCTAGAATGTAAAATCGATGGTAGAAGGCAAAAAACTGGAGCATGAAGTTCACACTCAGTCAAACAAGGCTCCAAAACACTCAGGCAGTCGTAAAAATGAAACCAAAATCACAGATCAAGCTCAAAAAGCTCAAGACAAAGCAAACCCTAGCACCTTATAGAATTGGAGTGACTGTTAGGCTGCAACTAGCGCCAGAACAGCATTGGCATGGGTAATAAGCGCGACTGTCAGGCTAATAAGCACGCCAATCGAGTTTACTAAGTAAAAATAAAAAAGAGGAATCCAAGAAGTAGACCAGTGATGGTGGGGCTAAACAAAAGCCAAACACTCAAAAAAAGAGCCAACAAAAAGAGTTGATCAAGCAGGCAAAGATAAGAATTGACTGAAAGGACAAGACAATACTCAAACGAATGTCTTCCCCAGTGGAGTCACCAATTTTTTGTAGAGGTAAATCCCCTCTGTGGACAAAGGCAATCCCTACTAGCCCAGATCGGGTCTAGCAACAATCATATCACGCTAAGATGCAGGTTCCTAATTGCAATAGACCAAATTGCGAGAAAGGCCTACCTCAAGTCCAACACTGTTGTTCACAAAGAAGATAGCGCTCCTGATCGCTTGCTCCAGTAGATCACAATTCTCCCACTTGGCGCGATTGAACACATGCACATACAAGAAACACGAAGAACACACAAGCGTAAAACCAAATATATGCAATTATCTATCAGTCAGAGAAGATACAACCCATAATCACAAAGTATGAACAATACGAGTGGAACCATAACCAAAGTCGCTTATTATTAATCAATACAAAGAAAGATACAACCTGGCTCTAACGCTGAATCTTCCTTTGGCAGGTCGATAGAGGAGTACGTCTTGGTAAAGCTCATCGGGAAAAGGACAAGTCTCTCTCTCTTCGGCTGTCTGACGATAATATCCTTACAATTGATTCAGCTCTATTCAAGCCAGCTTGCAAAGGGAAAATGACAAGCTTATATAGATGGTGGAAGGGGATTTGGGATCCCTACAATGGTGGGATTGGCCCTATCCTCAAGGAAGCTTCCATGATAGCTGGAAAACCACTTCCCCTACATGGAGATCCGGAGCCAAACCTCCCAAATCAATTTAGAGACCAGTTCATGAGTTGGTTGGAATCAAACTTTCACCATTAATTTTTAAAAAACACTCCTTATTAAGCCTGGCACGGGTGATGGATTGGGACAGAGCACCAGTTGGCGCGCCTTATTTGGTGGATTTCCCCCATTGGCACGAGGGCTGAGCTGGCTAATCGCGCCAAGGCTAAAAAGGCTATTTTTAGGGCTTTTCACAAGAAATTGTCTTCAGGGGAATGATTGTCCTTGTTAAGTGGGATGCCATGAAAGTGGTTTCAGGTCATGTCACTGTTCACAGGTCACGGAATAAGCCCTCCAATGTGTGGGATGAGGAATTTGCAGGGAAAGTGACAAATTAATGTGTAACATCAGGCATAAGCCCTAATTTTATACAACATGATGGTCCAGATTTTGTATATTTTTGAACACTCTGAATATATATATATATATATATATACATCAATTTATATGATGTGATGACATAAATGTATGATAATGAATGATGTATTTGATATATTGTTTAAATTATTGAATGATTAATATGCCAATCAATTGCTTGATTAGCCAATAAATCTACCATCCAATTGTCAACTCAAAGAATATGAATGCATGTTATAAATTGAAATGATCTTTGTAACAAATGTACCCTAAAAAACAATCGATGTAAAAATGGGCCTTGGACCCGATATGTGTTGTTCAACTGCGAAACCACCAGCTGCGAATCCAAGAAAACTAATAACAAATCAAAACCCAAGGATATTGCCTCTAAGATTATATTAATCACTGCAATGTATTCTGCTACGTTGTTCGAAGCAGGACCAATGCAGACACCTCTTGAAACTAACAAATAATCGGATGGATAATGGAGTACCCAAGCCGTGGAAGCCAAGTTCTGAGTATGTCTACTAGCACCATTGGTGAAACCAAAGTGACTCATGTCATCCAATATTACCTACCAAAGCAGATCAAATTCACCAAAATCACACCAAAAATTGGAAACCCAGATATGCACAAAAACAAAATATATACAACAAAGCAAGATGCTAGGCCAAAGCCTAGGCATAATACTTTTTCAAATAGAGCCCATTTATGGGCTCCACCAACTCATTTCCATCAAAATAAATCAAGGGATAAGCTCCTTTCTTCAGGACCTTTCTAACGATGAAGGGGCCATACCACATAAATTTAAACTTACCTACCCCCAGGGCATCATTCTCTTCGACATAAACCAAGACAAGGTCACCTTTAGATAAAATCCTAGGTTTGACCGCCTTATCGTACTAAACCTTTACCCATTTCTTATGTGCCTCATTCATCATAGTTGCATCTCGACACTACTCAACGAGATGTTCTAGATGAAGGAGGCATTATTTGAGACTAGAAGTGTCAGGAAGAATCTCAACAACTAACTTAAGAGAGGGAATTTTTCACTTAATAAGAAATATAGATTTCAACCCATACGCCAGACGAAACCAAGTAAAATCGGTTGCAATTTTGGCTAACATCCGGTATTCCCAAAGTGCAGGATACAACATAATATGCCAATTGGATCTGGCTTTATCAATCGTCCATTGAAGAATTATCTTCAAGGGTTTTTTTCACGGCTTCAACTTGCCCATTGGCTTGAGGATAATAAGGAGACAAATGCTCCTGTCGAAAACCTAATTTCAGAGAAAATTCAACCATCATGTTGTTCTGAAAGTGACTACCATGATCAGTGATAATCTCTTTGGGAATACCAAAATGAGAAATGACTTGATTGAAGAGGAAACGAGTTGTTGTCTCACCGTCATTCCCGAAAGTAGGCATAGCATCAACCCACTTCATGAGGTAGTCTACGGCTACTATAATGTACTTGTGTACTTTATCCAAAGGTAGGTTACAAGTAGAATAATCAATACCCCACTTTGTAAAGGGTTCGACAGTAACTACAGGAAAGGGAGGAGTTGTATGAGCACACATCTTTCGAGTATAAACCTAAAACGGATGACACCTTTTGACCAATTCCATAAAATCTTTGAAAATCGAAGGCCAAAAGTATCCTGCATGAAATATTTTTTGGGCTATAGCAAGCCCAGATAAATGACCACCACAAGCTCCATTGTGGCAACCATTCAGCACAACCTCGTCTTCTTCAAGAGGTAAGAAGCGTCTAAGGATCGAATCGACCCCGCAATGATATAAAGTGTCACCAATAATCAAATAACTTTTGGCTAAGTGACATAACTTTTGACGCTCATCTTTCAAAAAATTCGAGGGAAAATTCGTAGTCTGGAGATAAACTATGAGATCCCCATACCAAGGATCCTATGAAGAAATGAGAAAATGATTTTCATCAAGAAGTGATTCATCATAAACAATCTCTTCTACATAGGGCAACTCAGAAATTAATTCCGCAAAAATTAATGATTTCTTGGACTTGGCAGACATAAACTCAAGATCAAATTCATGAAAAAACACAATCCATCAATTGTATTTGCCCCCAATTAGTTGCCTACTCAGAACAAACTAAAATGGATTGACTACTGCCAAAACGTAAGTTTTACGAAGAAGAATGTAATGTCTGAGCCACTGAACAACATGAACAGCTTCTAAAGCAAGCTTCTCTATCAGAGAATACCGAATTTCAGGTCTTACCAAGCCTCGACTAAGGTAGTATATAACATGCTCGGAAAGAGCATCGTCCTCCTGAACCAGAACCATACCAATGGTAGATTCTATTGTTGTGAGATCCAAGAGAAAATCCCTGCTATAATCAGGTAGACTCAGTAAGGAGCAGAGGTCAAAGCTTTTTTCAAAGCATTGAATGAGCATTGAAAATCCTTTCTTTAAAAAATGGAACTCCTTTCTTTAATAATCTCATAAATCCTTTCGTAATATCGACATAATTTACAATAAATTTCCATAGAAAATTAGCTTTTCCTTACAGTCTTATGCTGATCCTTAGGACAGATAGTAATTTGGTTATATCCATAGAAACCGTCCATGAAGGAGAAAATCTCATTCCCCACACACTCATCAATAATCTGATCTATAAATGGTGTCAGGTAGTTATCTTTAGGACATGCTTTATTTAGGTCCCTGAAATTGATGCAAACTCAAATTTTTCCTTTTTTCTTGTCCACAGGAACTGGATTTGAAACCCACTCAGTTAAAGCAACGGGGTAAATGAACCCTTCCTTAAGTAGCTTCTACACCTCATCTTTGATAGCTGCTGCCTTCCTAGGGTTGACCAGACAAATATTTTTCCTTATAGGCTTAGAATTTTCATATACCCTGATCTCATGCTGGAAAATAGATGGATATATACCAATAATTTCCTCATAAGACCAAGAAAACACATCATGAAACTCTCGAAATAGATCGGTGTAAGTCTTAATCTCTTCAGGGGAACACTCGGCTCTAATGAAGACATTCTCTATGATGTTGGGATGTCTGGAGATGTTCACCAGGGTAGTTAGATAAATAATAACCATGTTCCCTTCAGCAAAAACCTATGATGGTGCTAAAGGGTTCAGGACTGGGTGAAGAGGACCAAAAGACTGAGGGCTAGGGAAACTTGATTCAACTTCGTGCAAGTCTGGGAGAAAGTAAAACCGATGATGCAAATCATCCCACGGTACCTCTACACTAGTCATTGTTTAAAGGATTTCCTCTTCAGATGGAAGAGTGGTAACAAGGAAATCCTGAGCCGAATATGAACTGAGAGTCCAAGCCGGAGCCACATCTCCATCCAATTCCTTCGGTGAAAGATAAAATCGAATGGCATATGCAGAGTCAACAATAGAGCTATAAGAAATCTCAGTTGTAGACATATGAAATGTCATTCCACCCACTTGACCTTATTGTAATGTGGAGGTAGGAGAAGGTAAGGTCTAAGGGTCCGAAAAATAATGAGTTCTGAACAACTGTCTTCGAATAGGAGCCCTAGAGGATGAGATAGCATTGATATGAACCGAAGGAGGTGAAAGTTCAAAAGTACCCATCAAGGAAGTGTACATTCCAACCCCTATATTCTCAACAGGTGGCTTGGTATCCTTCACCAAAGGAATGGTTGAGTCAGAAGATGAATTTGGATCTATAGGAGAAAAATCTAGTTGGTCAACTATGAAAATTCTCCCTTCATGATTGAAACAAACAATACGAAATAATGAGGATGCTATGGCATCCATCTCATAGATCTAGTTTCACCCCAACAGAAGGTTAGAGTCTAATCTTGCATCGACTATCTCAACTTTGATATTAATAGTCTTGCCCCCAACACAGATGAGAAAAGTTGGAAAAATACCATGTGGCCTGTGAGAATGACCATCAAACGAAGTCAGAAGAGTGGCTAAAGGGATAGTTGCGGGATATCCAATACCCTTCCAGCATGCAAGAGACATTACACACGTGGAAGCACCCTCATCCATGACAATTTAAAATATATTGATTTTCCGATAAGTCAACCTAACATGGAAAGCCATATGATGGGGAAGTCTCTTTTTAAAATTCGACATATCTAATGTGATCATAAGAGAATTATTTGGATCAGCAACCCCAATAGCAATGAGCAAAGAACTCCACTGAGCCAGACAAGACTGGAGCACCTCTAACGTAGACATGGCACAAGGACTTTGAGCTAGATATCTACAATCGAGTAGTTCTGGGTAGCCTTGGCATTAGGATTGGTCTTCGTACACTTTAAGGACATTTTTGGCATCTGAGGTATAAACTCAACAGTAGGCCTCGTAATATGAAGTGGCTCAGTACTATCAGGAACACCCTTCGATTTCGAAGACATCTTCGCCATAGTCACGAGATCTCATAGCAATATCTGAATGACCACTCATCATGTATATGTTTGATGTATTTTCCCCTTCATGGCTGCTCCTAGAGGGAGCCCTAGTATTTGGATTCGCGCCAGCAAGTAATTGATGCCCTTGGGGAAAAGGGTTTGTTAGCACAGCCTGGGAACTAGAAGAACCCTATTGAGCTAACAATCGTTGCGCATCCTAAATTTTAGGGCAAAGGTGTGTAAGATGACCTCCAGTGCACAATTTGCATGGAAACTTCACTTTCTTTTTATTATCCTTTTTACCCTCTCCAACATGATCGTTGGATTTGTTTTCATTCCCCTTCCCATCCTTGTCCTTCTTCTTGTTATTCCATCCCTTCTTCTTCCCATCAGATTGTTGATTTCCTTTGGGGGTGGAATTTTGGACAACATTAGTTTCCAATGACTAGGAAGGATTTGACACTGAAGGCACAACATAACCAGAAGAAGCAGATTGTATGGAAAATTATTGAAATTGACTTAGCAGGTTAGCTGTACTGCTATCAATCAAACCGATAAGCCCAGCACCATGAGGACCAGGTTTAGTTTTGGCTAAGTCCAATTTGGAGTGAGGAGCATCTGGCAAAATTTTGTTAAGGACTCTAGACTAAGAATAAATCAATTCTAATTGCTGAAACCTAAAAATATACTTCTCTTCAAAAAATACCCCTGAAAGGGATACATCCTTAGAAACTTCTGGCTGTAAATATTTCAAAAACCATTCAAGAAGGAATTCATTCAATATTTGGGCTTTAATGAGCCTCTTCCTTCTTCACCATTCCTGAATATGATCAGAAATGTGAGTTTCCTTATCCTGCTGAAAATTACCCAGGAGGTTAGTCCCAGCGTCATAAAAAATAGGTAACAAAAAATCATTTAAGAACATGGTAGCCAACTCTCCAAAAGTAGCAAAACTCCCCCCAGTTAACTCTATGTACCAATTCGCTACATTTCCAGTTAAGATTCTTTGAAATATTCTCAACCTAATCGAATGATCGATCAGGGAGTTCGAGGAACACTATAAATGAAAATTGGTGATATGATCTGTTGGATCCACGCTGGTCTTCCCTTCAAAATTTGGAATGTCTAAGGGGAGCCTGGTTGGGACCAGAGGCCAACCCAGACTATACCAAACAGGATCGTTAGTCAATTTCGATATATCTGGCAAGCTTAACGTTGCCAGAAATGGTAAGCGAGGAGGAGCCTAGTAATTCCATCCCCCATAGGAAGGATTCCCCACATTCTGAAAAGAATAACTTGGATTTGTTGAGGCACCAGGTTTCAAGATGTTGTTCATAGAGAATATTGGGCCATAAGAAAATCCTTGCGACCCAACATTTGGAGAAGGACCCCCCCCCCGAACATATAGTTACTATACACAGGACCATTCCCTTCAATTGAGGTATTGAATGAATAAGAAACACCTTGTTAAGGGTTCCAAGCATTTAAAAATGGAGAAAAAGCCTGAGAAGTAATCAATGAAGGGAAAGGAACATTTTCTTGCTAACCAGTGAAAAATTACTCCCCGCTCGTAACGCTGTAAAAATAGGGTTCCACCCTAAAAATACATTAGAACATTGACCTCCTGAAAAAGGATTGAAACCTTGACTCTAAAAGGTAACAGGTAAATATCCTAAGGAAGGGGTTGGATGACGGATGTGCCCACTTCTGAAGGGGAACCCTTGAAACAAAGTTGATCCACTATCCATAGAAGGTATGGGCATGGAGACAGCTGAAGCAGTAGAAAAGGAGAAAGAAGGAATTCCACTAGTGGGCATTCCATAAGCAAAAGGACCAAATTGAGAAGCATGTGCTTGGGTCTTTCCAGAGCCAAAAACAACAGCACTAGAAGTGGTTGTTGATATAGAAATAGTGCCTCCTCCCTCAACTAAAAGAATAGTCTAAACACTTTCAGTGTTCACAGCTGAAACTGTGTTCCCAGTCGTGGCCATTGAAAGAAAGGGATATGATGGAAAAGGACTAGCCAGTCTCTCAGACTCGAATCTGATGTATTGAATAACGTGCAGATAACTAGTAGGAAGAGGAGATGGAAGAGACTCAACAAGCTAAGGGATTTCCTCTATTTCTACTTCTTCTGCTGGAAATAAAACTCTAGAGATGAGTGGTGCACACCTCTCTATACTGACACCAACACCAAAACCACCCACAGAAACAACAAGCCCCAATGGAGGATCTCTCTCCACTGCGTTCGAAACCACCGGGTGAAAATCACCCACCGAATTACTCGTACGCTTTCTTGAAGAAGGCTTAACACTCATAGGAGATAACCCACGAAGCCTCCTCAATCGATGAGGCAATCGGTCAGCCACTTTAAGAGACTAATTTTAGACTCAAAAAGCATATGAATATAAGAAATTTAGGAGCAAAGAGCACACTTTAAAAAGTTCCTAAGATACATCTAGACAAGAAACTCTAGTTATTTCCGCTCCGGGTGATTAGGACCAGAAACCAAAATACAAGAAAGAAAAATAATAGGACCTTCCGAAAATAGTCTAGGGTAATTACGCCCCAGGCCTACTAGCGAAGGTAACAAAAATAATTACGCTGACCTTCTGACAATAGCCTTTATCGATGCAAGTCCCCAAGCTTCTAAAGGGCACCCTCCAGAAGTACTAATGGAAGTGATGCAAAGTTTGTCTCAGGTACCACAGGTATTCCCCCCCGCAGTCACCTGTGTGGTCCCTTGGATAGGCAACTAAGGGCACCAATATGTATCGGCAGTGGGGCAGAATGGTCTCAGGTCAAGATTTAGCAACTAGGAGAGGGGGTATCTCTCTTCTCTACCTGCACTATCCCTCGCGCTTGAATCTCTGGAGGAGAGCTTTCCCGATCCACTTAAGAGTGTTGGATTTCACTCTTTAATAAACTTTCTATGTTTAACAATTTTAGCAGCCTTGCAAAGTTAACTCTCCACTCACCTAATCCAAGGCCCTACAACCTAACTAGTTGGTGTACGATTCATGACAATGATACAAAAACTTCTAGTTTATTTTAATTATATCGCTTGTTTTAAATTGGTTGTTGCTTAAGTCAAGGGTACACAGAAGTGAAACTGATGGTGTTTTATGACGCAGAGGAAATCAATGAAAACCTAGTTACATGCAAATGCAACAATTTCCTTTCGATGAAAAGTGATCTCTACATGGGTTCTACGAAAATAATAAGAAAAAACTTTGTTTTTCTTTTTAGACACTCACACTTCACATGATCGAAAAAGGTACGAAAAAGACTAAAATGTTCAAATTCACTTAAAGAAAACTACCAATGATACGCAAATCCTAAGATGCTAACTCTAAAGAAGCAAAAAAGAGTCTCTAGAAAGACAATGGCTCAATCACTTTTTGACAGAAAAACAAGGCTAGTTCCAAACGGAACTCCTATGCATAAGAACGCCAAAATGCACTTGATACAAAAAGAGAGAAATCAATAAAATACTTCCTTAAAAATCAAGCCAAGAACCAAAGAATAGAAACCAACCAAAAGCTTCAAAATATATCATGACACTGTAAAAAAAACTCAAGGAAAAAGCTACGGAAAACACAAAATGTTTTTGGTCTTTTAACTTATAATGGAAGAAAAGAGATTTCAAGAAGACAAGAAAAAACTACCCAAGAATTGGAATCAAGTAAAATGAGTCTCAACAAAGGGTTCAAAGTGCTCAAGCCAACTGTGCTACTTTCGTAGTGGGACTTAAATGAGAAAAAATAATCATGAAACTGAATCAATTGATTCATCATAGTAGCACAATCTTGTAATGAACAACAACTCAAAAAACCAAAAAGAGATTCTTCAAGATTCGCAACAAGACACGTCCAAGAAATCAAGAAAACCAAAATAGACCAAGGAGGAAAAAACCAAAAGTGAAGCAATGCATAGGGCCAAGAAGAGAAAAAAAATAGAGGCTCACTATTCTGAATGGTTAGAACAACCAAGAACTTCAAGAAGTATCTTAGTTGTTCAGCCGCAATTGCAAACATACAAAATAGACAATTCACCAAATGGCTAGGCTTTCAAAAAACAAGAGGGAAATGGATATAAAATCACCATAAACATAGTCCAGAGACCTTAAAGACACCAAAGGAATGGTCCACCATAGACAGAAAATACTACAGAGGCTGAAAACTCAAATTTTCAAATTTTTCCAGCCATATGCGATTTTACAATGTGCAACAAGCATGATACGCGACTCTAACCAAGGAAACACACATATACATAGGTCCCTTTGGAAGATACAAAAGGTATATGCAACTGAGCAGAGACTAAGTTGCGTATGGAAATAAATATAAGGAAAAATAAAAAATTCAATCCTGATCAAGGGACCAGGTATTCTTTTTGATTGAAAAAGACTTACTAGATTGTAAAAAGTGATAAAACCTGCCAAGAACCTACAAGACAGATTAAAAAACCCAAACGAGAAATCAGAAGAATGTGTTCCCCAGCAGAGTCGCCATTTCTGTTTCAGGAAATTTTACCCTAAAGGTCTTGGGTTGATAAACCTTCATAGATCAGGGGCATGTCATTATAAGAAGGACTCACTTAACCAACTTTTATGCTAATAACTAGAATCTACAGGTTGCAGACCTTACCCGGATATCCATCTGTTGTAGTAGATCCTCCGAGGTGCAAACCCCCTGCAACATTGTGTTCCTTAATCTGTAAATTAGTAAAGAATGAACACAAAATCCTAGTTGTACAACATATATATGTTCTAGATGTTAGTGAAAAGCATGCATAATCTCATAAAAACAATATTAAATGAACAATTTATGATCATTACACATGTATAAAATATTATTGACACGTAAACAACAAGAACAAGATGGTACTTCTGTTATTAATGACATGTATAGTAAACAAACATGGAGAGATCACCTGGAATTTTCCACGGCCATTGAGCATACCGTCCTATGGATCCGTCCAGCCCTAGCCTCTCAATATTTCTTCCAAAAATAGTGCACAATGGATGTCACATAGGTTGGTGGGCATCTCAAGGAAACAAGGGTTTCCTGCAAATATCTAGGAAGTGCAGGAGGCATGGGAATATATCATACTTGGATAGGGCTCCAACAGCATATAATATCTATATTTCTCTCTCTCTTCCTCCCTTAGGCCATTCCCTTAAGGGGCTTTTATACTCCCTCAAATTAGTTTTTATAGTTGGGAATAGTTAGGCCAAGGGCTGGGGTGGTTAAGTTACTAGAACAACCATAAACCCTGCCTCTAGAATAGGGAATATATATATATTTTTAATGTTTAAAATGGCATATGTGGTTCTCTATGTGTGGCCTCACATATATACCCGGAAAATTCTAGGTAGAGTCACGTATGGGTTTTAAGATACTGTTTTTTGAGAAATATGTCGAAGTCTGAAGGGAAGGGTTGCCCAAGTCCAATACATAAGTCATCAAGTATATGATGGTGATAAATGATGCTATAGTAGTGGAGGCATCTTAATTTTCAACCATTATCACTATATCTTTATCAAATACGCTCCTATGGGAGTTCAAATAACAAAACAGAGTTTATCACACTTTTCCTTCTATTGGATATGACTTCCAAAAAAACTAAAATAATTGTAGGTCATGGGTGATTCCAATGTTGTGATCGATTGGTCTACCAAAAAGGATTTGGTGGGTGATGTAAGTGTGTAACCCATCCTTGGAGACATTAAGGATGTACTTCTTTCTCTTTGAGAGGGTTAACTTTAATCATATCCTTAAGTAAATGAATAAAATGTTGATAGTCTTCTAAAGAGGGTATATTCTTGCTTCTTGGTTCAATAGGATTTTATTAGTCCATTCATGGGGAGAAATTTGAGGCCATGGAGTCTCTTTTTTAATCTATGCACATGTTTAATTTCCTCGAGTGTGAATAAGAGGGATGGCTGAATTGGTGGACATGTTATTTTTTCCCCTTATGTATAGGATGAAAGTTGATAGTGTTTTTGTATATATTAAATGACAATAATTTGTTTCAATTTATGATTAATCTCTCTGCTAGAATATATATATTATATTTCTTTTGAATATATAAATTATTTTCTTTAGGAAAGAAAATAATGATGAGTGTTACATTTGCTCTAGTAAAAAAATTGTTAATTTAAAATTATTAACCCTTCATAAGCCAATTGTATCCATCATTAAAACCCTTAAATCATCTACATTTTATATAATTAATTTCCATCATCTCGTGATTACGTATAAATTATTGTCAGAGCATAATTCCCATTTTAAATAATCTGAATCTATATATTTTCTTGAAATGAACATTTTAAATACATGAATCATGTATATTCTTAAAATAACCGTTTTAGCAATGCAATTTGTGTTTTAACATAAAACTACACTTTGGTTCTTAGTAGACATATTTTTACCAAGAATGACTATAACCATTTGCAGCTAAAAACTAATTTATTATTACTTATGGACATTGCGTCTTCGATTAATCTATTATCATTCCACTTCAACATTCTGGAGTCCTAATAGACCATGGCCTAATATGGGACCCACAATTTCCACATCATTTTCCATATCATATACTCTGACTAGTATGAGCTTGCCACATGTCTAGGTGCTAACTTGTACTTTCCATGTGTCACCTTTCAATCATCTAGTTGGTTGGCCAATATTTCCATTTATTCCTACCACATGTCACTCATTGTTACTGCCACATCAAAGTTTTTCACCACATGTTACTCCATGTCATCACTATCACCTGCCTTTCCTCGCACACGTAGGCTTCACTCAATGAGCCTCTCATATATCACATTCATTTGTGGCATACTAAATAATAATCTTAATTTTACTACATAGTGGAACATACCTCTAAAAATCACAATATTTAACCCCCTAACAATACAAACCCAATGCACCTTCCCAGTTTAAAAATCCCCTACTTTCACTAGATATTGTAGGTATCCATTTTTTCATTAACATTTGTTTACCCCTTTATATTTTTTCATTAACTTTGAGATACATTTTTTATCCCTACCAATATAAAAACCCTTTACCCCGTATTATATGCTTAATATATTATGTCATTTTTTCCTCAATATATATCCCCCAATATGAATGCACATGGTATGGTATTTCTCCCACACTAAAACCCCCTGTAGTCACACACCTCAGGATATTAGATATTAGGATGTTTCTAGTAAAAGTGTTGATTATCCATAGTTTCTTAGGCTCTTATCCCTTGCTAGCTAGTTTATTGGCTCTTTCTGACTAGGAGAAATGTCTAGGGGCTAGCCTTCTTGGCCTTCTTATCTTGATCAACCTTCTTGGATTTATCTACTTGCTACCTTCTCGGCCTATTCTTCTCACTTCCTTCTCCCACTTGAACCAGTCTGGCTAGTTTCTTCCTCTATCCTTAACATCAATGAAAACATGATCAACAATATCTTCTTTTTTTATTGATGGAAACCCATAGAATCGGAGAACAAGAAATCGTTGGCATCCCTATGCACTTTGAGTGTTTCCTACCAATCTACTAGTGATTTAAGCTCTACATCAACTTCTTTAATAGTCATTAATAGTTAAATTACATACCAATAGTTGATCTTTCATATGGCTCTAAACAGATACTTTTCTCCCCCTTCACTAAACTAGTCTCCAAATTCAACTAAGTGGTTAAACACTACATCAATACTTTGAACCAAATTTGCAACCAATGTCTAAATGTCTTTCCTCTTCTCTTTTTGGGAATATTTGGCTTCTATAGGTTTTTTGGTGGATACGTTCACATTTGTGGGAGATGATCTTAATTTCATTCTCTCTAAAATAACTTTTGGGATCCAATTCTTGAAATGACCCACAACACAATTTATTCTCATGTTTCATGGAAAATCATCGTGTAGTGGATATTGAACTAATAGAGTTAATTCATACATGGGGTAATTTTCGATCTATAGGGGATATTTTCTAAAAAATGTTGGATCATTTTCTACTGTCTAAAGAGCTAAAGAATGGTGGGTGTCATTTTGTGGTAGTTTTTTTTTCACACTAGTGTCCCAAAAGTCACCTCTTTAGCAGTAGGTTGTTTCCTGAAAAGATTACAAAGAATATTATGGTATTGTTAATGGAAATACTGAAAAAAAAAATTAAAGAAAAACTCATAAGGTAAGTAATGCATACAATAACATGAACTCAAGCAGAAAAATACATGAAAATAATTCTGAAATGGAGCAAACAAACCAATATAATAATGGAGAAAACTCCCTTTATTTATTTTTCGTAGTAAGAAGAAGACAATGCTAAAAAAATTTCAGTGATTCCTTTGAGATATAGAGTTAAAATACTCTCAACAAGGGGGTCCCATTCCTTGGTTTCCTTGCAAGCTTCTCCTCCCTCTCTCAAAAGGAATGTGCCAACTCTACAATGGTGGAGTTCTCTTCTTCATTAGGATGATGGATGGCCAACATGCTAGTGCCTTCAATCCTATTGCTTCAACAATTGAAAGTCGGTTTTTCTATGGTAGCGATGGCGAGCATAAAAATGTCTCCTATTTTTCTCTTCCCATGGCCAATTTATATAGAAATTTGTGAACCCCTCTTACCTCTCTTGGCCCAATATTGATAGTGACTCAAGAGTAGAAGAAGATATTCCATTGAGGATTTCATAACTCTTTAATGTGGCTCGAATTTACCTATCCTTAACTATTACTGACATAGAATTATCTTCACCAAGTGTCGGAAGTGGTTATGGATGTTGAATTTTTTCCATCCCCAAGAACGTGCGACGATCAAAGGAAAAAGCGCATTGTGCGCAAAACTTCTTTGTTGTTGGTTGGTTTTCTACAAATTTCTGACTAAACTTTAGGAATTTGTTAAATTTTTTGCTTCATAATGTATTTCTGCTAGAAAATATTTATTTGTACTGTTTTCTTGACATTTTATAATTCCTTTTGCTTGTACAATTTTCTGGTTTTAACAGTTTCCCCCTAATATATGAGGTCTAGGAGGAAACGTATAGCTGAAATGCATTACATTTTCTTTTCTGTGTAACCCTTTTGAGAGAGAGAGAGAGTAAATTTTTGTGGAGACAAGTAGGGGAACCCCTTCTCTGAAGTAAAAAAGTAACCATGCTATGTAGGAAACCTATAAGTGATAAAATAAGAAACATTTCTACGAGGCCATCATGTCCCATGTTTGTGATTATGACTAGTTAATATAATGTGATAGATATTAGTTCTGTCAAGTCACATTGTGATAGTGACCTATTGTTGGTTGATGATGACAGTTGTTGACGCCCTCGAGGGTGTTTTCATTTGAACCAAAAAGATAGAATGTGGAACCCACATGAATTGTCTAGGCATAAAAATTTTGGATGAAGTTATCAATATATGCATGGGTCTTTGACTTCTAGGAACCTTCCCATGTATGATAATGTAAGTGTTGCAGGAATACATGCTTACTAATACACAGGTCTTCGACTAATTTTTGTGGAGTGCAATAGATGTGAAGTATGATACCTCCTTGACATGAAAACTGGTGTTGACATCGAATGTCAGGGGGGCAAATGACATCAATGAGTGATGTAAATTCCCATTGTGCCATCCATGGATGCACCTATGGTGTTGGGGACCCATCCAAGCTATTACCTCCTTCTTGGAAATTTTTTGTTGAAGTAAACAGGAAGGAAGCATCAACCATCTGAAACAAGTACCGATACTAGGTATTAGGTTTTCTAGTGAAGAAGGGCATAATGTGATGAGTTAACAGGACATGATGACAACAAGTGGCTAATACTGATGGTGATGGTTAACTGGCCTGAGTTCGTAGTTGTTAATTTGACTAGTGGTAGTCACAAAAAATTATTCTGAGGGTATCCCTGGGGTCGGTAGCACATCCAGGATGGGTGTATGTTTGCTATAACTAACATGATTGGGTGTGATAACGAATGTGGAACTCTAACCAAGGGTGACTACAGACTGCTGCCAAGTATGAAACATAAAAATATGGGTGGAATTATTTCTCCTAAAAAATATTTGTACACTTGCCAAAACAACGTGAAAGTGGTTTTAGATGTACAAGCACAAAGACAGGTGCCCCATTGACATGTCTAATCCTTCATGTTGATGTGAGGAGGGGTTTTTTTTTAGGGAAGGGGCCTCATTTGTTGGTCTCAGTGTGATATTACTAAGGCGGATGGAATGACACAGATGGGCTATGTTTATGAGGGTGTGGTAGGCCAAATGTGAAACGTGGTGATGCATTTTTTGTTAATCCACTGTAGAAAATGGTGGCCCGGGAATGGGGTTTTGGTATGCAATGAATAAAAAAGAATTATTTTGATAATATGCATAGGAATGAGGTGGTTCCCAAGATGGAGTTGGTGGCCATAGCTCTAGATAGTGACTTATGGTCTAAGAAATTAATGGAAGCCATGGGAGTTGCGGCTCTAGCGACCATCAATGGTGTATATCATGTCCAAGGTGAGGTGATGATAAACATGGTCAAGTAAATGAAGCCTATATATGTATTCTTCAGGAGAAATCATGTCAGGATATGAAAATATTTGGAGGTAAGCCTACCATGTTCAGAATAGGATGATACATGCTCTTGTACTTTTACTACCTTGGAAATACGGTGATTTGGTGTACCTACAACATCTGTGGCCAATATCTCAAGTAAAAGCATCTTTTTCATATAAATAGTTTGAGATAACATGAATTCAAACAAACAAGAGAGGGTGTGCCTATAGTATAAGTTGTAGATCAAATTCCTGTAGTATAACCACCCATCGGGTGTACTTATGGTTCATCATGTTGCGGGTTAGAAAATATCTCATAGGGTTGATAGCTACTACGACAATGGTAGTTTGATGGATGATGTAATGTCAAAGATTTTGTACTGTGTGTACTAGGTCTAAGGTTGTTTTCTCTTTTGGCTCATACTTCAATGCATGCCTGGCTAGGGTTTTTCTTAAGTAATAAATTGTGTGCCCCTTCTTGTTTGGTATGTCCTAGACTAGCACCCTGGCAATGGTTATGTTTGATACAAATAGATATAGGGTGTAACCTTTGTTGTGGTTGGGTGGGTTGATCAAAGGAGCAGAAATCACAATATATTTTAATGCTTAAAATTATTTTTGGGTCTTTTCATCCCAGTTGAAGGGAATTTCTTAACTAAGGAGACACGGGAATCCTTGCACGCAAGTGGCTTAGTTGGGGACAGAGCGACGGAAGAAGTTGGCCTTACCCTGCAGGATTTGGAGTTGGTTTTTTTTTGGTGGTGGTAACTCTTTGATTTCATGGACCTTGAGGGAGTCAACTCTAATACCTTGTTGGGAAACAATGAATCCTAGAAATATTTGGGTGTTGATGTAGAAGACACTCTTGAGAGGGTTCAAGCATATGTTATATTATCGACATCCTTGGAATACTAGTCGTAGATATTCCAAATTGTCAGCACGCATCTTGTATCGTACAGTGAGATCGTCCAAATAGGTGAGGATGAGATGAGCCAGGTCGTGGAAGATATTGTTCATGGCCCTTTGAAAGGTGGCATGAGCATTTTAATTATCGAATGGAATAACTTGGTATGCGAATGTTCCCCAAGGGGTAGTGAATGCAGTTTTGTACTGATCTGAATGCAAAATTGGAATTTGATTATACCCCAAGAACCCATCCATAAATGACAAGGCCTCGTGATTGGCGCAAGCTCCAATGACTTGGTCAATGAATGGGCTGGGGTAGTTGTCCTTGGGACATGATTTATTTAGATCCCAAAAATCGGTACAAACCCAAATTGCACCCTATTTTTTTATGATGGGTACAGGGTTAAAAATCCAAGATGTTTAAGCAATTGGGTATATGAATCTAACTGTGTGGAGTTTTTCTATCTCCTCTTTAAATTTTTTGGCATTATATGAATGTAATCATGTTGTTTTTCATGGACAGTGGAGCCATTGGCCCATGTGTTAATATGATGTTCCACAATGGTGGGACATAGACCTGGCATTTTTGAGTAGTCCCATGCGAAGATATATATATATACTCTTGTAATAGGGAAATTTATGTGGCTAATTCTTCTAGAGAGCATGGTGCCGCCAAAGATATTTCTTCTATATTTGTAGGTTTTTTTGAAATATTCACCTTGATGGTAGGTGAGATATTCCATGTATTCCCTTCCTAAAATGCACCAGGCCCTAGGATGGGATTCTCGAACCAATCTAATTTTCCTAATGGAAGGAAATATTTTGATTCAATGGCTCAAATATCATCGGTTTATGTGCTGCTAGGCACAAATGCTTTTTCTGGTAGAAAAAATGAGTGGTAGTGCATGGAATCCCACAGAAATTTAGATTCTGTCATGGCCTCCAATATGTCCTCATTAGAGTGAAACATGATGTGTAAGGGGGGATTGTTTTATGTGAGGAAATAAGGAGTGTATTTGGGCCTAGAAGTGTTGATCGAAAAACAAGAAAATGATTAAGTGGTTGATGTCGTAGAACGAGATGAGGTTGAAAAAACACAGATGGGATGGGTCTGCACCGTCGAATATACTACTACTCGCGTGGTAGCTGCAGCGGTCTCGACACCAAGAAATGATGAGAAGACAACACAAATCATGGTTCCCACAGATTATGAGATGAATCGTATGCAATTTTGTGTGTCACCATCATTAGATGGCAGAAATATCTCCACGATTATTGGTTTGTTTTGAGTAAGAGGGGGTTTGTATGACCTTGTTGGTGTACAAGGGGAAAAGGATTTTCCCTCTGATGGGAAATGGTGTGGTATGCAAAGATGTTGAAATTTTTGTAACATAGGGCATTCTTCTATACCATGAGAGTGATTGGTGCAAATGTCAGACGTAGTGCAAGTACTTACCGAGTAAATGGTATGCGAGCCAATACTACTTACGACGTAAGTTGAAGACGCTTAAATGTGGTTGTGAGATGGTGCATTTATCTTCTTTGGCCATCTCTGGGTCCTATTTTTGGTGTTATATGGCTCCTATTTTTAGCACTGCTATGTCTGCTTTCAACCGTGGAAGATGTTGAGAATTTCTCTAATGATGAAACTTAGAGAAAATGTGGCAGTAACAGTCAGTGATTTTCTCTTGGTTAGATAAATGTATATGAGGGATGGGGGTAGCTATGCAAATAATGTCGAAGAACTTGGCTGGCACCTGACACAGGTTTACCAGGTGGTTTGGTTTATCATATAGGGCACATGGGAAGTGGGTTTTAGACCCTTCCCTAATGGGGTGTTTGTTTATCTTTCCATGTCTAGGTTTATGATGGTGATGTGAGGGAGGAAATATTTCTAGTGGCTACCTCTCTTTAGATACACATAGAACAAACCTAGATGCTTCAGTATCTTGAGTCACAGAACTCTTCATGGATTCTGAATCCGAAATATCCAAGTCAGTATTTTAGGCGATGAACAGGCACAAGGAATCCAACACCATGTGGAAACAGGGAACGTGGGGAGAATGTTGAACATGGTGATTATCTTCACATATTAGAAAAGTGTGTCATCTACATCTGGCCAAATTTCTTTGGACCACAAGTGTCATTAGGTACCAAAAAATAAATGACCTTAAATCGAGGCACTAATCGATCAAATGATCAGGTTTGTTGCACAATGTGTATAACGTTATGTGAGTTGTGGCATATGTTTGTCTTCTTGGTTTCTGTGTAATAGGGTTGGTTGGGTATGAGCATGATGTTGGTTCTTATCATATGTATAAGATGGTCTTGGATCCGTCTTCCCTTATCTAGATGGATAGATCCTTGGAATTGGATTTCTCTAATGCATGTAACGCATCCCTATATCAGGGGATTTATGAGGAATGATGGGTGTATTTCCCATACTTCTCACATATGGCACATGCATGGTTTGTGTGTAATTCCTTGCCTTGGTTTTTTGTGACCTTTTCCCATTTATTTGGAGTTGGGGTCGCAGTCATTCCTTTGGCATGAAGATGATACTTTAACTCGCCTAACTCTGGCCAAATGTTGGTAGGATGAACAACAATGTTGCACAGTGAACAAGGTGGAGTTGTCCTAGGGGCTTTGGGAGTGTCCACCGTCTTCCCTTTTCTCATTTCCCTCTTGGTGGCATCAATGTTTGCCAATGTAGAGGTCATTCTTGAGTTTCTTGACATGGCCAGTGAGGCCAAATAGTAGACTGACATCGTTAGAGCCATGTTAGGTAATGTAAGTGTTTCCATGACCTAGTTTGATAGATATCGAGGTGGGGGGTGAAAAAAGGGGGTTCTTGTGATGGAATATGGTAGAAATGAGGAGTTAGCAGTAACGAAATCTATGGTATCATTCTCAGGTTCCGGAATTGGTTCGGTGTTTGATGAAATCTCCATGCACACCGCAGCTCTTGTAGGTGTTAAATATTCTTTTGGTAATATAGGAGGGTCACCTGGATACGATCCAAGGAAAGCGTATGGTTTGAATTTTCTGAGGATGAATTCAATAAATGTTGTGATTAGCTTAGCATACGTATCTACATATGGTAGTACAGCATCCAGAGTGGTCACTAGTTTCTTTTCTAATATGTATGTTGATCGATGGCAATGACTTTCCCCTCGTGAGGGAACACCATTACCCTAAAGACAAAAAATTCTATTGCAGTCATTGCATACATATAACTCCTCCCAAGGAGGATGTTATATTCTAATTGTGAATCCAATACTTCAATGTCTATGAGCATTTTCTTGCCGGCCAGGTATGTTGGTATGTCCTGAAAAATACCTATGGCAGCTGATGGGCACCCATAATATGCTTTGAGCATGATGTCAGATGGTTTCAGATCTCGGATCCTAACTTCTGCCAAACCATTTTTGACATGATACATGTATATTCTTCTTCATCTATGATACATTGATGGATGGCAATGTTCTGGATCGAAACTAGGATTTGGAAAGCCACTAGTAAAGGATGCCTTGGGCTTGATTTGTCAAGATAAAATACCATCAAACAATAATCGTAAGGATCAATTGCACCTAATACGGAAAGTAAGGCTTTCCACTGGGTTGGGCAAGATTACAAGACTTCTAATGCTAACATGGTTAATGAAGACTGAGCCAAGTTGTCCACTATAATATAGCTATGAGAATATTTGGAATGATTCCTTGTGCGCCTTACTGACCCTTTCACCATTTTTTTCATGTGCTCAATAGGTACCTTAGAGATGGTTACCGGTGCTACCGGTGCACTCATACTTGTACCTAAAGGTTTGGTATTTACGGGTGCTTCGTAATTTATGTTGCATTTTTGGAATAACAAGTCCTCTCTAGCCATGAATATATCGTGACTACTTTGAGTGTTTCCTATGGCATTGTTTTGTTGGGGTGGTTGTTGTTGTTGGGTGTTAACCACTCCTTGATGGGGGAAAGGTTCTTGCATGATTGCAGATTGCTAGTTTTTCCCCCTTTTCCTTGATTACCATGAATTTTTTTCCACTCAGTGAGTTCAAGGTTTTGGCGGGTTTAATGAAAATACTCCCCACATATGGTGCAACAATGATTTTTCCTTAGACTGGTCATCTTGTTTTTCCTTTGTAAGTTGTTGTTTGGTTCCTGTTTTTTATTTCAATTGGGATTTCCCTAGCTTAAGATCATGGGGGTTGTTGTTGATTGCTTCTCCCTTGTCTTGTAGGTTTTAACCCTAAATAGAAATTATCTACAAACGAATCTTAAAACAGAAACTAAACAATAGCGAGAGCATAAAACATAAAACAGATAAACACAGAGATTTTCCCCTAGATCCCAAATCGGGAAGACTAGCTTGATTTTTCGTTATATTCTTTTTAGTGTTACAACACACATATATATACATCTCGAAGCATACATAAACCCCGGATTAGAACATAACCGTAGTTCCCTTGACCGGATCTACAAAATACTAGGGGTCAAAAACCATCGTACCCCAAAACCATGTGAAAACTCATGCACAAAACCATGGGTGGGTCCGCCTATGAGTGGGTCCACATACCAAAAAAAAAATATTTGGGCCGCTGCCCTAGACCCCGATAGGGGGGGCTGCCACCCCCCCTGTGACCCCCCTGCTGCACCCGACGCAATGTACAACATGTGATACTAGTCATGGAAAGAATATAACACATACCCAAAATTCTCCAACTTGTTTTTTCCTTTCCGCAAGGGGGCCACAAGAGAGCTAAGTCCAGCTTTGCAACAACCATTGTTTCTCTACACCAAGAGAACTTCTTAGTGCTCACAGACTTCGTCAATGCATCTACAACATTCTTCAAATTGTCCACATTTAGCATCAACACCCTTTTATCCTCAACCATATCTCTCACAAAGTGATATTGAACATCAATGTGCTTTTTCTTTGAATGATATGTAGGGTTCTTAGCCAATAAAATTTCACTTTGGCTATCACAGTCTATCCTTATAGCTCACTTCACCAACCCCATAGTTGAACACAATCTCTGCAACCAAACTGCTTCCTTGCTTGCATGAGTGGCTGCCATGTATTCTACCTTTGTAGTTGAAAGAGCCACTACAGATTGTATTTTACTCATCCAACTGACTGCACCTCCAAATAGGCTAAACACATACCCACTTGTAGATCTTCTTTGGTCCAGATCTCCAGCCCAGTCTGCATCAACAAAACCATGAATGTCCAACACTCTTTCCAATTCCGGCCTTCCCTGGTAGCACAAGCCATAATCACTAGTGCCACGTAAATATTTGAAAACCCGCTTCACTAATGTCCAATGCTCCTTCCCTGGGTTTGACATAAATCTGCTCAATAATCCCACTGCATGTGCAATGTCTGGTCTAGTATAGACCATTGCATACATCAGGCTACCCACTGCACTTTCATATGGAACACGGGACATATCCTCCTCTTCTTCTTGTGTCTAGGGACACTGTTTAGCAGAAAACTTTATACCTACAGGAATAGGAACATTCACCAGTTTACCATCTTGCATATTGAACCTCTGCAATAAAGTCTCGACATAATTCCTATGGTTTAACTGGAGCTTCCTCTTTTCCCGATCTCCCTTAATTTCAATGCCCAAAATATAGTTTGCAGCACCAAGATACTTCATGTCGAATTTGGAGAAAAGCTCGGTCTTCAAATCTTGGATAATTTCTTTGGCATTGCCAATCAACAACATATCATCCACATACAAGACCAAATAAATAACACGGTCAACAATTAATTTAAAATAAACGCAGTGATCCTCCTTGCTTCTGGTGTAGCCAAGTCCCCGTATATAGGTATCAAATTTTTGATACCACATCATTGGTGATTGTTTTAACCCATACAGAGACTTCTTTAACCTGCATACAAGTTCTTTCTTCCCCTTCACCATAAAGCCTTCAGGTTGTTTCATGTAGATCTCCTCTTCCAGATACCTGTGAAGAAATGGTGTCTTCACATCCATCTGTTCTATCTCAAAATAAAATGCAGTAGAAACAGATAAAAGTAATCTAATAGAGGTAACTTTGGCAACAGGAGAAAAAATATCACCAAAATCAATTCCCAACACCTAGGAATAACCTTTTGCTACCAACCGAGCTTTGTATTTCTCCACCTTTCCTTCTACATTCATATTCTTATTAAAAACCCATTTTCTCCCAATGGGCTTCCCTCCAGCTAGCAACTCCACCAGATCCCATGCCTCATTTTTGTGCAATGATGTCATTTCATCAACCATGGCCTCCTTCTAGAGTTTTCCATCCTCTGAACCTACTGCCTCCTTGAAATTTTTGGGATCATCATCAGTTATAGTTAATGCAAAAATTGAACAGAAAGCAGATGGACTATACCTTTCTGGTTTCCTTCTTTCCCGAACTGATCTTCTCATAGATGGAGTTTGTGGCTCTTCCTCTTCTGAGTCTTCTTCTGTTGTAGAGTTTGATTCATCCTCCTTTAGCTCAAACTCTTTCTTCTCAGGTTCCTTTGGTAGGACTTCATGTTTAACAACATCTTTCACCTCTCTAAACACCACATCTCGGCTGTACACAACCTTCCTTTTTTCTGGGTTCCAAAGCTTGTAAACCTTTAAACCATCCTTATACCCAATAAAGATGCACCTTTCAGATTTATTTTCCAACTTAGTCATTTTTTGCTTTGGAACATGTACATACGCATCACATCCAAATAACCTTAGATGTGAAAGAGAGGGTTTCTTACCAGTCCATACGTCATGTGGAGTCTTATCCTCCAACGCTGATGAAGGTGATATGTTAACCAGGTAACATGCAGTCTCCACTACCTATGCCCAGAATTCTTGTCCTAACCCGGTACCACTAAGCATTATTCTTGCCTGTTCCATCAGTGTTCTATTCATTCTTTCTACAAATCCATTTTGCGGAGGTGTGCATGGAGTAGTATTTTGTCGTGCTATAGCACACTTCTGATAGAACTCTTCAAATCCCTTCTTGCAGAACTCCCCACCATTATCTGTCTTCAACACCTTTATCTTCTTCTTTGTCTGGTTTTCCACTAGAACCTTAAATTATTTAAATTTTTCAAAGACTTCAGATTTATTCCTGAAGAAATATAACCATGTATTCCTTGAGAATTCATCTATGAATGAAACATAGTACATAGACTTACCCAGTGATGGAAGTGGCACCGGTCCAAACACATCACTGTGCACAAGCTCTAATATCTTGTTTGCCCTCTTAGCACCAGAAGGAAAACTCACCTGATTTTTCTATCCATATACATAATTTTCATAGAAATCGAAATCTAGAGAGAAATTAGACATACCTTCTACCATACCATTTCCATGTAGTATCTGAAGGCCCTTCTCTCCAATATGTCCAAGCCTTTGATGCCATAGCATGGTCTTTTCTCCAGAGACTGCTAGACTTTCCGCTCCACCTTCAGGAACCATAGAACTGTTGCCCCATCAATAACAGTGCTACCCTAAAGCTTTTATAGAGTTCCAATCCGAACTCCCCGTATTAATACCAGTGCTCGCCGAACCATCTTACAGGTGTCTTTCTCGAACATTGTTTTTACAACTCCATCATCCATCTTGCTAACAAAAATCAGATTTCTGGCCAATGCAGGAATGTGCAGAACACCAGGAAGTGTTCTAATCCTTCCACCTTGCAGCTTCAGCTTGACTTTTACACATCCGACGATTCTGGCCTTCCTATCATCCCCTAGGAAGACATCACCACCATCATATTTCCCATACTCGCAGAACCACTCCCTATGTGGAGTGAAGTGAAAGGATGCACCCGAGTCAATCAACCATGACTCATGATCTATATGTGTATTTGAAGAAGAAGCGAAATACACATCCCCACCTTCATCTAAGATGGTTTTTTCCTCTGCAGAAGGATCATCATCATATCCCTTTCCTTTCTCAGGAGCTTTAGATCTGTAGTCCTTTTTGTAGTGTCCTTCCTTTCCACTTTTTCAGCACACCTTTACAAACTTTCCAGGAGATTTAGATCTCCCTCTAGATTTAGATCTCCCACTCAAAACCTTATTCTTGTTTCTATTCTAGGACCTTCCTTGTATAGATAAAGCATCTCCATTCTAACCCTCGATATTTCTCCATCTCATTTCCTCCGACAGCAAGGCTGAGACAATGTCATCAAAATTCAAGGTAGTTTTATTGCTATTGCAATAACCAGACTATCCCACGAGTCTAGTAGAGAACACAACAAACTGATGCACTTATCTTCATCTAAGATTTTAATATCAATAGATGACAGCTGACTTACCACAGTATTGAAGGTGTTCAGATGCTCTGTCATCGAATCTCCATCTTTCATCCTCAGGTTATACAACTTTTTCCGTAGGAACAATTTATTCAGTAGAGACTTAGATTGGTACAAAGTCCCAAGTTTGTCCCACAAATTCTTCATCGTAGCTTCCCCAGATACATTCAACAATATTGAATCTGAGACACACAACCATATTGTGCTCTTCGCCTTCCGATCCAAATTATTCCAATCTTCATCTGACATTTCCATTGGTTTAGTACCTGGATCTATCGCGATCCATTGATCTTTATCGACCAATAGGTCCTCCATCTTGAGCTTCCAAAACTCAAAACTCTGACCATTAAATTTCTCGATCTTTATCTTTCCGCTGCTTGCCATCTTCTTTCACCGCAAGAATCGATCCCAAAGATCTCCCACTGAACATGGTCTACCTCAGGCTTGAGAAAAAAACCCTCAGCAGCAAAGGCATCCCCTTGAAGCAAAAACAGCTCTGATACCAAATGTAGGTTTTAACCATGAATAGAAAATATCTACAAATGAATCTTAAGACATAAACTAAAAAATAGCAAGAGCATAAAACATAAAATAGATAAACACAGAGATTTTCCCGTGGATCCCAAATCGGGATGACTAGCTTGACTTTTCATTATATTCCTTTTAGTTTTACAACTCATATATATACATGTCAAAGCATACATAAACCCAAATCCATTAACCCTGGATTAGAACATAACTGTAGTTCCCTTAACCGGATCTACCAAATAACAGGGGCCGAAAACCATCATACCCAAAAACCATGTGCAAACTCATGCACAAAACCATGGGTGGGTCCACCTATGAGTGGGTCCGCACACCAAAAAAAAATATTCCAGGGCTCTGCCATCCCCCCTGTGACCCCCCTGCTGTGCTCGGCATAATGTATAGCGCCCCATACTAGTACTGGAAAGAATATAACACATACCCAACATGTTTAGGGTCTCCCTTTGGTTTTCTCTTTTTTTTTCTTTGAAACATTCGAAGGATTATTATTATTCTTCTGGTCATATGAAGGTTTTTGTTGAGCCTGGGAGGGTTGAACTAGATTTTCTGGTGCGTTGTTCTGCACTAGTGGTAATTTTTGTGTAGGAAATGGAGAGTATTGGTTTCCTTACCCCTCGTTGACATATGTATGTTGGGATGACTCTCTAGTATCAACATTGCTAGCTGAGTATTGAGTCCCATACAAGGGAGGGTATGGGCCTCCTTGTGGATGGGGGTATGGAGTTCCCCTATTATTCATGTTCTCTAGAGGTGCGGGTTGACTATGGTAGTGCCCTTGCTGTGATATGTTATCTGTAGTATGTTGGTAGCTATTTTTTGGTTGCATTAGGGTTAGGGACCCTATCAAACCATAAGTTGTATTAGATGTGCTTGGTCATTCTCTATATGTTTGAAGGAATGGGGAATTTGGAAGGATATGGTAGATATACATGGATTGGGTGTAAATGAGCTCTATTTTTTGGGATTTATTGATGGCGTCTTCCTTGCTATGAGGGTTTCTTGTTGCCACATATTTTGAAATTTCTACTGTGATAGTTTTCAAAAACAAGTCCAAGAGAACTCTATCATCAAGATTATCTTTCCACAAGCTAAGATGTCTTCGCCATTCATGGAGGTGGTCAGATATGTGAATGGTGGGTGTTTGTCTGAAAAGGGTGAGGAGTTCCATCCCTGAATCATGACAGATTGGGAGTTGGAAAAAGGTTAGGAATGTTGTAGCAAGGGTGCTAAATGTTCAAAGTGACGTAGAATATTAGTCAACATACCATTTTGTTTTAGGCCCTATAAGGGTGCACTGAAATAGTTGAAGTCGAATGATATCATCGATCATACTATTTGACAAACACCATAGGTGGAAATTCATGATTTGATTTCCTCTTTCTTCCGCTTTCTTACCTTCAAATTTTGGAAAGGGAGCTTCAAGGGCATGGGTAGCCAGTTAAGGTCATGTTCAATTGGGTCATTCGTTAACTTACATAGATATGGTTGATTTAATGATGCTAAAAAAGGTAACTAAGGTTCGACCGCCATATTATGATTATCTTGAATAGGTATGTGTATGGGGATCCCTTGGTGAGGTGCTTGGGGAATATTCATTTGTGGTGTATTCTAAGTAGTGTTATGCCACCTTCGCAAAGGGGTAGCGATCGTTTTACCTCAGCTTCTTTGCTATTATTATCTATTCCTTTATGTCATTTAGCTAGCTTTTCCTTTGTCATTTAAGTTAGATCTTCTTTTGATAATTTTCATTGCTATTTAGTTTTTGTGATGTTATAGTTTTAATTGCTTATGCATAGTGAAATAGAGGAAAAAATCCAAAATTATGGTCAAGTCTCCCCCCTCTCATCTCTATCAATAGAGTTAGAGTAGGGGTAGACCTTCCCACAGGCCAAAATTTATTTATGTTAGAGTTCGGGGAAGAAATTGTATTACCAAGTCCAAGCATCTCTTTCACTGTTTCATCACACATTTCTACCTAATTCACATGCATGAATCCACAGGTGTGATTCACTTCTAAGAACTTCTCTTACGCCTCGATTCCCCTCTTTTCCTTCTCACCTTAATGCTGCACTTACATTTTTTCGAACGCACTTAAGCCCTTCAGCGTTATTTCTATGTTTCCTCCGTTCACAACTGCCTACCTTTTTTATACAAAACACGTGAAAAACCATTCCAAACCGCCAGAAACCTAACCTTCGCCTTTTCTCCTCGAAACTCCCACCACCATACATCATAATCGCACTTTGCCACTCTTACCTTTTTCCTTGAATACTTACCACTCTCCTTCACTGATCGCCTGCCTTATCCCTTCGTTCTATCGGTCAGTTCCATCGGACTCGTTTCAACGCAAAAACACTTTAAAACCATGGAAAACCTGCCCTTCGCCTTCCTCCTTGAAATTCCTTCTACCGTACGTTGCACTTCGAAAATCACAACATTTACCTTTTACCTTCAGCACTTACTGCTTTTTCCTTGTGATTTTGATATTGTGAAATCACACTGCGCACCATTTATATTTTATCCCTTAACAATTACCGTTGTTCTGGCCAATTGCGATAGTGCAATCTCGTCCCACTATTGTCCCACTGCCATGTTGCCATCGCAAATCACACTTCACATCCTTTATATTTTACCCTTAACACTTACCGCTTGTTCTTGCGATTGCGATAATGCGACATCGTATATCACAATTCGCAACTTTTCCCTTTTTCTTTTCACTGCCATGTCATCCCCATCGCAAATCGTATCCCGCAGATCTTATCCTATCGAAAATCGTATCCCGCAGAACTTACCACATCGCAGATCACAGCCTGCAATCTTTACTGCATTGCAAATCGCACTTCGCACAATTTATTTTATTCCATTAAGTCCTTACTTCTATCCATTTAAACTTGCGAAGTTGTGATTGCGACATTGCATATCGCATATTTTACCTCCATCACATCTCTGCCATTTCATTTTTCAATTCTTTTCGCTCCAGAACCATTTCTTCGGCTAATGAGGTTTTATAAGGTTTTAAATCCCCTCTTTCTACTTCTAAGCCTTTTTCAATTCTTTTCGCTCCAAAGTCATTTCTCACATTATAATCAAGTTTTCTAAGGGTTTAACCCCCTCCTTCCGCTTCCAAACCTCGTTTCATGTGTTAAACCTCCCATTAGCCTCTTTTAGCCCTTTTTCTTCCTCCAAGCTGGAAATTAACTCCTTTTAGTTAGAATTAAGTCATGGATAGCTTAGTTTCATGGTAGATATATCATAGGATAAGTAGAGTGCATTTAGTCGTTTGGCCAAGTTAAGTTTGGTTTATGATTAGTTTCCTTTCTACTATTTGTTTTCTACAAATTCAGTTAGCCTCATCCTTGTCATTTAGTTTAGTTTCCTTTCTGTCTTTTCCTTCCAGCAATTTACTTTACATTTGTTCTCATAATTTAAGAAATAGAACCCTTTCGTAAAGCAGAAGAGGATGACATGAACAGAATACATTTGCTGTGTATATAGCATTGTCACCTCAAAGTTTGTATGAACCCTGGGTTGATAAAGTAAATGAGGGCAGCCCCTGGGAGTTGCACCACTCTTGGCGCGATACCAGAGCTCACCACTTTTTGGCATCGTTGTTGGGGAGGTGTCTAGTTGATATTTTGATTTTGTTTTAGCATTCTTTTCTTATTTCCTTTATTTTGATGTCACTTCAAAAATATTGAAAAGGTACTAAAAAGATCTGATTGTCATGCCTCATAGGACTAGGAATACTCAAAGACAAACCTTACCTAAAAACCCCACATCACCTTCTAGCCACCCTTCACTCTTATTCAATGGAAGTAGGATTGAACCCCCTATAGGGGAGCCTTCTAAATATTTTGAGGATCCTATTGGGGAAGAGAAGAAGACCTTCTTTCAACTGAGGGACCTGCTTCACCTATCTTAACCATGGCTGGGACCCAAAGAGCCTTTCCCATAAGAGAGGTAGATGGGGACACTAAGATGAAAAACATTAGCCCCTCAGCTCTTCAACACTTTGATGAACTTACCTCTAAGGACCCTGACACATTCATTTTTGAATTTGATGTTTTTTGTAGGAATTATGAGTACACCTCTGATGATCAGAAGTTGAAGATATTCCCATCCACCCTTAAGGATGCAGCCTTGCGCTAGTTCATGGGTCTACCTGGGGATAACATCACTACTTAGGAACATATGGAAGAGACCTTCAACAACAAGTACAAATACTACTTTAGGTCCAAGGAAAATAAGGATGAGACATTTAGGATGACTCTAGGGCTTGATGAATCCCTGGAAGATTCTGAAGAGAGGTTTCTATTGAACTATAAGAGAGCCAACTGTACTCCTGATCCTAACTGACTTAAACTTATACTCCTTCGAGGGATCAATGAAGAGATGATAGAAAACTTGAATATGTTATCAGGAGAATATATCTACCAACAAACCTATGAAATAATCAAAACTATCTTTTGGAACCATTCTAGGGTATTTAGGATGAAGGGAAGAGCTAGGCAAAGTACATCCAATACCCCTTCCTCTTGCACCTTCATAAAAAATGATATTGGAAACATGCTAGAGGACTTCAAGAGTGACATGTTTCACACCTTTGCTTTTCAAATGGACACAATGCAGGTCAAAAGGAAGTAAGAGGAAGTAGAGAGAGCCCTGGTCATATTTTGTCCTATATGTACCAGGAAACACCCAAGAAATGAATGTCCACTGAATGTCATAGAGGTTTTCTTAGTCTATGAAGACAATCATGCCACAAACAAGTGTCCCTCGTTACCTAGACTTAAATTTGTATATCAAGGTGGGGAAACAATGCTAGAGAAACTTTGTTTCATAAAATAGAGAAGGTCTCAGGGCCCTCGGACATATCAACAAGGTATGCAAGGTGCACCTCACTCTTACTATTACAAAAATCAGAGTGTATCCATGCAACCTTGGTACACCCCCACTCCTCCATCCTAGTCTACACCTCCTACTTGGACTTCCAACCCTTCATATCATCCTCAGCTAGTAAACCAACCATTTCAGTAGTATGTTCCACAACAACCTTAGTGTAACAATCCATCCCAAGGGTGGACGCCTCAACGAAATCAACTACCTACTCTAATGCCTCCATCCCAACCTCAACCTTTGCTTACTCATGATGCTCCACCTAGGCTACCTACACCTGCAAAGCCCAATCCAAACCCAAACAACAGACAGGCACAACAGGCTCCCAGTGGAGAAACATCCCTTCTAGCTTATGTTGTGGAGATATAGGAGGTTAATATTAGGTTGGGAAGAGTACTCCTATACAACTATCCCCCATCTCCACCTGTAGAGGTTGAGGAGGAAAAGGAAGAAGATAACACTCAGATCCAACAACCTCCTTTTCTCGAGCGCTTGATCCACCCTAGTTAGCACACCCCAGAGGAGATTGAACTCCTAGGAGAATTGGAATATTTGTGTATAAAGGTACCACTTCTCCGGGCCATTAAGGATGCACCTATCTACGATAGGCTCATCAAATAAAATTGCTTCAAGAAAACTCGAAGGAGGAAGAGAGATACCCCCACCATCAATGTGGTGGGAAAATTGTCTAACCTGATGCTGGGGAGGGTGATATTTCCAAAATACCTATACCCTGGTATTCCAGTTGTTGATGTACATATAGATGGTGTCATAGTCCCCAACACTCTGATTGATTTAGGGGCTATCATCAATATCATGACCAAGGAAACTATGTTGAAACTTAATCTCCAAGGGACTTTGAGGAAAACCACAATAGTTCTACAACTTGCAGATCAATCCACAGTAACTCTGGAAGGAATTGTCGAGGATGTTATGGTTACCATTGAATCTTAGGAGTATCCTATATATTTCCTGGTCCTGCAGCCAAAAAACAAGTTTAATTTTTATCCTCTCATCTTAGGGGGACCTTGGTTAACCACTGCAGATGCTTATATTAGTTGTCGGGATGGAAACATGACTATAAAAAATGGGCCTTTGTCTAAATAGCTAGTGGTATTTCCTCTAGCCCAGCCTTCCATTAATCATGATCTCCCTATATGGTTGAAGGATGAAGAAGATGATTTATATAACACTACCCCTATGTGTACCATAGATGCTATCCTTAGAGGGGGGCATCTCGATAAGGATGAACTCATTAACCATACCATTCAAAACCAGTCCTCCAATAACACTCCTCTCGAAACCCTAGTCAAAGAGTTTGAAAGCCAACCTTGGATGGAAGTGAAATCAGTTGAGAAAACCTCTGAAACCACCAAGGATGTTGATTTTTTCCCATCCAGATCTCTGAAAATCAACCCAAACCTCTCAAATGAAGAAGAGAAGTAGCTATGCCAACTTTTGAAAGAAATCTTGAAGCATTTTATTGGGATTACATGGAAATGAAAGGGGTGCATCCTTTAGTATGTAGACATCACATTTACATCAAATAAGGATGTAAGCCTGTGAGACAACCCCAAATAAGGATGAATCCGGCTCTAAAGGACATAGTCAAAGAAGAGTTGTAGAAACTATTGGGTGTGGGGTTTATATATCGTATATCTGACAATGAGTGGGTGTCTCCTCTTATCCTAGTCCCAAAGAAGAATGGAAAGTGGTGATTTTGTGTTGATTATCGAGAACATAACAAAGCCACCAAGAAAGACCATTTCCCTTTGCCCTTTATAGACCAAGTCCTAGATGGCCTTGCAGGGAGGAAGTTATTTTCCTTCTTAGATGGGTTCAGTGGGTACAATCAGATTCAAATCAGCCCTGAAGACGAAGATAAGACTAATTTCACCTGCCCTTGGGGTACCTTCGCTTATATAATCCTACCCTTTGGGTTATGAAATGCCCTAGCCACCTTCCAGAGAGTTATCCTGAGCATATTTTCTGAGTTAGTCCATGACTCTGTCAAAATTTACATGGATTATTTCACACCATATGGGGATTACTTTCAGGAAGCTCTCTCCAATTTGGGTAAAGTACTAAGAAGGTGAATTGAGATGCATCTCTCCTTGAGCCCAGAAAAGTGTGAATTCCTGAAGAAAGCAGGGGTTGTATTAGGACACTCCATATCCAAAGTAGGAATATAGGTAGACTCGAACAAAATTACTATCATCAAAAGGGTACCCACTCCTCAAAAATAGAAATATGTCAGGAGTTTCTTAGGCTTAGTTGGTTACTATATAGGGTTCATAAAATATTTTAGCAAGATGGCTTCACCATTATTTCAGTTATTGGACAAATATTTTGAGTTTATTTGGTTTGGTCCTTGTCAAGAGGCTTTCAAGCTCATTAAGAAGCATTTGACTACCGCCCCCATCCTCCGAGATCTGAATTGGACTCTGCCTTTCCACATCCACACCGATGCATTCAACAAAGCTGTAGGAGCAGCATTAGGACGTTAATGCTAGAATAATTAGATGGTTGTTACTTTTAGAGAGATTTGATTTGACTATTGTTGATAAACCTGGAAGGTGAAATGTTGTTGCATATTTTTTGTCCAAGTCAGTTCTCCCTGCAGGTGAAGAAGGAATGTTGGATCACCATCTGCCAAATGAACACCTATTTTCCATATCAACACTCTCACCATGGTTTGCTGATATAGCCAACTACTTGGTTGCTAGAAGACTCCCTCCTAATATTTCATTTAGGGAGAGGAGAAGAATCATCAGAAAGAGTGCCCCTTTCACATGGATTGGGTGGAATCTCTTCAAGCTAGGCCTTGATAAAATCCTAAGAAGATGTGTGAGGGAGGAAGAAGTTTTTGATATCCTCTCTGAATGTCATGACAGCCCATGTGGAGGCCACTTTAATGCAAAGAGAACTGCTTACCAAGTTTTTCAGGCGAGTTACCATTGGCCTACACTTCACCAAGATTCTAGAAGATACACCAGCAGGTGTGACTAGTGCCAAAGGATGGGGAAACCCACACATAAGGATGAAATTCCTTTACACCCTCAGGTGGCTCTTGAGCCATTTGACAAGTGGGGTATGGACTTTGTTAGACCCATCATGCTGGATATTGCGTTCAACACTCCTCATGTGTTTCATGACATGGACTTACCACCTCTCATGGATCATAACTTTGGTGATTGTAGCGGAGACTAATGCTTGTGGGTTTTGGTCTAATGAAAATCGTGATTCCAACAAGTGGTATCATAGTGACAGGTCTCAATTTCAAAACTCCCCGACTCGCGTTCGGGGGGATATTGTTGGACATTGGGTTCAACTCTCCCCTTGTGTTTCGTGACATGGACTAACCCCCTCTCGTGGATCCTAACTCTAGTGATTGTAGCAAAAACTAATGCCTGCATGTTTTGGTCTATGTAATATTCCAAAATTTGAACATCACATTTGGAATATTAGAGACCTTGCTTTTCTTAATAAATTAAGCAAATAAACTGGTGGAGGGATCCACAAACCCCAATGATGAATAAGATCCACTTTTGATGTTTGTATGTGGACATTTTTTATCTAGATCTAGAATCATGGAGTAGTGGAGCAACTCCATTAATGGAGATCATGTCTCATTATGAGATAGATTATGGAGGGTGAAACAGTCAAAGAATATCATGTATATTAAATATTAAATCACATGGATATTTGATAACGTCAACTGAGATCATGATACATTCAAAGGAGATCAATCATGATAAGATAGTGGAGGAAGTGGTGCATTTAATGCATGCATGATGGAGAGGGTGATTACCATGTGAACATGATGGAGGGCATGGATCAATAGCACAGTCAAACATGGAGACTTTTTCCACATGCACAATGAAATATTGGAGTGGGCCTAGGCTATGGAAGGCTCATGCATACAAGAAGGTGAAGGCACAATGAAGGCATGATTTGGATTATGCAACTCTTGATCTGTTTAGATCTAGATTTGTCTTAAGACATTTCTATGGAAGCTTGGGCAGTTTAGCAGAGCTTGCATGGTGTTCGCGGGTGGGAATCCCACCTCTTTCTTTGAGTGATCTCTAAGGAAGAGGATTGTTATTCATTCCCTACCAGGCGTTGGTGCCATCTTCAGGAGGTTGTTTCTAGAATCTAGGTAGGAACCCAGTGGAGGATTCATCCTACCACTTGTTCTTAATTTTCAGTCTTCCAAGAGCATCAGATGTATATCCGGCATTAAAGCCTTGGGGTCTTGCCTCCTTGTTGCAGCAGTCCCTTCAAGGATTACGCAATTCAGTCTTGAATATCTATTGGACGAAGGGATTTTCCAGTATTTCATCTGGAAACCCTGTGAGGGATAACCTCCTCAAACTGGATTTATTTTTTCCATCACCCATGAGCTGATTTGACATATTTTTCTAGGTGGAAAGGAGCCTCCATCTCTCACAGCATAATTTTTTGAAGTTGTTGTTCATTCTGCAGCTATTTTTAGTGTATTATGTTGGAGGATCTAGATCTTGAGATTTTATCCCAAGGATCTAGTGAAGGGATTAGTCCTTCTTGCTTAGATCTGATTATACATCATTGCAGCCATCATATTATCAGATCTAGCCTTAGATCTACATTCCTAACAGCATATTCATGGAGCCGTATGGAAAATTCTATCTTAGACTTACAGATCTAATAAATCCTTCCAGGGTTATCTTGGGAATCCATCATAGATCGCAGACCTGCAATTTCAACATCATCGGAGCTCCCATTCTGCCTAGATCTGACTTGCTATCTTACAGGCAGTTGTAGTCCCTACATCTGTAGCAGGGACAGTGCAGTATACCTTCCAGTAGAGCAGAAGTTATGCAGTCCCTCTTGGGATATGATTGCAGTGTCATTCTAGGCTACTTTTGTGGCTTGAGTGTCTCATATTTTGTGCAATGTTGTATTTGTATTTTTCACCTCCAAATATTAATAAAATGGCTCAGCTATTTCTGCATATTCTGATGTGTATTTAGATCTATTGTTTACTTAGTTATAGTCCTCATATTGTGTTTTAATATTGTTGGATATACAATCTTGGGATATCATAACATATTCCCAACCTTGTTGATTTTCCCTATTTTGGGATATTACAGTGCTATCAGAGCATGATCTTTGGCTCAGTTTGTGGACACTTCATATTTTGCATTGAAAGAAGAACAGATAGATGAGATCTATCATGGAGGATGTGAAATATGTCACTCCTCTATTTAGATCCATGCAATATCTTTCCAAGGAGGTCAATAAAATGAAGAAGGAAGGATAGAGAGAAGATCCAAGAAGAAGATTTGATGAGGAAAGTACTTCCTATCAATAGAAAAGAAGACCGAAGAATCCTAGATCTCCTCATAGATCCACTATGCCCACTTTCTTTGAAGAAGGTGAGAGGTATAGAAGTGAAGAAAGGAATGAACCTGAGACTCATGAGACTTTCAGTCTATACCTTAAAGAGTACAAAGAAAAACCTAGAGCTTTCAAGGAGAAGCTAACTCTCCAATAATTCTTCCAGATTAAAGAAGAAAGAGGATCCTATAGCAGCAATAGAAGAGAGCGGCATAATAGATACTATTTTCCTACATTTGATGGATCTTCCTCAAGTAATGTCAAGGCTTGGAGGAAGGAGTTAGATTCATTTTTCAAGCTACATTTGGTGGCTGAAGAAGAGGCTGTTCAAATTGCAGCACTTCATCTCTTAGGTGAAGCAGAAGATTGGTGGTTTGGGCACATATATCATGCAAAGGTGACCTAGTATTCAGAATTATTTCACAAGTTAAGGAAGGAGTTTTATGTGGAGATGAAAAAGATGTGCTTCAAAGAGACATCTCCTGAGGAAACCAAGGATAATTTCAATCTTGTCACTATGTACAAGAGGTCACTACTTTCACCGCCTGCTGCAGAAGTACTTTTATCTAGAGAAGAGACACTTGCATCCTTGCAAGGTAGTCTTGAGCTCTTAACATATGGAGTCCCATGCATGGATCAGGAGATGCATGAGGAAGAAGAGGAAGATACCAACACTGGTACACTTGAAGAAAAGAGGCCATCACTCTTACCAGCAGTTGGAGACACTATTGTCCTGGTTAGAGAAACTCTTGTGTTCTTTCAAGAGGTTCCCCCATATCAGTTGATCCAAGGTATGCATAAAATTTCAGCACATATTGTTTCAAGACCAGTGCATAACCAAGGGTTAGAACAAAATGCTGATTTGAAGCAGAGACATATCACAACACTGTCACTTAGTGGCTGTGAGAAAGAAAGGAAATCATCATTCTTGGAGCATTCAGAAGGTAGCTTCACTCATGAAGCAATGGAGGTGAAGATAACAAATGGTAGACATCTTGAGATGAGAAACATTTTCTCCTTTCTAGATGACCCTTTCTCGATGAGCATCTCACAGCTCAAAGAGAAAATTCTGTTTGTAGTAGATCCAAAACTTCATTGGTTTTGGAAGGCTTTTGATGAAAGGAGAATCTCGTTAATATATCTCATGAGAGGTGAACTTCAACATTTCATGGAGTGAAAGTCCTTCAATAGTTTGGAGAGGATGGTATTCTACAAAGGGAGGATACCATGATTATGAAATACCTCATTCATCATCCACATGGGAGTAAATGGGTGAGGATGATAAGCAAGGGGTTGCATAACCACTTTCAAATTTGTATGGGCCAGCATGCTGGGTTACATTGATTTCCATTGGGAGTTTTCTGTCACTCTCCAAAGGCTCCTATTTTTCTGATCCATGCCTTGAAAAACACATATGAAATGAAGAAGGGGGCATGGTTGTGCTGACTGCTCTTAGGTGAGTATGGTTACCACCCAATAGCTCATAGTTTTCTGATTCATGCCTTGAACATCAAAGATAAAATGCAGCAAAGGAAGGCATGTTCATTTTGGTTATGTTGGGGGGAGTTTGGCTCATCCATCTTACATGGAGGAGATGGAGGATGGCAACAAAGGGCCTTACTCCGGTGGTTATTGTTATGAGAATATGGTTTGACACCTTTGTCTACCCATGTTACTCATTCCCTTATTCTTTTGCATAACTTTGGAATGATTAAGTTTGGATCCAATAAGTCCAATAGGGCTAAGAATGAGAGCATAACAATGCTCAATCAAATTCATGAAACATTGGATGAAGGAATGTATTTTATGATGAATCTTTTCCTTTGTGGAAAGAGATACTTTATTGTATGTCTCTAATGTACTTATGATGATGTTGGACATCATATGATTGTCACTTGGTGCTTCATGGTAGAAGGAGGACATATAACCTTGCAGTTGGAAGTCATCCCACATATTTTTGAAAGACAACTATGGAACCAAACATGCATGATATATTACAGCAAATGGAAGAAGCCTTGCTTATGCGGATGCCATTTGGAGGGGAGTAGATAGCTGGTGCATCTACCTTTTGAGTTGCTTGAGGACAAGCAACATTTTTCCCGGGGGGGACTATAATATTCCCAAATTTGAACATCACATTAGGAATATTAGAGACGTTGCTTTTCTTAATAAATTAAGAAAATAATAGGGTGGAGGGACCCACAAACCCCAACGATGAATAAGATCCACTTTTTATGTGTATATGTGGACATTTTTGATCTAGATCTAGGATCATGGAGTAGTGGAGCAAATCCATTAATGGAGATCATGTCTCATTGTGAGATAGATTATGGAGGGTGAAACAGTCAAACAAGATCATGTATATTAAATATTAAATCACATGGATCTTTGATAAGGTTAATTGAGATCATGATACATTCAAAGGAGATCAATCATGATAAGATAGTGGAGGAAGTGGTGCATTTAATGAATGCATGATGGAGAGGGTGATCACCATGTGAACATGATGGAGGGCATGAATCAACAACGTAGTCAAACATGGAGACTTTGTCCACATGTACAGTGCAATATTGGAGTGAGCCTAGGCTATGGAAGGCTCATGCATATAATGAAGGTGAAGGCATGATTTGGATTATGCAACTCTTGATATGTTTAAATCTATATTTGTCTTAGGACATTTCTATGCAATCTTGGGTTGTTTAGCAGAGCTTGCAGGGTGTTTCCGGGTGGGAATCCCACCTCTTTCTTTGAGTGATCTCTAAGGAAGAGGATTTTTCTTCATTCCATACCAGCCATTGGTGCCATCTTCAAGAGGTCGTTTCTAGCATCCAGCTAGGAACCCGGTGGAGGATTCATCCTACCACTTGTTCTTTATTTTCAGTGTTCCAAGAGCATTAGATCTATATCCAGCATTCAGGCCTTGGGGTTTTGCCTCCTTGTTGCAGCAGTCCCTTCAAGGATTGTGCAGTTTAGTCTTGAATATCTATTGGACGAAGGGATTTTCCATTATTTCAGCTGGAAACCCTATGAGGGATAACCTCCTCACATTGGATCTATTGTTTCCATCACCCAGGAGTTGATTTGACATATTTTTCTAGGGGGAAAGGAGTCTCCCTCTCTCACAGCGTAGTTTTCTAAAGATTTTGTTCATTCTGCAGCTATTTTCAGTGGAGGATATTGGAGGAGCTAGATCTTGAGCTTTTAGCCCAAGGATCTAGTGAAGGGATCAACCCTTCTTTCTTAGATCTGATTGTACATCATTGCAGCCATCATATTATCAGATCTAGCTTCAAATTTACATTCCCAACAACATATTCATGGATCCCTAGGGACAAGGTTGTCTTAGGCTTACAATTCTGAGAAATCCTTCCAGGGTTATCTTGGGAATCCATCATAGATCCTAGATCTACAATTTCAGCATCATCAGAGCTCCCATTCTACCTAGATATGACTTTCTATCTTACAGGCAGTTGCAGTCCCTACATCTGTAGTAGGGACAACGCCGTATACCTTCTAGCAGAGCAGCAGTTACACAGTCCCTCTTGGGATATGATTGCAGATTCATTCTAGGCTACTTTTGTGGCTTGAGTGTCTCATATTTTGAGCAATGTTTTATTTTCGTTTTGCACCTCCAAATATTAATAAAATGGCTTAGTTATTTCTGCATATTTAGATGTGTATTTAGATCTATTGTTTACTTAGTTGCAGTTCTCATATTGTGTTTTAATATTATTGGATCTACAATCTTGGGATATCATAAGATATTCCCAACCTTGTTGATTCCCTATTTTGGGATATTATAGTCTAATGAAAATCGTCATTCCAACACAACGATCCATCATCTGGACAAAAGAAGTTTATCATAGTCAGCACTGGTTACCTGACAAAGTGGGATGAAGCAAAAGTAGTGAAGGTAGCAACCGAAGAAAAAATAGAATAATTTCCGAGGGAGAATGTGTTTTAAAAATTTGGATATCCCAGAGAAATAGTCACTAATTAGGGATCATAGTTCACCTCTCACCTCATTGACAATATTTTGAGGAAACACAAGATTAAGTATAGAACTTCTACTGCCTATCACCCTCAGGCGAATGGCCAAGTAGAAGTAACTATCAGAGCTTTAGAGATAATATTCATCAAGTTTGTGAGCAACAACAGAAAATATTGGGCAGATGGATTGGTAGAAACTACTTGGAAGACAACAACAGGATTCACTCCTTATGAACTAGCCTATGGTAAGAAATATTTACTTTCAGTTGAGTTTGAATTAAATACTTTAATAATGGCAGCTGAATTAAATTTAGATCTAACAAATGCCTGAAAAGAGAGGTTCTTGCAACTAAATGGATTGGATGAGTTCAAAACGCAAGCACTTCTTCACAGAGAGGTAGTTCAGCTGCAAAGGAAGGTATGGCATGACAACAACATCAAAGAAAAGACACTCCAAGAATTATATTTGGCATTGTTTTATGATTCAATGTTTAAAGACTTCAAAGGCAAGTTCATGACAATATGGTTGGGACCTTATACAATGGAGAAATGCTTTGATAATAGCACAGTTCAAATCAGGACCATAGATGAGGAATGGATCCCCTTGCTTGTCAATGGTCACAGACTTAAAATTTACAAGATGCATTTGTCAAAGGCAGAATTCATAAATTCAATAATGAGAGAGTTGTATGTGATGGGAAACTCCATAGTTTCCCACACCTCTTGAAAAAAAAAAAAAACTTGTAGGTTGAAAACCTTGATGGAGACAGCTCACTAGCTCAAAAAAAAAAAAAATTAAAAAAGAAGAATAAACATCCATGGATAAAAACCTCTTTAGGGTTCCCAAGGCAAGTTTGTTGGTTCAAAACCTCCATGAAAGTAGCCCACTTTCCTTTGAAAAAAAAGAGAAAAAGAACGAAACCAAAAAATGCATCTGCATCACTATGTTTTTCTGTATTTGCTATTTTGTAGGTTGTTAATGGTTTCTGGAAAACACAGATAAGCATTCATCTTCTTTTACCTTATTCTATCTTTCCGCCCATCTCATAATTCACTCCATTCATATTCATAACTTACTCCATCACCTCCATAAGCCACACTCCTCCATTCATGAGCACAATGTAGCAATAGAAGCAGCACACAAACAGACTACTACAAACATCAGGAAGTTCCTTCAAAAACAAAGTTGGTCATGGACTGCCAAGAAGAACAACAAGGGCAGCTACATAACAGACTACAAGAGAACGATAATGCCACCCATGGCATCTCAAGCACCCCACTTGACATTCACAGTAGAGAGAAACAACAGACAAATATTAGCAGCTCATTCAGGAAGCTTCTCCTTCAGCAAGCTGCTCACTCAGAGAACAGGAATATGGTGAAGAACGTAGCATCTAAAATGGCTTGTCTCAAACCTCCAGCTCCTGCAACTACTTGGAAACAACAGGTAAAATGAGGTATAAGCTCTCACCCCTTGCTACACATTCATAATTACCAGAAATAATTAATTTGCAGACTTAGAGTTTGAGGGGCAGAAAGGTGGTCAGGTAACTCGGCCACCACTGTGAGGTATGGATGGAATAAAACTTGGATTACATGCCACCTGTGCATGCAAAAGAAATTTTTTAAATCAGTGGAGTAGAGGAGAACGAGGGGAGGAAAATGCGCAATGCATCCTGAATTAACAGGGAGGAGGAACCAATTGTCTACGATATAACTGGAGTTGAGCGGAGTTATATTGGCATTAGTGTAATGCAGTGCATTATTACTAGTGTAGTTGCTTATTTTTATTATTTTAGCTCCCTTATTGTTATTTTTGTACCTCTGTAACCCCCATATTGTTATTATTGTTCACTTACATTATTATTGTTAGGTCGACTAGGATTATATTGTGACCCCATGGACCCCTATATATAGAAGGAGGTTTTTTCATTTGTATCATCCAATAATTGTTCATTTATGTAATGTATTGCAGGTTACCCCCTTGAAGTGGCTGATTTCTAAGGCGTTGATCTCTCTTTTTCTCTATCTTTGGAGCTGGTTTCATAACATTTGCTATCAGAGCTTTGGATTCTAGGGTTTCGCTAATTCAAACAGGTCATCATGGAATTTTCGCAATAACTCTTTTTCTACGAAGGTTCATAAGATGGAATTTTTAAGGAGTGAAGCTAAAATCTGGATGAACTTCATGTAGAAATTTCAGATCTTGGCTCGCAATATTTTCGGAGATATGATCTGTGGAAATTATGTTTTTTTTTAGGCTCCCGAATTTCACCTAAATAGGTCATCATGGAATTTTCTCTATAACTTGTTTTCTACGAAGGTCAAACGTTGAAATTTTTACAAAGCGAAGTTGAGGTACTGATGACCTACCTTTAAAAATTTCATATATTTCTTTGCAATATTTGTGGAGATATGATCTGTGGAAGTTAGGGTTTTTCTAGGCTCTCAAATTTCATCTCAAAGAGGTGACCTTGGGAACATCGTCATAACTCTCTCTTTGAGCATCGGATTGGAATTTTGTAAAAAGTGGCCACAAGAACACAGACTATAGTTTCCTTTGTATCAATTTCAGATCTGAAGGAGGAAATAGTGAGACGTGGCACACCGTACAATTGCGCTACATTGAACCAGTATATAATTAGGTCATGGTGGGAGATTCGATATAAATTTGCCTCGAAGCATCTAAGTTAGGTCAAAACTGTGGCATTCAAAAGAGGATTGAGAGGGCTACTACAAGACCGAATTTCAGGTATTTAATATCCACAATTACAGAGATAATTCAGTTTCAATATCAAGCTCCTCAAAAGCGAGGAAAAGGTGTGTATTTTTTTCAAATTGCATAAGTCTTGTTTGAAAAATCAATTTTAAGTGATTTCAAGGGCCTATTGAGCATAGATACCAGTATTGGGTTCTAAAATGACTCCTAAAAAGAATTCAACACCCATTAAGCCCTCAGAATACTCTACCATGACTCATGAAGATGAATAATTGCAACATGATCTATCAAAATTACAAGAGAAAGTTCACCAAATTTCGCTCTCACAAAGAGGAACAAAAAATGAAATGGAAGTTTTGCAGAAATGTGTGGAAGCAAAGATAGATGGTTTGAATAATAATATGGATGGTTTGAAGAATGGCATGGAAGCTAAGATGGATGGCGTGGAAGCTAATATGGATGGCATGGAAGCTAAGATAGATGACATGGAAGAAAAAATGAAAGACAACATGGAAAAAATAAAGAATGATCTAAAATAAAACATGGAAGGTTTGACAAAGTTGATACAATAAATGATTCCTAATGGTGAAAAGATAGTAGAAGAAACTCATGATGAGAAAAAAATAAATCTTAATCGTGATTTCCTAAACTCTAATGTTCGATGGAAGAACCACCATATTCCAAAGATGGATATGAGGAATTTTGATGGTAAGGATCCCGTAACATGGACACTACACATGAAGCAATATTTTGATCTCAATAATGTGCAAAAAAACACAAAAGGTACGCATTGCAACTTTACATTTACAACAAAATACATTTGTGTGGTATCGATGGCTTTGCTCCTGTAAAAAAAATGTCACTTGGTTAATTTTTACAGAGGAACTGATAGCACATTATGAGGATACAAAGAGAAAATCTCAAACAAAAGGGTTCAGTGGTGGAGCACATTGAGGAATTCCAAAAATTGAATATAAGGGTAACTAATGTTCTAGAGGAACACAAGATTGATGTCTTCATAGGGACTTTAAAGGATAACATCCAACATGAAGTTCACGTTTGGGAACCTGATTCATTGGAGAAAGCATTCAGGCTGGCAAGAAAAATTGAATGTAAAAATATGGCAATAAGGAAGCCTACCACTCACATCTATAAATATAGAAGTGTTGCTACTCCTAGACTTCCACAACCTACAATGTTGATACCACAAAAATTGGAAGAAAAAAGAGAAAAGGAGCTTTGAGACAATTTTGATAGAAAATACACTAAAGGCCATAAGTGTGCCGAGAAGAGATTATTTTACATAGATTGTTAAGAGGAGGAAGAAAATGAACAAGAAACTTCAAAAGAAGAGGATCTACACCAGGAACCAACCCTAGAATAAGAATAAATGAGTCTGACCATATCGTGTAATGCATTGGCAGGAATTACCACTCCTCAAACCTTCAATATAGAAGGATATATCAAGAAGAAAAACGTAATAGTGTTGATTGATTCGGGTAGTACCTATAATTTTATTCATGGTAAGGTAGCCAAGGACTTGAATTGTTTCCTATACCCAGCACCATAATTTCAAGTGAAGGTTGCAAGTGGAGGAACTATAAATTTCTCTGGAAAATGCCATAATATCAAGAAAACCATGGGGGAATATGTATTTAATATTCCAATGCTTTCCATTCCAATGGGAGGTGTTGATGTTTTACTAGGAGTACAATGGTTACAATAGTTGGGGATGGTAGCTTTTAATTTTCAAGAACTTTTCTTGAAATTTTTTTCAGAAGGAAAGGAAATCGAATTACGGGGTATTGCAGGGAATCCGGGAAAGATAATAAGCTCTAATGTCATGAAAAATATTATGAATAAAGAACAACGAGTCGTAATTGCACAATTATGCTCACTAGAAGTTCCAAGCTCAAAATCATCTATTTCTCGTGATCTCCAAAAAGTCTTGGACAATCATTCTAGGGTGTTTGAAACTCCCAAAGGACTCCAACCTATTCGTGATAATTATTATGCTATTTATTTTATTCCAGGAAGTGTTCCTCCAAACATCAGGTCCTACAGATATCCTTAAGTCCAAAAGAGTGAAATTGAACATATGATTGCATAAATGTTAGAGGGTGGAATAATTCAACCTAGTCAAAGTTCTTTCTCTACTCTAGTAATATTGGTGCACAGGAAAGATGGATCATGGCGCATGTGTTTGGATTATAGGGAGCTCAATAAGCTCACTATTAAAGATAAATTTCCCATTCCTATGATTTATGAATTATTGGATTAATTACATGGTGCAGTTTATTTTACCAAGTTGCATCTTCGTTCAGGATACCATCAAATTAGAATGAAGACTGAAGATATTCCGAAAACAAAATTGCAAACTCATGAGGGTCATTATGAATTTTTGGTCATGCCTTTTGGCCTTACCAATGCTTCTTCTACATTTCAAGGTTTGATGAATTCCATTTTCAGACCTTTCCTTAGAAATTTTGTGCTAGTATTTTTTGATGACATACTAATCTACAACAAGTCTTGGAAGGATCATGTTCAACATGTGGACAGGGTGCTCAAACTATTGGAGGAGAAACAATTAGATGAAAAAACATCCAAATGTTTCTTTGGAGTACAAGAAGTGGAATATCTGGGTCATATTGTATCTCATGAGGGTGTTAAGTTAGACCCTAACAAAATTAAAGCCATGGAAAGTCCCCACAACCATAAGCAAGTTGCGAGGATTTCTCTGGTTAATAGGGTATTATCGCAAGTTTGTTAAGAATCATGGGAGAATATTAGCACCTCTAACAACATTATTGAAGAAATATGCATTTTCATGGATTCCTGAAGCAACTAAGGCCTTTGAAAATCTTAAAGAGGCAATGTTCCTAGCACCGGTCTTAGTTATGCCAGACTTCACAAAAACCTTTATTATGGAATGTGATGCCTCGGGAAATGGAATTGGTGTTGTTTTAATGCAAGAAATAAGACCTATTGATTTTGAAATTTGTCCAATCAAAGGAAAGTATTTACAGAAAGTTATTTATGAGAAGGAAATGTTGGCAATACTACATGCACTAAAGAAATGGTAGCCTTACCTAATGGGAAGGAACTTCAAGGTAAAAAATGATCATGATAGTCTTAAACACTTTTTGGAACAAATATTATCTTCATAAGAGAAACAAAAATGGGTCACAAAGATGTTGGGTTATGACTTTGAAATCATCTACAAAAAGTGGAAGTTGAATGTTGTTGCAGATGCACTCTGAAGAAAGGATGAAGAGGTGGAAGCATTGCTTTGTGAAATTTCTACTATCCAACCCGATTGGATAACTGAAGCAAGTTGGGATGAATGGAAGAAGGACGAAGAAGTGTGGAAACTCATTCAAAATTTGGAGCAAGATCCTAATACATCTCATACATTTAGTTTTAAAAATGACTCCTTTTGATACAAAAATCGCTTTTATCTTTGTAAGAATTCCCATGTAAAACAAAAGATTCTTTTGGAATTGCACACTTCTCCTTTAGGAGGACACATGATTTTTAAAAACCTACCACAGGGTGAAGAAATAATTTTTCTAAGATGGCCTTAAATATGATATTCAAAATTTTGTGGCAGAATGTTTGGTTTGAAAGAAAAATAAAGTTGAGACAATTAGGACCTCGAGTCTTCTACAACCTTTATTCATTCCAATTCACCGTTGGTAGGATATTTCAATGGATTTTATCACAGGTTTACCTAAGTCCTAAGGAAAGAGTTTCATCATGGTGGTATTTGATTGAATTACCAAGTATGCACACTTTTGTGCATTATCTCATCCATTTAAAGTAAGTACATTTGCTACTGCATTTATGGAAACAATTCAAAAGCTACATGGAAACCCAAAGATTATGGTAAGCGACAAAGATCCCATTTTTACTGAAAATGTTTGGACTGAATTATTTTCTTTTTTGGGTACTCAACTAGCTCATAGATCATCTTATCATCCTCAATCAGATGGTCAAACTGAGATATTGAACAAATTTTTGGAAGGATATCTTCGTTGTTTTCTATCTGATAAAAAAACACAATGGGTCAAGTGGTTACCTCTGGCTTAATGGTGGTATAAAATTTCCTTCCATACTGTAGCAAAAATGACCCCATTTATGGCACTTTGTGGATATCATACACCATCCATCACATCATCTTTAAGAGAGAATACTAAGGTGCAAGCAGTGTAAGAACGCATCGAGCATCAACAACAATTTCTCCAACTCTTAAAGGATAACCTAAATTTGGCACAAAATCGAATGAAACAACAGGTAGATCAACATCGCAGTGAGATAAATTTTGATGTAGGAGACTGGGTGTTTTTACGGACACAACTATACAAACAAATGTCCCTCAAGCAAGCTAAGAAGGATAATAAATTATCGCCAAAATACTATGGTCCTTAGAAGGTGTTTCAAAAGATTGGTACTATGGCATACAAATTGGAGCTTCCTTATTTTTCACAAGTGCATCCAGTTTTCTATGTTTCATGTTTAAAGAAAGTTATAGATGAAAAACTTCCAGTTCAAACAATATTTCCAGAACTTGATGAGGAAAGAAAGATCATATTAGAACTTGAAATAGTCACAGAAACAACAACTCGACAACTACGAAATCGATCAATTTTAGAGTATCTCATAAACTGGAAGAACTTACCCACTGAATATTCTACATGGGAGGATGAGAATTTTATACATACGCATCTAGAGCTACTCAAGCATTGAGGACAACACTTTTTTGAAGGAGAGGGGCATGTTAGGTCACCATATTACTAGTGTAGTTCATTATTTTTATTAGTGTAGCCCCCTTATTGTTATTGTTGTACCCTTGTAACCCCCATATTTTTATTATTTTTCACTTACATTATTATTGTGAGGTCGACCAGGATTATATTGTGACCCCATGGACCCCTATATATAGAAGGAGGTTTTGTCATTTGTATCATCCAATAATTGTTCATTTGTGTAATGTATTGGAGGTTGCCCCCTCAAAGTGGTTGATTTCTAAGGCATTGATCTCTCTTTTCTTCTATTTTTGGAGTTGGTTTCATGAAAATACACCACACTCCTCCATTCATGAGCAAAATTTAGCAAGAGAAGCAGCACACAAATAGACTGCTACAAACATCAGGAAGTTCCTTCAAAAAAAAAGTTGTTCATGGACTGCCAAGAAGAATAACAAGGGCAGCTGCATAACAGACTATATGAGAATGAGAATGCCACCGATGGAATCTCAAGCAACCCACATGACATCTATATTAGAGAGAAACAATAGACAAATATTAGCAGTTCATTCAGGAAGTTGCTCCTTCAGCAAGCTGCTCACTCAGAGAACAGGAATATGGTGAAGAATGCAGCATCTAAAATGGCTTGTCTCAATCCTCCAACTCTTGCAACCGCCTAGAAACAATAGGTAAACTCAGGTATAAGCTCTCACCCCTTGCTATTCATTCATAATAGTCAAAAATAATTAATTTGCAGACTTAGATTTTGAGGGGGAGAAAGGTGGTCAGATAACTCAGCCACCACCACGAGGTATGGCTGGAATAAAAATCGGAGTACACACCACTTGGGAATGTAAAAGAAAATTTTTAAATTAGTGGAGTAGAGGAGAACGAGGGGAGGAATATGCACGGTCCATCCTAAATTAACAGGGAGGAGGAACCAATTGTCTACGACATAACTGGAGCTGAGAAAAATTATATTGGCACTCCAAATTTAGCTGTGTCATCTAATAAATGGAGATGTCATCTCATCCAATCCAATGAATTGATAATTTTTAGAGAGAGAGGACCAATGGAAGCACGCAGTTCTTGAAGAAGAAGAATAATAACCATAAAATAAAAATGAAATAAGAAACAAGAAGAACCAGAAGAAGAGGAGGAAGAACCAGAAGAAGAAGAGAGAGAGATAAAGGGCCAAAGAAAAACAGAAGAGATGGCCATAGAAGTCGTAGAGATAGTAGAAATTGGGAGAGATATAGACTCACAACCCAACATCACATCCCCTCGCTGCAAAAATATAATTGCCACCATGGCTCCTCTAATAGCAAAAAGAAAAAGGCAGACCTCTAGGTATTCTAGAGTTGACGAGAATCAAAGAAAGCCAGAAACTTCTCCCATAAGCCCGATCATCATTGAAAAACCACCAAGCGGGGAGGAAATAACTGAAGAAACATTTCTAAAGGAACAGCTGCAGAAGTCATAGGAAGAGAATGTAGCGCTAAAGGAGCAATTGCAACAAAAAGCAGAGCAAGTAACCACCATGGTGAGCTTATGCATAGAATCCCTTCAGTATATATTCCCCTTTGACTCATATTTTGTGTACCTCAAAGAACAATGGCTTCTATTTCAAATCAACACTCTAACCTTCCATGGATCACTCCCTTTCCAATATTTTAGGAAATTCATGAAGTTCTACAAGCAAGCCAACATAGTTGATCAGTCAAATATGGCAGAGTTTTATATGCATAACTTTGTGCTGACAAATCTGGAGATTTGGGACCCCAATCCTACAATGGGGGATATTCAGTTAATGGCTCTAGCTTATTGGATTTTGAATGAGGACAATAGAGCCAAAGAGATATGGAAGGTCATGGGAAGAAGAAATAGAGAGCCTTTATATCTCAGACCAAAAGTGTTCATCCCAAGAGGTGTCATACTTAACCATCGGGAGATTGAAAAAGGACCCTGCACTAGTTGAAATCTACCTTCAGACTCAAAACCAAGTGATAGGTCACTTTGATGATGTTTCTAGGCAGATAGACGATGAGTGTATTATGGAAAACCAGAGGATAGGGAACAACCTCCCACATAGCCTCAGGAACAGGGAGTATCATACTCCAGAAAGACTGAGGGGTGCATTGGAAAGGGCACCATTATAAAAGAGGGCCATGTAGGCCAAAAATATTCGATGGTTTGGACTAAAGCTTAGCCCACCTTTACTCCTAGGGCTGACTAATGAAGAGGACACAGATGCATAAGATAGAGAATGGGAGAATGTAGAAAAGAATGATGGATTTTACCCCCTTGGGGAAACTCCCACACTTCTTCCTCATTAAATCACGGGGGATGTCAAATATTTTAAGGAAATGGAGGAGGAGGATCAGTTTCTCAGAGGATGAGCATCCATTCAGTAGGGGAGTGATGACGAGCTCCATCATTAGACATATTTGGAGGGGTTAATAGTCACCTTTTTCCATTATTAGATCTCCTTTACTTGCATTTTTATTATTATTTGGGTTTATGATGCTAGTATAGGTGGTGATTAAGGCTAACATATTCTAAGTGCCTAATATAAGGTTGAGTGCAGAAAATCATGATTTATTAAGCATTTTTATAAATATTTTATCACAAATACTTGGAGGAGATACAAAGGAGAAATTATAGGAGGATTTTCCATCCTCAAAGGCAGCTGAAGGATCCAAAATATTCTCTCCAACAATTCGAATTCCTGAGGCAGCCAAGCAACTCAAAGAGTAGAGCACTCAATCTTGGGTTACTTGGAGTTTAGTGGACTGAATCACTCTTTTATAAGGAGTTTTTGGTAGCTTCCCTGAAGAATAAATAGAGTAGAGCTAGAGCTAGGAAGAGTTAGTCTATCCTAGTCTTGCTTCCATTCAAAATTATTGTGGTGAACTATGGAAGATTTTTGTTTGATTCAGGGATCGAAACTTTCAGAGATGTATGCAGTTATTATTTTATGAAATGAATAGACTAATTTCATTTGATTGATTTAAGTTTATAGGGCTATGCTCATGGGTTAGGCCCCAATCCATGTGTCTCAGCTTCTCTGTTGTTATTATCTTTTCCTTTCTATGATTTAGCTATTTTTTCCTCTATCATTTAAGTTAGATCTGCTTCTGATAAGTTTCATTGCTATTTAGTTTTTGTGCTGAGGTAGTTTTAATTTATTATGCATAGTGAAATAGAGGAAAAACTCCAAAACTGTGGTCAAGTCTCCCCCCTCTCATCTCTGTCAATAGTGTTTGAGTAGGGGCAAACCTTCCCACGGGCCAAAATTGATTTCTGTTTGAGTTTGGGGAAGAAATTGTATTACCAATTCCAAGCCTTTCTTTCACTGTTTCATCACACATTTATATATGCTTCCCATGCATGAATCCAGTGGTGTGCTTCACTTCTGAGCATTGCTCTTACACCTCAATTCCCCTCTTTTCCTTCTCACCTTAATGTTGCACTTACCTTTTCTTTCGAACGCACTTAAGTCCTTCAGCCTTATTTCTCTGTTTCCTCCCCTCACTACTTCCTACCATTTTTATGCAAAACACATGAAAAATCATTCCAAACCACCAAAAACTAGACCTCTGCCTTTGCTCCTCGAGACTCCCTCCACCGTACATCGCAATCGCACTTCGTCTCTCCTACCTTTTTCATTGAATACTTACTGCTCTCCTTTGCCAATTTCCTGCCTTATTCTTTCGTTTTATCGGTCACCATCGTCGGACTCGTTTCAACACAAAAACGCTTGAAAACCATCGAAAGCCCGACCTCCACTCTCCTCCTCGAAACTCCCACTACCGTACGTCACACTTCGCAAATAACAACATTTAGCTTTACCTTCAACACTTATCACTCATTCCTTGCGATGGCGATATTGCGAAATCGCACTTCACACCATTTATTCTTTCTCCCTTAACACTTACCACTATTCTAGCTGATTGCGATAGTGTGATCTCGCGTCACTGTCGGTCCCACCGCCATGTCGCCATCGCAAATTGCACTTCACATCCTTTAGATTTTACCCTTAACGCTTACCTGTCATTCTTGCGATTACGATATTGAGACATCGCATATTGCAAATCGCAACTTTTCCCTTTTTCTTTTCACCGCCACATTATCCCCACCACAAATCACATCACGTAGGTCTTATCCTATCACAAATCGCATCCCGCAGAACTTATGACATCACAGATCACAACCTGCAATCTTTACCGCATCGCAAATCATACTTCGCACAATTTAGTTTATTCTGTTAAGTCCTTACTGGTATTACGACATGGCATATCACAACTTTTACCTCCATCGCATCTTTGCCATCGTATTTTTCGTTTCTTTCATCTCCAAAGCCATTTCTTGCACTATAATAAGGTTTTATAAGGTTTTAAACCCCCTGTTTCTCCCTCTAAGACGTTTTCAATTATTTCTGCTCCAAAGTCATTTCTAACGTTATAATCAAGTATTTTAAGGGTTTAACCCCCTATTTCCTTTTCCAAACCTCGTTTCATATGTTAAACCTCCCATTAGCCTCTTTTAGCCATTTTTCTTCCTCCAAGCTGCAAATTAACTCTTTTTATTTAGAATTAAGTCATGTATAGTTTAGTTCCATGGGTAGAAGCATGGTAGATAAATCATAGGATAAGTAGAGTGCATTTAACTGTTTGGCCAAGTTAAGTGTGGTTTAGGATTAGTTTCCTTTATGCTATTTATTTTTTGCAAATTCAGTTAGCTTAATTCTTATAATTTCTTTCCAGCAATTTACGGTACAGTTGTTCTCATAATATAATAAATAGGACCCTTTCATAAAGCAGAAGAGGATGACATGAAAATAATGCATCTATTGTGTATATAGAACTTTCACCTCAAATGTTGTATGAACCCCGGGTTGATAAAGTAAAGTAGGGTAGCCCTTGGGAGTTGCAGCATTCTTGGTGCAATACCAGGGCTCACCAGGGGGTTCCAATCAAAGATGCCCTGATAAAGGAATGTCTTATAATGGTGGCAGTGTGACATCCTCTATGCTTAAATGGTACGAGGTTCGGCACTCCTCCTAGTAATGGGGGGAGGTTTATTAAATGCCTAGATCAAGGGGGTGTCGTTGGGTCCCCTATGGTGTCTATTAGTGTAACTTACTATTTTATTTTTTTTACTTTGGAGGGAGGAATATAATTATCAATGCAATAATGTAATCAAATACATAAAAAAAAAGTGAAAAATGGAAAGGTAATTTTTCTCTTTATATTTAAGCTATGTGATCAATCAAGAAAAAATAATGGTTCTTTGTTTGTTTGCATATGATACCAAAATCATACACAGACCTAATCGTCCTCACACTATCAAAGTAACTAGGCCTTGCAGAGATATGTTCTGATAGTTACTAGGGCCAATGTCTCGAAATAATTGGCAACACCTTCGAACAACCAAAGAATCAACCAAGGTAATGGAAATGAGGATCTAGTGTTGCCTGCACTGTCACCTATAACGAAAGGATGCCCTAGATTTGGCCATTAAAGTACCTTGTCCCATGTGAGCATTTAATTATTTATATTTTTGGTAGTCATTTATGAGTACCAAGCACTAGATGGCCACGGTAGCCCCAAATGTTACCTCACGCACTGGACCTAAGCTTAACCCCCTCTGAATTAGGTCTCTGTAATTCTCGAGAAATATTTTTCGTGAGTTGATAGAAGGATTTTAAGCTCCCTAAAAAATCAACATATATGTTTCAAAATGTAATATGACCATATAATATTATTGGATGCCTACCCCCAATGGTCCTAACTTGGACTATAACTTCTTTTGTGGCCCCTGTGGGCAGAATTTAGTGAGTTCAAGTTATGATTGTTTTTTAAGATTCTTAATTTTCTTTAGGGTGTGATATGGTAAGAAAACATAAGATAAGAATAAAGGCCCAAAAAACTGGGTGCCTTTTTCTTCAAAGCTACCAATTCTTAGTGTGTGTTTTGAGTGAAAAACCAAGAGTGTTATAAGATGTGGATATGTGATGATCCTTTACTATACCCCTCTAATTAAAATATTTGTTTTTATTGTTCCCTGCAAAAACTGAAATGATTTCCAAATAATGGGCCCCTTACACTCTTCCTAATTAGACTATGTATAACTAAAGGGAGATGGTAGTTAAAAATTATTTGAGAAATATTTCATATGCAAGCCCAAGTTCACCAAAAGGTGCAAGGGAAGAAAACATTACATGCTTTCTTTACTAACATTTTTACACTAGTCCCAAGCCTAATGAAAAAAATGAAAAACAATAGATTGTGTAGTAAAATATACGTGGATAATGGGCCACTTACTCCTTGAATAATTAAATATGTGTTCTTCATAAACTTTAGCAAAAAATAGTTCGAAAAATAGGTGTAAACTTTGGCCACTTACTCTTCTATCTAGTTAATATGTGCATGCTTTGAAAATATATAAAAAAAATAAAAGCACTTAATTTCTATACTAATGGTGGTTAGTGCAGCAATTAGTTAACATAAAAATAGAAACATGTAGAACAGTGGTGAAGGAAATTCATTATGGGTTTCCAATCACCTGAAATTTGAAAAAATACAAGGATTTATTTCTTTTTGTTATACAGCGTGGGTTTTTCAAACACAAGCACGCCCACATCTGTTTGAGAGAAAGGTGTGTTTTCGTGAAGAAATAAATAAATTTGAGCTCTCTGCCTCTTAGAATAGGCACAAAATGTCCTGAATAATTTATAGAGAGGCATTGAGTGCCGTGTAACTAGTTATGCAGAGAGGAGGTCCTGCAAAACAACCATTAAACCAAGAAAAAGAAACTAGTGGATTTGTCAATCCTATGGTAGTGTTTTTGTCACACTAGTGTGCCAAAAGTCACCTCTTTAGCAGTAGGTTGTTTCCAGAAAAAATTGTAGAGAATGTTATGACTTTTTTAATGGACAAATTGAAAAAATATTTAAATAAAAACTCATAAGGTAAGTAATGCATACAATAACATCAACTCAAACAAAAAAATAACAGGACAATAATGCTAAAATGGAGCAAACAAACAAATACAATAATGGTGAAAAATCCCTTTATTGGTTGTTGATAGTAAGAATAATAAAATTTTAACACACTTGCAGTGAGTCCTTCAAGCTATGGAGCTCAAATAATCAAATCAAGGGGGTCTCTTTCCTTAGTTTCTGATGACCTAATAGGTCTATATCTCCACAATAGGTAGCTTTAAAACACTAGGATACACTCCAAGTCTCAAGAAAGAGACTTTAATCCTTACATCTCTATCAATTTCATTTAAAAATGCCCTCATCTTAGCTATACCTAAACATGGAAGGATCAGATTTCAGAGTTTTGCACTACATGGAAGAATTAAGCATGATTAAGGGAACAGATGAGCATGTCAACTCTTCGATGCTCAAAACCCATATGCTTATTCACCTTCAATGCAGCTTCATGTGTGAGAATGTTGGAACTGAGAACTAGAATCAAACTGCTTGTTCAAGAATTGAACTGCTAGAACAAGAACATAATTCTGCTGGTTCAAGAACAAAACACCCTCATTGGCTACGCCTGTTGGTTACCATTAACCCTTCATAATTACTCCATTCGATTTGTTTGTAATTATTCAATCTATCTGGTAGTGTTCATTAACTCAATTCAAATTCTGATCCAAATTGAGTTCCTTTGTTTATAAAAGATATCCCCTTTGTCATTCAACAAGTCTCGACTTTTTGATAGTGCTTCAACACAATCTAGACTTCAAAAATGACATGCTTGATGGTGCCTTTATCTCCTTGGATAGAGACTTAAATTCAAAAAAAAAAAATCTCATATAGGAATGCACTGAAATGAACATCAACCTCTTGAAAAATCAATCGACTCATTTATATTACAGTCATGAACCAACACACAAGATATATGAACATGAATTGATATGTTAGGACTAGGGCCTTTAGACCTCTATTAAATAACCTTACTCATCATATCTACAAATCCAATCGAATTCTCAACCAAGTATGAATTATAAAATCATAAATCAACAATTCAGCAGCCTAAGGATTACCCACGGCACAATGCAAACAATAGTCCTGGGATTACCACAGGCCTTCAACCAGTTAATGGAAATAACATTGTCTCATTTCTTATGCGTATGGCTCCATGACAACCATTTCACCGACCAATGGAAATCAATGAACAATCTTGAACATTGCAGTCTATTAAAGAAATAACCAAAGATCAAAAAATTGGACCTCTTTATGGTAATATGCGTCTGCAATTGTCTCAGTCCAACATCCTGAATGAAACCATAAATATGGTGATTTATTCTGAGTAGAAAGAGATCTTGTAAAGGCTAGTCGATGATCGCTTTTGTGAGCGATGTTCCTTCGCACCATTGTAGTGATGAAAGTAATCAAATATGTGTTAATTATATAGACATAAGATATGCAGAGGCAATGCTATATAACTTGAACACTATTTAATTAACCAATTTATGTTATACACAACACTTGGCCTGATTTTCAGCATTAGATTGGCCTCCCCTAATGCCTTTGAGGCTTAAAAATATATACAAAAGTATTTTGCAGCCAATTCTGGTTCAGATCCACAATCTACTCAACCATTTCCTAAAAATACTCTAAATCAACTTTTGACTCAACTAAATCCCTATTTTAGGACTTCCTAATCCCTAAGATCTTTCTGAGATATTCATAAGTCTAATATCTCTCGTATTTTCACATATTTGAGAATATTTAAATTAAAAACCTCACATACATATTTCTCACTCAAATCATTAAAAATATACAAACTACCTATTAATAAATTAAATTCTTTAACAAACATTAGACCCCCTAAGTCAACCAGATATACAATGATTTTTCCAGCAGTATGCTCCTGCATCAATTTCCTTGAATGCTTCTCCTCCCTCTCTCAAAAGGAATATGACAACTCTCCAATGGTGGAGTTATCTTCTTCACTAGGATGTTGGATGGAAAAAATGCTAGTTCCTTCAACTCTCTTGCTTCATCTATTGAAATTTGGTGTTTTGTTGATGCCTCAGAAATCGTTACAATAACATCGGGGGATGACCACCTGGTAGGGAGCTTAAAAATGATTCCTTTTCTATTTGGAATAGCGGCTCCGACTAGGGATGATGGGACCAGTTTCCCAATAAGTATAATTGACTGGATGTGAGGTATTTATAACTGAATGTGACTTGATAAAATGGGAGTGATAAGGAGCTAAAGAGTATATATATATACCTATCTATATCATGGGATTAATTATGTTTCCTTTGTATGTGATCTTTAAAGATTATCTTTAGTGTATGAGAACGAATATTATAAAACACCTACAAAAGTTAAAAACAGTTAAATTTAATTAATTTTATTAAATAGTTAATCAAATTAATTGAATAAATTATATCACATTCAATAGCTTCATGTCTTGTAAATATATCAAAAGATGGAAATCATTGCATGTTCAATAGTAAATTAATGCTCAATTGTATTTAAGAGATACATATAAAAAAAAAATGTAAAATAAGTATGACTATTAATTACATAAAAACAGAACAACAATATAAAGATAGAAGTACCAAATATATCTTTACTCTTCTCATGGAATAAATAGCCACGGTACAGTATTTTCTATTGAAATGAGTTCAAAAAGTACAAAAGTGAAACTTTCCAAAGCCTTCCTTACAAAATTTCAAGGCCCTTTCTTAGTAGACATGAAAGAGTTTATATAGTAAATACTAGAAATATAAAAATAGAAAATACACAAAGCTTTCAGGAGGTTTAAACAACTCTCTTTAAAATAAGAGAAAATAAGACAAAAATAGAATTTGTTTGTATGATGAGATCAAGAGTTTGATGTTGTCTCCTTTGTCATTCGTTGCTGGAGCTCGTAAATATATAACATTGGTTGCACTTCAGAGGGTTGATTTGGCCTTAAGCACAACTGTCTTGTATACACTACATCTAATAATGCAAGAAGCATGTGGGAGGATGTATCGGCAATACAACACAACATTAGCCATTGGTTGTGTGGCTTGACAAGATACTACTAGTATTTTTCTGACTCGAGTTTTACAATCTTCTTAATGCTTTCTTCCTTTACCTTTGACTTTTCCTGCCATTGTTTCATTAAAAATTTGACATTAGGAAGGGAAACAGGCGGGAATTCGTGAATCATATTAGCACCAAATAGATTATTTTTTATAGTTTAAATTATGTTGTCAGCAACATCCCTTGCTTTGAATATTTCTCTTTCATCTTGTTTGAGCTGTATATCCTAATCAGTAAAGAGGATTTCTTTTTGAGAATTCTCTATTCTGGGAAAACGTTTATTTTCTTCCCTCTTTCGTGTCTTTCCATGTAATTAATTTTGAGATATTTTCATCAATTTCTTCGAAATTTATCCTCAGATCGGATGATTGATTCATCGGTGAATCACTTTTATCACACAGATCATTGATGATGGTTAATTTATGATAGAATTCTACTTTTTTTTGGGCCAATAGAGTGTTCAATTCCAAATATTCCTTTTTTAAGTCTTATATCTTTAGGTTATCCTTCTGTTATTCAATATTGAATTGGAGTTGTCGGATTTGAGTATCTCTGACATTGATGTCAGATTGATGTTATATTTTTAATTGATCAGATCTTTGTTGAAGTTGATACAACTGCATCTACAACTGATGATCAATACTTTGTTTCTCTTTTAACAAATCCTGCTCTAATTGTTGGATTTTCTCATCTTTTTCTTTGACTAATTTTTGGACCTCTGATGACTTATCGATTAGAGAAATTGCATAAGCACCTATAAAATGTGACAATATTATTAAATCTTTAGAAGGATAAGTTTTTGGATCTCTCCACACTACTTACATTCATATATCTCCAAGAATTAATGTTTGGGATCGCTCAACTCTTTTTCTCTTTATTTTTCTTCTCATTACAACTCATTGTTTGGGACTTTAAAATATGTCCAAAGGAGGGATTTCTTCTACTCTAAGAAAATTTTTTAATGAGGGGAAGTTAGGGATGAATTCAATTTTATCTGTACTAACTACTTTTTCAGAAGCCCTAATAGGAAACAAGGTCTAATTTTTGTCTTGAGGAGTGATGCTTATCTCTTTAAGCTCATAATTTTTTTCCTCTGGTTTTGCTTTGATCTGGTGATCAAATTCGTTCCAAACCTCATCCAAATTACTGCTAAAGAAAGTATTAAAAGCTTTTTTCTCTATAGATCTGACTTCATGTGTTTCCTGTAGGACCTCAATGTCCTTGTGGGGTTTCTCCAAATCCTATCCTTTCTATGTGATTGGTTGGGACACCCTCATAATTTATAGAGGGATATTATCCAATCTCTTGTTCCTATATTCTTTAAATTCAACAAGTTGTCCTGGATTTAACCGAATCTCTGCCAACTGCTCAACCAATGAATATTTCTCAAGAAACTTAAAAAAATCATCATATTCATTGGGCTCATGAATAAATATTCTAAATTTTACCTGGGTTGTAATGTATTGAGCCACCTTGTTTGGGTTGAACTTCCTATTCAGCATGGTAGATAATTTGAAACATTCAATTTTCTAAATCTCAAGTCTACAATGTTTGTAGTTGTATAAGGAATATACTCCACAATTAATAGGAAATGATGGCCAGGAAGAATTTTTGGCTTCCTTTAAGGCTTTGGTTAACCCATTGCCTACTATTTGATGAGAAATTTCTCTGGCTAGGAGTTTATCTAGTACATACATTGGGAGGACATGTGGCTTGGAAATACTTCCATAAACTCTAACATATGTAATTGTTTCTTCACAACACCACCTTCCTATGGTCGTGAAGTCATCTCTGGCTTCTTTTGATAGTCTTGGAGCCTTCTCTCCAAAAAAAACTTGAAATAGGGGTAAAATAATACCATGACAAATTCTATAGAAATGAGACTCGTAGTTGGTTTCCCATAGGATATTATAGTAAACATGGATAGGAGAAGGGTCCTATATGGTGCATTTCCATCCCATTGTTGGGAAATCTAAAGGGAAACATACTGCGTCTATGATATAAGTAGTCATGAAAAAGGGGGGAACTGTCTTGTAGATGAATTTATGGTTCTTTCTATATTCAAGGATTTGGGAAGAAATATTATTGGAAAGGATGGTACCCAAATCCATATTATATGAATCTGATGCAACTTAAATAAGAGGAACCCATTCAATTGAAAATATACTTGTATTAGGGTAACCAAATAGTCTAAACATGATAGAAACGACGTAGCAATACGGGTCAACAAGAAAAAACATCGATCACATACCCTTATCATCATGCTTGTGCTTGTTGGGGTTGTGCCTCCATTGCCTTATTGGGTTTGATGGTAGTTTATTATCCTTTCCAAACGTTTCAAGGAAATTATTGTCATATACCTTCTACGCATTGGGTATATGATACATTTTATTTAAATCTTCTGCCTTTAAAGACCCAATTACCGTGTCCCTTGAAGTCAATAATGCCCTCTCTCAAATTTTCAAATTGTCTATTATCCATTTCACCATAGCTAAATAGGGCAGAACTTTTGGGCGAGTGGAAATTCGATGGAGGAAGGAATTAACAACATCATTGTAAGAAGATTCAGAGGATGTTGGGGTGTCAATTGTGACTACCCATTCAATTATTTTATTTTTTTCATCCTCAAACAGTCTGTACATGGATTCTCATGATGAAGACCACTGTCTTGATTGAATTTTGTATATGAGAATAGAGTAGGCATCTTTTTTACTTTTGAAGTGGGAGGCACAAGGTGTGTAGGAGCCATGGGTTTCTTGTTCTTCTTCTGAGCTTTTGATATCTTGAAGAGTTGTGCTTATCTGGACTAGCCTGCAGTAGGATAAAAAGAGAATAAACAATAATATTTCGTAAATGCGACAGAGACTAACACAAAAGTTTGAAATGATTGAAAATGTGGTTTAAATGCGCAATATCCAAAACATCAAGTAACAGGCTATCAAATAACTTTGGGGGCCTGATACCATACATACCATTACGCTTGAGTAATGATAAAAAATGTGAGTTCACGTGATTTCTTCGACAACTCAGCACTTAAATAAAACCTTGCACCACAAAATTCATTCAGAGCACAATTTTTAAAAATGTGATATGCTCATTTTACCAAAATGGGATCAATACTTGTATGTTAATTAAATATAAGCTCTTTATCTGTGATTTCACAATATCGGAGCATTTTTAGGGGCAAGTGCATTGTGATTTTTGTGATGCAATAACAATATTGCAATCACAAGAGTGGTGGAGTGGGTGTTGGAAAGGATGTGTAGAAGAATTGCAATGTGATATATCGTAGATGATAGATGATAGGGGTTTGAGAGAGGGGATCATAGATGATATGAAATATTTTTCAATTGCGTGATAGTGAAGGGTGACGTGGTGGTAAGGTGGGTCCCACCAATGATTTTAATATATCTATCGAGGAGGCTTTTTTCTTTGTTAGTGTTTTTTTCGTTTAAAAGCCTTTGCACATCGTTTTTGTACCCGGGTTATATCGCATAGCAATATTCGAAAGGTGTGCTTCATATGCTACCTATGGAAATTGCAATATGTGGTATGCAATTTTGGATTTGGGTATCTTTTTATTAATTCCTTTGATCAATTAAAATCAAAATAAAACTTTTGGATGAGAATTGTTTTTTCCTATAGAAGTGTTTTATTATTCTAAGTTAAACAATAAAAAGGTTCGCCATTATTTTCTAAGGTAATTATACATAAATAATGGGGGTTGTTGAATAGCACAAAAATTTGCGATTCACTGGAAGAACCGATTATCACTGATTTATAATAATGAAATTTATAAAACTTTAATTAGTAAAAATGATTAAGGAAAGAAAAACTATTTTCAAAATGTTGGATACGTAAAATTACTCTTAATAAAAATTCATTTTATTTTTAATCCTTCTAAAAACCTCTTATAGATGAAAATATTTAACTATATATATCAGTCATTAATCGGTTATAAAAATAAAGTAGGGGGATTTTCAAACTTAGCCATTTGATATACTCAATTTGTCACAGGTAGAGTCATTGCTGCCAGCAAGCGTTCATAACCTTGATAGCGTTAGATATTAACCATCAATGGTCCAATATCCCATCCATTTATGATTAAAATCCTTAGGGATATATATATATATATATATATATATATATATATATATATATATATATATATATATATTTGGAAGTACTTAAAAATCCATTGTCCTGCTTTGGTAACTATATAGTCATATTGCCATTCACTAGTTGTAATTGAGGTGAACAAGCTGGCTTGCCCCTTGTCTTGTGATTGAAATAATCATAAGCTATTACCTTGGCTTGGTATTCAATATTGATAATGTCAGCTTATTATTTTCCTATGATCATGGTAAGGGGGCTGATTATGAGACCTCTTGTCTTTTAAGTTCTATATATTTTTGAATTACACTCTAAAAAATTTATGATTAATGGATGGGGAGAATCATTGACTCCTTAATATTTTTGGATGAAAATTTAGATTTAAATATGCTTAGTAACAAAATATTCTTTATTTTGTTGAAGAAAACCTTTCTCGACTAATAATAAGATCAAAATATAATTTGTAAAGTTTGAGATTTAAAAGAACTTGCAACTTCTATGGAAAATATTTCAGAGTGTTATGATAGTTATCCAATTTTCAATTATGTGATATTTTCCTAAAAAATTCCTATCTTCAAAGCGAAAAATCATAAGCTAATTTAGAGATGTTGATAAAAATCCAAATGTATGTTACTTAACATTCTTTGATATAAACCTAAATATGAAAAATGGAAATACCTCCATATTTACAATAGAATAAATGTTCTAAGAAATGAACTTTTTTTTAATACGCCCATTAACAGGAAGAGATCCTCTCTTTCCTTATAGATCTTTCAGTATTAAAGTTGATGGGCCTACTTGTTTAGGAATTTGAAATCGTCCAAGCCACATTTTCTAGAATTTATTATGCTTTCCTTTCTCCTCATGTGCCTTGTCCCATTTAAGGACAAGATCTCCACCTTGAAAATATTTTTGGGTAACAAAATTTGCATCGAAATAATATTTAACCATTTTTTTATGGTGAGAATTTGTAAGCTTCGATTTTTCCCTTTATTCTTCTAATTTATGTATTTTAGACATTCTTAATTGCAAAAAAGAGGAAGGTTTTTCTTGAATGAATTGGAATAGGGCTAACAAAGGAAGGGCTATGTTTGAAGGAATGATTGCCTCTTTCCCATATACCAGATTGAAGGGAGAAATACCTATAGAGGCCTTATGGGTTATTCTATCAGCCCATAAAGAAAAGGTTAAGAATTTGTGCCAATTATTTTCTCTTTGATCAACATTTATTTTAATAATTCATATGTGGTTTTTATTTGTTGACTCTGCCAAACCATTCCCTTGGGGATAGTAGTTAGCAGATTATTTAAGTTTAAATCTCCTCTTAAGAGAAAATTCAGTCATGTTATTGCCTAAAAAATAAGATGCACTGTCGAACATAAGTGCACTTGGTAAACCAAACATGGTAATAATGAACTAATCAATGAATTCGATAATAGCATCGAAATTGGATACCTTTAGTGGTATTGCTTCCACCCACTTGGTGAAGTATTATGTAGTAGTAAGGATATACTTATGTTGCTTTGAATAGTGAGGAACAATCTCACCTATAATGTCCAGTCCCCATTGTTTAAAGGGTTGTTAAATGTTAACTAGTTGAAGAGGTAAGGCTCGTGTTTTTTGTCTGCCTACTACAGTCTAACAAATATTTCATTTCCTTACATATGTATGGGTATCTTTAAACAAATTTGGCCAATAATACTTGTTATCACAAAATTGTACTTGATTGGATGCTTATCAAACAACTTGGTGCTATTTCAAACCACTTCTAATGAAAGCTTAGCCTCTTCAGTTTGAGAGGGCTCTCTCAAGGGGGTTTATGATATTGAATAATGATAGTACTAGATGGATAACTCTATGGGAAATATAACTTATTTTTTATGTTTGCAGGTTGAAACGAATGCATGCATGCTACAATTGGGCTTATGGTGTCAAAAATCAATAGTTTCAGTGGCAATTTTTATTGAAATGAAAGATGAGGCAGATAGAGGTCTTTAGTAAAGACAACTCACACATAAAACATAGGAAAACATAGTCATTTTATCACTAAAGGAAGTCATAGCATAAGATTATGAATTCTGAGTAATAGAGATAAAATCTACTACAAGTGGTAAACATAAAGATATATATCAATAAGAAATTAAAAACCTCATGATAATCTCAGATCTGTCAAGAAGAAAGTCACTCTGTATTATTGATATAAGTCAAATACATAAAAGCAGCAGTTTGGCGCAAAAAATCTCCCACCCCTTACTACTTTGATGCTTTGTCTTTAAATAGACATTTCTTTACAATGAGGATGATCTTCCTAGTGGCTATACCATCGAATTATCCTATGACACATCACATAACTGAAATACATGACTTCTAACATAAAATTGGCAGCTACACCTTAAAGAAAAGATCTCCTAATAGGACTCTAACTCCTATTTATTACATAATTCTACCTTATCTTGTGAAATAGTTACATGAAAGTTACAAAATAAGAATGACATGCTCGAAAGACATATGACAGAGTTAATTACCACTTTACATATTTAAAACCCTCCTAGACTTGTGGAGCATAACCCTACTTTTTAGGAATGCATGACCCTTATCTTCAAAAATGCTTTGGCTCATGACCTGTCTTCATAGCACCTCCTTCGATACATAAGTGTTCAATGATAAGCTCCGTTGACATGTTGGAGGAGTCCATATATCCAAAACTTCCATTAAAATGCTCCAAAACCTTTAACAAATGCTCGCTATGAAAACAGGAAAGTTTCATACTGAGTTTTGGTAGCGTTAAAAAAAGTGGCTTATGCACCCAATAACTTCACTCCTTTTCTATTCCATGATGTCATTCAAGTCATGACACATCACCACCATGAATATCCTTCCTTTAAAACTATAAAAAGTGACTTTATAAGAAAAAAGGCTGCTACAGGTTTTTTCGTAGCGTTTTCCTGGGTTTAAGCCTAGGAAACGCTATGAAACTATGTAAAAACACAATTATTGCCTATTTCAAAACTGTCTTCACAAAATGACCTACAGCTACAAAATATTGATTTTATGCATGTAATTAACCTTCTAAAGAATATTCAATCTCAACTTATGGCTCTTGTGGTTTTTCTTCCTCATTTATGATTAGTTGAGTTATGGGCTCCTCAACCACAGTCATATTTAAACCTTTCTTTTCTAGCTCTTCATGAATCAGTTCCAATTGTTCTTGAAGGTATTTGACTTGGTCCTTCAGTGTCCCATTATTACATTGAAAATGTAGGTTCATCCTTCTAATTTTCTTGGCCTCTCCTCTCAATGGCTGAGTCCATTTGATCAATTTCTCTGTATTGTCCGAGGTCTTTGACACACTTATGACCTGTTCTTCCAAAATTTCTTTCATTTTTTCAAATTGCACCTTTTGTACCTTGTGCTTCCTTGCCTCTTTATTCAATATTGATATTTCATCTTTTTCCAGCTTCAAATGCTCCTTAAGGGTTTCAATCTCTGATTTTTCAGTGATTTTCTCTTTACCCCTCCTTTGTTTGATGACCAGCTCTTCTTTTGCAGGTGAGGAGAGGTCTATGATGCTTGGTGGTGGCTGAGAAGTTTCATTAACCTTCTAAGCCTCTTTTCTTTTTTCCATGACCTTTCTTGCATGCCTAGTCATTAGCTTTCTAGGTTGAAACAGGAAACCAACATCATCACCTACAAACTCTAGCTTCTTAGTTGTCTTTTGTTTCTTTAATTTTCTTCCTCCCTCTTCAACATCTTCAACTTGGACATTGGGAGTTTCTTCTATGTCAATGGCATTAAAAATTTCCTCTAAGTTACCCTTAGCCACTGGTTGGCTCCTAGTAATTCTCTTGCTTCTATGTTTGCTAACTGTTGCCTTTTGTTTTGCAGGTGCAACTTTGGGTGTATCAACCTTCTGCACAAGCTCTATCTCCATGTTTACTTTTTCTAACTGCTCTTCCATTATAGGTGATGAAACATATCTAGGTTTGGGAACTCTTTTAGGAGTGACAACATCTACTTAAAAACCACTTATGAATATAAAATATGACCAGTCTCTACCTAATATATTCAAATCCTCTAACACCAACAACTTGATCAAGCCATGGTGAAAGAAACAATTTTCATTTCCTTGTTTTTTAACTTGTACCTTATCTGACATTTTAGTTAAACTTTTGTATAATTAAAACGGAAATTCAAGAGACCTCTTACCAAAAAAATTCAGTAGAAGTCTAAGGTGGTAGGAATAGACCATGTGAAACCTTCCTTCACAAGTGAAGTACTTCTCAATGATTAGCAGCAGTTTTTAGAAGTTGTCTTTCATGTAACTCCTTGGGATAGCATTTGTGAGATCAATTTCACTATGCTCTGGCTTGATGAATTATTTTCAGTTCTGCATGGTGAACTTGATGACTTTGAACCATTTTTCCCCTCCTCTATGGATTCATGTTGCTGCTGTAATGGTTTCTGGTGTCACTGTGAGATTTATCATTCCCACCTTTGAAGTTGTCCCATTAAAACTACTAGCAAAATCCTTTGAAACCTACAAATGGCACCCTTGTAATCTTTGACATAATTGCAAGCAGCCTGTTCTTCTGAATACTTCCAAGGCCGTTGGGTATTCATTTAACAAATTCATGTCCAATGAATCATATCTTAGGTAGTGACCACCTTTTTTAGTCTTCTTTCTTGTGGCCATGGTGAATTTATATCTTCTCAGCCTTGCTTGATTAGTGACAGTTGCAACTTTTGAAAATGCCAGCAACCAACTTGGCTCGGTGAAGCAGCTCTCTAGAAACTCAATAACATGCAAGGATAAAGCAGATAATGACAAAAATACTCAATTGGGTAATGTTTTATGGTTTCGATGACAACTCGTGCCCTAATCATGACTCATGCATGCTAAAAATGGTAGTGATGACCTCAGGAATGACCTTTTGCCTTTGAAATAACCCTAACTGACTCGAATGACATCCACCATATCTCCCTTAATCATGAACTATAACCTTGCACCATATTTGACAAGACAAACAGAAAAAAACCTTTTTTCGTAGTGTGGTTAGTTCATTTCCTGGCAGTTTCGCTACAAAATTATTAGGTAGTTTCATAGCAAAAACTGCTTTTTTATAGTGTAAAATGCTATGAAAAGAGGAAAAACTGGTTAAAGTGTCCTTTTCAGATTTAAACATTTGGGATATGAAATTTGACACGTAATGATGACTGATAGGACATTATGTGACCTATATGGAGGTGGGTCTGAACCTTAGGATAGGTTAAAGATAAAAAAAAATTAAATTTTCCTATACCAACTTGTGACAAATGAACTCTATGACCATGTCAAATAATGTTTCACTTTTTATGAGTGATAACAATACCCTCCATGTATTATCTTATGTTTAGTGGTATCTCCTTTGAGGTGTCCACCAGCTGGTCTATCGTGGAGCTCCTACAAAACCTTTTGTGCTTTATAATTTTCGAGGCATCTTAATAATATAGAAACATAGTTTTTCCTGAATAACACATCATTAATGTTTTCATATCGATTTGATATTAGCCTTAATTCTCTTTTTATTTTATAATTGAGTTCAGGGGGAGCATATCCATTATTTAAGTAAAATATAAGATCATCATATTGTGATCGAGTATCAATAGGCTTACCTCATATATGTGCACATTATTACCCGAGTCCTCATCAGTTGGTATGTTAGAATCTCTAGTAAGAAATCCACAAAAACCTTGGCCTATGATCGTTTTAGCTTTTTTAATGTCAATATCATATTCGTGCAGAGTTTTGACCCAATTTTCCATTTTTTCTCCTAATTATTTTTGTGCAAGTAATTGTCTTACTGATGTGAATGAGACTATTATTTTAGTGTGTGTCTTTAGAAGAAAAGGCCTGAAGTTCTTTATATATTTGAAAATAGAAACATATTTTTTTCTCCACCTCTTAGTAATTTCGTTCAACACCTTGAAAATTTGAACTAAAGAACGAGATGGGTGTCTTGATTTTTTGATCATTAAGTTATGTTAGAACAACACCATATGACGTTTAAGAAGAAAAAGTATATAAAATAAAATGGTTAGAAAAATTTGGAGTAGTTAAAGAGAGAGAATTTATATTGGTTTGTTCGATTGAATGAAAAGCTTCCCTTTCATTGTGGCCCCAATTAAAGACTGAAATTTTCTTGATCATGCCTTGTAATGGAAGAACAATTTGGGAAAAGTTAGGGACAAATCCCTTGACAAAATTAATATTTACTAGAAAGGACTGCATGGATTTCTTATTATGGGGCAAAGAAATTCAGGGATCACCTTAATAATTTCAAAATAAATACAAATTCCTTCTTTGGATACAATAAATCCTAAAATACTCCTTCGTTGAGAGCGAAATAATACTTTTTTGGATTAAAAAAAACTCCATACTTTTTACAATGTTCAAAGATATGTTTTAAGTTATGCTAATGGTTTCTTATTTATTTGGAGTAGATCGTTATATCATCCAAGTATAAAACAGTTGTCTTATTTATCATACCTCTAAAATATATTGACATGGCTCTTTGGAAGGTTTCCCTTGTGTTTATTATACCAAAAGGCATTTTCTGATAAGCATAGGTCCCCCATTTGGTTCTGAGCGTAGTTTTCAATCTATCATCTGGATGAACTAGGATTTTATTGTATCCTGAAAAACCATCAAGGAAAGACATGAGTTTGAAACCTGTAACTGATTGTAAAATTTGTTCCATGGGTGGTAATGGAAATTATCCTTTTGAAAATCTTTATCGAGATTCCTAAAATCTATACAAATGTGTATGTCACCATTTTTCTTCCTGACACGCATAATTTTCATACCCATTTGGAGTGCCTAACATTTAAAATGATTTTAGCTTTAAGGAGTTTATTTAGCTCATATTTTATTTTACTTTAAATATTGGGGTGAATTTTCCTTAATTTCTATTGTAAAAAAATTTCATCGGATATCATTTGGATATTGTGTTAGATAATTGTGGTGTCATATGTTTTATGATATTCATAGATCCAAGAGAAAAAAATCTTGTATATTTTTAATAAATGAATGAAGGTTAATTTTCTCATGACCTATATTGATGTTTTGAGGTTTGAGATCAGTTCCAAGGTTTACTATTTCAAACCTCAAAGTTGAACTTTAAATTTTTGGAGTTAGTAACCTTCTAAATTTGTCTTTTAATTCATAGATATCTTCAAGTTCAACCACAGGTTTAGGTAAAGCATTTTCATCAGTTTTATGTTTCAATTGTGCCTCATGTTCATCCTCATCAACTATTTGATCATCATATGATCCTTCAGATATTAAAAAGGCTAAAATGTCTTCATCATCATTGAACACATACTAGTTGGTGATATTTTCAGTGATGGATGGTCGAAAAATTAATTCAATGGAAAACCTATCTAGACTATAAACCTCAGACGGTATAAGTCTAGATGTTATATTGGCTAGAAGGTCAGCACTAGCATTTTGAAGTCTTGGGATAAGAGAAATGTTAAATGCCAAAAATTGAGAAGTGAGGGTTTTAACCAGAGATTGATAATGCTTCAAATCGGAAGAAACACAATGAATGGTGTTTCTTACATGTTTTACAATAATTTCAAAATCTCCAAATACTTGAAGATATTTGACATTCAAGTCTATTGCTTTATACAATCCTTAGACCAACGCCTCATATTCAACATTATTATTAGTGCATTCAAACTCTAATCTATAGGATAGCATTGTTTTTTATCGTTCTTGACTAATTAATATACAACCTACTCCTGCACCATCATTGGATATAGAACCATCAAAATACAAAGTCCAAAATAAATATTTAACTAATGGATTTTCTACAATATTTACACATTTAGAATAATATAATTGTGAAAAGTTTTCAATTTGAGAAGTAACAAAATTGATTAAAAATGGGGATTGTTGTGCATTAAAATTAACCAAGAATGATGCAGCAGAGTAGTTCCCTAGGATGTTATTGGTAAAGATCATTGGCATATTTTCATCTTTAAAATTAGTTACTGAGTATTTCATGTGTTTTTCACGATCAACTCGAATTTTATTTGGATTTAAATTGTAAGGAAGCCACATATGAGAGAAATCTATGCACAAATAACCATGGATTTTTTCAGACAAATATTTGCTAAGAATTAAACCATAAAAATCAAGAATATTAGCAACTAGTATGTCAATGATTTCACACAGTATTGAAATAGAAACAAGTATAATGAGAACATAGTTCATTTCTCCTAAAACCTTTACTTTGGTCCTATCAAGTTTAACAATGTGAACAACAAAATTTTGGGGAGAAATTTTTAATTTCAGAAAAAATGAATATGGTCTTATATTTGAAGAAGCCCCAGAGTCTATCAGGCAATTCTGCACATTTTTATTGAAAAATTAAAAAGTCAAAAGGAAAAGAGGAATATGTGAATTGGATCCATCCCCAATTAAAATGGCATCCTAGGAATAAATATTTTCTGATGCATCATTAGGAGTTTTACCTACCCCTTTAAAGGCTTTGGATGTAACAAGTGCATGTAGAGGAGAAGCAGGAATTGCATTCAATTCATTTAGTAAAAAATTATGATGTTGTTTGAATTTTATTACCTCATGTAGGGAGATGTTTGCCTTGACTTAATTCATGGCTTCCATTATATTCTATTCAATGGTGTTAGAGACTACCAAGGTCTTTGATGTAGAGAGAGAATATGAAGAAGATTGGACTAATTGAGAAGATGTGCAATGAGATTTTTTTACTGATAACTTTATCTTTAGCAGCAGGGGATGAGGGTTTCTATTTCTGGATTGATTTTGGTGAATCAATAGGAACTTTACTTTTGGTCCTAAAAGGTAAGGCTTGATACTCATCTTCATTATCAGAAGTCAGTAATATGTAATCCCATAACCCATGTACTTCGACAAGTTCCTCATCTTGAGATTCTTCAACAGATAATGTTGTTTCATCTTCATCCTCATCTTGATCAAATTGAGCATTGGATATAATATTGGGTGTTTGAGGATTTGATGTTTGATCTTTCTTAAGAGATCTAAAATGTTTTTTAGCATAAGATTCAACTACCTGCTTTTTTATTTCTACCATCTTGTTTGACATGGATTTAAGGACCTTTTGCAATCCTTCAAGATCGAAAGGATATTTAGGCGTTTTTATTTATTTTTCATTCTTAAATGTAACCTTATTTTTTCTTTCTTCCTGGGTAGTCTTATTTTATAATGCAATTATTCTCTTTTCAACTAATATGGATTCCTTCATGTTCTCTACTAAAGTTTCTTTGTTTTCTCTATCTACAACAAGTGAAATATTAGAAGGAAGAGAGGATATTTACCATTCGATTTGTACATCAACACCAAGGTTTGATGTAGTTTGGATTTTGTTTAAAAATTTATTAAACCTGGAATTAAAGTCTTTGATGTTTTCTCTTGAATTATCTTTAAGATTAGAAATATCATTTATAAGAGTGGCAGTAGTGCGATCATCACCAAACTTGGTTAAAAATTTCTCCTCAAATATTTCCCAACTAGTTATGGTGCCTGATGGTAGCGAAAAGTACCATGATCGTGTTTATATTTGGAAAGTTTAAGGGAATAACCTAATTACACAGTCTTATTTAGATACTTCATTTAGTTTCATGGCTAGCATGAAATTATGGAGGTTCTCCTCAACAGGGAGTCCATCATCAAGATTATACTTGGGCAACCATCTTTCTGGGTGCTTAGGTAAACCATGAAGAGTTCCTGATAATTGAGAAGCTCCTAGGTTAGTCCATGGTCTATTTTCCATTGTTTGACATGTGGGATTTGAATATTTTGTAGTAGTTCCAGAGGTTGATGTCGCAGTAGAAGAAATAACTACTTAAATAGTATTGCTTGAGGCAACACTAGTTGATTGAGATGAAGAGATATGAATAGATGAAGTGATTGGTTGGGAAGAAGGGAATGGAGGAGGTTTTGGAGGAGAAGATGATGTAATCTCACTAGTGGATGTTTTAGTTTCTGATTTAGAAGTCTTCCTTCGGTGAGAATGAAGTCGAAACTCGAATAGAGTTATTCCAAGTTTTTCACTTTGAGAATGAGTTAATACACCAACACCTTGAAACCTTGAGGTTACACTTCCTTCAGAAGTTTCATATTGCACAGGATTTTCTCCTGAAATAGAAATATATTCTAATTTTTTAATCAACATTTGAACTTCAGGTGATTCTGGAATGTAATCTGGTGGAATTACCTCAGGAAATATGCTAGGAGATTTGGGAGATGATTGAACAACTTTAGACATTAAGGGAGGATATTTTGAATGTGACCTTGAAGTTGTAGGATATTTGGAGGAATATTTATTCTTTTGATGGCCTTTAGATTCATGATTAGACCTTAATGTCATTCATAGTCTACTAGGCCCTCCTTCTAGCACCAAAAATTTTGATGCCTCAAAAAACACTGCGACAACATCGGGGGATGACCATCCGATCGGGAACTTAAAAACGATTCCTTTTCCGTTTGCAATAGCGGCTTCGACTGGGGATGATGGGACCAGTTTCCCAATAAGTGTAATTGAGTGGATATGAGGTATTTACAACTGAATGTGACTTGAAAAAATGGGAGTGATAATGAGCTAAAGAGTATATATATATATATATATATATATATATATATATATTCATTCCTTTTTCATTTGCAATAGTGGCTCCAACTGGGGATGATGGGACCAGTTTCCCAATAAGTGTAATTAAGTGGATGTGAGATATTTATAACTCAATGTGACTTGATAAAATGGGAGTGATAATGAGCTAAAGAGTACACACACACACACACACATATATACCTACCTATATCCCGAGATTAATTATGTTCCCTTTGTATGTGATCTTGAAATATTATCTTTAGTGTATGAGAATGAAGATTATCAAACACTTACATAACTAAAAAACAATTATAGTTAATTAATTTGATTAAATAGTTAATCAAATTAATTTATCAAGTTATATTGCATTCAATAGTTGGATGTCTTGTACATATATCAAAAGATGGAAATATGTGCATGTTCAACTCTGAATTAATGCTCAATTGTACTTAAGAGATACATATAACAAAACAATATAAAATAAGTATGACTATTAAATACATAAAAATAGATTAACATTCTAAATATATAAGTACCAAATATATCTTTACTATGCTCATGGAAGAAATATCCCTGGTTCACCCTTTCTTATTAAGATGAGTTCAAAAAGTACAAAAGTGCAACTTTCCAAAGCATTCCTTACTAAATTTTAGGACCCTTTCTTAGTAGACATGAAAGGGTTTATATAGTAAATAATAGAAATAGAAAAATAGAAAATACACAAATTTTTGAGGTGGTTTAAACAACTCTCCTTAAAATAAGAGAAAAAAAAGACAAAAATAGTATTTTTTTGTATGACGAGCTCAGGAGTGTGATGGTGTCTCCTTTTTCATTTGTTGCTTGAGCTCGTAAATATCTAAAATTTGGTTGAACTTCAGGGAGCTGAGCTGGCCTTGAGCACAGTCGTATGGTATACACTTCATATGATAATGTAGGAATCATGTGGGAGGATGTATCGACAAGGCAACGCAACATTAGCCACTAGTTGTGTGGCATGACAAGATACTGCCAGTATTTTTTCCTAGTCGAGTTTTTCCATCTTCTTAATGTTTTCTTCCTTTACCTTCAAATTTTCTTGCCATTGTTTCATTAAAAATTTGACATTAGGAAGGGAACCAGGTGGGCATTCATGAATCAAATTGGAACCAAATATATTATTGTTGATAGTTTCAATGATGTTGTTAGCAACATCCCTTGCTCTGAATATTTCTCTTTGTACTTTCTTGAGTTGTATATCCCAATCAGTAAAGAGGATTTCTTTGTGATAATCCTCTATTCTGGCAATATTTTCTTTTCTGCCCTCTGTTGTGTCTTTCTAAGTAATTGATTCTAAGATATTTTCATCAATGTCATCAAAATTTATCCTCATATCGGATGATTGATTCATCACTGAATCACTTTTATCACACAGATAATTGATTATGGTTAATTTTTTATAGAATGCTACTTTTTGTTGGTCCAATAGAGTTTTCAATTCCAAATATTCTTTTTTGAAGTCTTCTATCCTTGGGTTGTCCTTCATTTGTTCAATAGTAAATTACAGTTGTCAAATTTGAGTATTTGTGACATTGATGTCAGATTGATGTTGCAGTTTTAATTGATCAAAGCTTTGATGAAGTTACGACAATTGTGTCTACAGCTAATGATCAATATTTTGTTTCTCTTTTAACGATCCCTACTCCAATTGTTGTATTCTGTCATATTTTTCTTTAAATAATTGTTGGAACTTTGATGCCTTGTCGATTGTAGCAATTGCATAAGCACCTACAAACTGTGACAATCTTGTTGAATCTCCAAAAGGATTAGTTTGTGGATCTCTCCACACTACTTCCATTGGTATATATCTAGGAGTTAATGCTTAGGATTTATTGACTCTCTTTCTCTTTCTCTGTCTTCTCATTATAGTCCGATGTTTGGAACTGTAAAATATGTACAAAGGAGGGATTTATTTTTCTCTTAGAACACTTTCCCATGAGGGGAAGGTCGAGATGAATTCAATTTCATATTTAATAACTTCTTTTTCAGAAGCCCCAACACTATACGATGTCTTATTTTTGTCTTAAGGAGTGTTTCTTATCTCTTTATGCTCAAAAGTGTTTTTCTCTGGTTTTCCTTTGATCTGTTGATCAAACTATTTCCATACCTCATCCAAGTTATGGCTAAATAAAGTATTAGCGGTTTATAGCTCTGTATATCTGACTTCATGTGTTTCTTGTAGGACCTCAGTGTCCTTGGATGCTACTTGAAATCCTCTCCTTCTGTGTAATTGGTTGGGATAACCTCATAATGTCTAGAGGGATATTCTCCAATCTCTTGTTCCTATATTCTTCAAATTCAACAAGTTGTCTTGGATTCAACTGAATTGCTGCTAGCTTCTCAACTTGTGAATATGTCTCAGCAGACTCAAAAAAATCATCATAGTCATCGGGCTCATGAATAACTTATCTGAATTTTACCTGGGTTGTAAATTCTTGAGCCACCTTGTTTGGGTTGAACTGCCTGTTGGGCATGGTAGATAATTTGATACATTCAATTTTATTGATCTCAAGTTCAGCGCATTTGTAGTTTTATAAGGCATAGACTCCAAAATTAACAGTAAATGATTGCCAGGTAGACACTTTGGCATCCTTTAAGGCATTGGTTAACCCATTTCCTACTGTTTGATAAGGAATTTCTCTGGTACATATAGTGGGAGAACATGTGGTTTGGAAAAAATTTCATAAACTCTAACATATGTAAATATTTCTTCACCAAATGACCTTCCTATGGTCGTGAAGTCATATCTAGATTCTTTTGATAGTCTTGGAGCCTTCTCTCCAAAAACAACTTGAAACAGGGGTAAAATAACACCATGAAAAATTCTATATAAATGAGACTCATAGTTGGACTCCCATAGGATATTAGGGTAAACATTGATATGAGTAGGTTCCTTTATGTTCCATTTCCATCCCGTGATTGGGAAATATGAAGTGAAACATACTGTGTCCATGATATAAGAACTCATGGAAAAGGGGGGAACTATCTTGGAGGTGAATTTCCAGTTCTTTCTATATTCAAGGATTTGGGAAGCAGTATTATTGGAAAGGATGGTACCCTAGTCTATAATATATGAATCTGATGCAGCTTCAATAAGAGGAACCCATTCAATGGAAAATATACTTGTATTAGGGTAACCAAATAGTATAAACATCATAGCAGCGACATAACAATACGTGCCAACAAGAGAAGAGACAAAGTACATACCCTTATTGTGTGTGTGTGTTTGGTGCATGAATGTACAAAATCAAACCTTCTTAAGAGGAGTGATTTTTTCCCCTTAAGTTTTGGGTCATAGGAAGAAAATAAAGGGAGTCAGGCAAGTTAGTGAACATGCTAAGAAATAAACATACTAAATAGTGAAATCACATGCATATTCAAAAAGAAAAACTAAACTAAAACACATAATACAACATCTCTAAATAGAGTTAAACAACTCCAATAATCCAAACAGTGGCGCTTACGTCCCATCTTATTAACTGTTGGTAGGAATAAAAGATGAAACATTTACCCACTTGCCAAGGGGCCTTTAGAACTAGGGAAATCTAAGACCCGATGCAAGGATGTCTTTACTTTCGAGTTACCTTAGCGCAAAGTCTCTCTCTCTCTCTCTACTCTGAACGACTAGAGTAGTTGGATGGCCAACAACTAAATCCCCTCTATCTCTACTCTGGATCACACACTATTGCATTTCTTGGGGAAATTCTGGCCATCATAACAATGTGTTCTATTTTTCATCTCTTGGTGGCCTTTTATAGGATAATTCAAACTCTCCTTCCCTCTCTTGGTACATTGATAGATGGTGACCCAATAGAGGAGGGTGATTCCATTGTGTGCCACATTTATTCCATTGTGTGCTCCCTTAAGGTCCTAAGGAGGCTTGGGAGGATGTCCTTAGGCAACCTCAAGTGTGGGATCAATGTCCTGGAGTGTGCCTTGTAGTCCCCGAAAGTGACTTCCGCCACTCTCAGGTCTATGCGGAATTTTGAGGAAAATCCATGCAAAGGAATGCTTATCAAAGAAAAGTGCGTGAAAAGGCACATTTTGTGTTGTGAAACCAACTCCAAAAATAGAAGAAAAGATAGATCAACGCTTTATAAATCAACCACTTCTAGGGGCCATCCTCCAATACATTACATAAATGATAAATTCTTGGATGATACAAATGAAAAAACCTCCTTTATATATATAGGAGTCCATGGGGCCACAATATAATCCTAGGGGGGCCACAACGTAATCCTATCCAACCTAACAATAATAATTTAAGGGAAAAATAATAACAATATGGGGGTTACAGGGGTAAATAATAACAATAAGGGGGTTACACTAACAACGATAAGGGACTATACTAGTAATATAGGGACTTAACATGCTCATCTCCTTCAAAAAAGTGTTGTCCTCAATGCTTGAGTAGCTCTAGGTGATTTTGTATAAAATTCTCACCCTCCCATGTGGAATCTTCAGTTGGTAAGTTCTTCCATCTGATGAGATACTCTGAAATTGATCAATTTCGTAGTTATCAAGTTCTTGTTTCCCTGAGTACTTCATGTTCCAATATGGTTTTTCCTTCCTTATCAAGTTTTGGCAATATTGTTGGAACTGGAAGTTTGTCCCCTATAACCATTTTTAAGCATGAAACATGGAAAACTGGATGCACTCACAAATAAGCAGGAAGCTCCAATTTGTATGCCATAGTACCAATATTTTTCAAAACCCTGTAAAAACCATAGTACTTTGGCAATAATTTATTATCCTTCTTAGCTTGCTTGAGGGACATTTGTTTGTATGGTTGTAGCCATAAAAATACCCATTATCCCATATCAAAACTTCTCTCATTGCGATGTTTATCTGCCTGTTGTTTCATTTTATTTTGTGCCAAATTTAGGTTATCCTTTAAGAGTTGGAGAACTTCTTGTTGATGCTCAATGTGATCCTCCACTTCTTGAACCCTATAATTTTCCCTTAAATAAGATGTGATGAATGGCGGATGATATCCATAAAGTGCCATAAATGGGGTCATTTTTGCTGCAGTATGGAAGGAAGTGTTATACCACCATTCAACGAGAGGTAACCACTTGACCCATTGTGCGTTCTTATCAAATACAAAACAACGAAGATATCCTTACAAACATCTATTCACTATCTCTGTTGACCATCAAATTGAGGATGATAAGATGAGCTATGATCTAGTTGAGTACCCAAACAAGAAAATAATTCCATCCAAAAATTTCTTGTAAAAATGGGATCTCTGTCACTTACAATAATTTTCGAATTTCCATGTAGCTTTTGAATTGTTTCCATAAATGTAGTAGCAACTGTACTCGCTTTAAATGGATGAGATAATGAAAAAAAGTGTGCATACTTGGTAAGTATATCAACTACCACCCTGATGACACACCTTCCTTTGGGCTTAGCTAAAAATATGATAAAATCCATCAAAATCTCCTCTCGACATTGACTTGGAAAGGATAAAGGTTGTAGAAGACTCAGGGTCTTAATTGTCTTAACTTTATTTTGCTGGAAAACCAAACATTTTGCCACAAACTTTTGAATATCATATTTAAGTCCATCCCAAAAAAAATATTTCTTCACCCTGTAGTAAGTTTTTCAAAATCCCAAGTGTCCTCCTAAAGGAGAAGTGTGTAATTCCAAAAAAATATTTTGTTTTAATTGGGAATTCAGCTTGCAAATATATAAGTGATATTTGTACCACAAGGAATCTTTTTTCCAACTAAATGTATCAGATGTACTAGGATCTTGCTTCAACTTTTGAATGAGAGCCCACACTTCTTCATCCTTCTTCCATTCATCCCTTGCTTCGGTTATCCAATCTGGTTGGATAATTGAAATGGCACAAAGCAATGCTTCCACCTCTTCATCCCTTCTTGAGAGTGCATATGCAACAAAATTTAGCTTCCCTTTTGTGTAGACAATTTCAAAGTCATAACCCAACATCTTTGTGACCCATTTTTGTTGCTCTTCTAAAGATATTCTTTGTTCCAAAAAGTGTTTAAGACTACCATGATCAGTTTTTACCTTCAAGTGTCTTCCCACTAGGCAAGGTCTACATTTCTTTAGTGCATGTAGTATTGCCAACATTTCCTTCTCATAAATTGCATTTTGTAAATACTTTCCTTTAATTGAATGACTTTCAAAAGCAATGGGTCTTTCTTCTTGCATTAAAATAGTACCAATTCCATTTCCTGAGGCATCACATTCCACAATAAAGGTTTTTGTGAAGTCTAGCATAGCTAATACTGGTGCTAGGCACATTTCCTCTTTAAGATGTTCAAAGGCCTTAGTTGCTTCAAGAGTCCATGAAAATGCATATTTCTTCAATAATGTTGTTAGGGGTGCTGCTATTCTCCCATAATTCTTAACAAACTTATGATAATACCCTGTTAACCCGAGAAATCTGCACAAATGCTTTATGGTTGTGGGGACTTTCCATTCCTTAATGGCTTTAACTTTTTTAGGGTCTACATTAACACCCTCGTGAGATACAATATGAACCAAATATTCCACCTGTTTTACTCCAAAGAAATATTTGGATGTTTTTGCATATAATTGTTTCTCCTCCAATAGTTTGAGCACCCTGTCAACATGTTGAACATGATCCTTCCAAGACCTGTTGTAGATTAGTATGTCATCAAAAAATACTAGCACAAATTTTCTAAGGAAGGGTTTGAAAATGGAATTCATCAACCCTTGAAATGTAGAAGGTGCATTGGTATGGCCAAAAGGCATGAACAAAAATTCATAATGACCCTCATGAGTTCGAAATGTTGTTTTCGAAATATCTTCAGTCTTCATTCTAATTTGATAATATCCTAAACGAAGATCCAACTTAGTAAAATAAATTGCTCCATGTAATTCATCAATCATAAGAATGGGAAATTTATCTTTAATAGTGAGCTTATTGAGCTCCCTATAATCTGGACACATGTGCCATGATCCATCTTTCTTGTGCACCAATACTACTGGAGTAGAGAAAGAACTTTGACTAGGTTGAATTATACTAGCCTCTAACATTTCTGCAATCATACGTTCAATTTCACTCTTTTGGAGATAAGGATATCTGTAAGGCCTGATGTTTGGAGGAACACTTCCTGGAATAAAATGAATAGCATGATCGTGATCACAAATAGGTGGGAGTCATTTGGGAGTATCAAACACCTTCGAATGATTGTCCAAGGCTTTTTGGATATCTGGAGAAATAGATGATTTTGATGTTGGAACTTCTAGTGAGTATGATTGTGAAATTATGCCCCATTGTTCTTTCTTCAGAAGATTTGTCATGACATTAGAGCTTATTATCTTTCATGGATTCCCTGTGATACCCCGTAATTCGATTTCCTCTCCTTCTGAAAACAAATTCAAGAAAATTTCTTGAAAATTAAAAGATATTGTACCTAAAGATTGTAATCATTCTACTCCTAGTACAACATCAGCACCTCCCATTGGGATGGAAAGCATTGGACTGTTAAATACATATTCCCCCATGGCTAGCTTGATATTATGGAATTTTCAAGAGCAATTTATAGTTCCTCCATTTGCAACCATCACTTGACATTTAGGTGTTGGGTATAGGAAACAATTCAATTCCTTGGCTACCTTACAATGAATAAAATTATGGGTACTACCCGAATCAATCAACACTATTACCTTTTTCTTCTTGATATGTCCTTCTATCTTGAGGAGTTTGAGGAGTGGTAATTCAGACTCATTTCTTCTTCTTCTAGGGTTTCTTCCTGGTGTATATCCTCTACTTTTGAAGTTTCTTCTTCATTTTATTCCTCCTCTTCACAATCTATGTAAAATAATTTCTTCTCAGCGCACTTATGACCTTTAGTGTATTTGCTATCATAACTGCAGCAAAGCCCTTTTGCTTTTTTTCTTCCAATTGTTGTGGTGTCAACCTTGTAGGTTGTGGAAGTCTAGGAGTAGAAACACTTCCATCTTTATAGATGTGAGCGGTAGGCTTCCTTGTTGCCATAATTTTACATTCAATTTTTCTTGCCAACCTAAATGCCTTCTCCAATGAATTAGGTTCCCAAATGCGAACTTCATGTTGGATTTTATCCTTTAAAGTCTCTATGAAGACATCAATCTTGTGTTCCTCTGGAATATCAGTTACCCTTATATTCAATTTTTAGAAGTCCTCAATGTGCTCTGCCACTGAACCCTTTTGTTTTAAATTTATCATTTGGATAAAGAAGGTGTTGCTCTTTGTATCCTCGTAATGTGCTATCATTTCCTCCGTAAAAATTGACCAAGTGAAAAACAATTTGTGGGAGAAAAGCCATCGATACCATGAAAATGTATTTTGTTCTAAATGTAAAGCTGCAATGCGTACCTTTTGTGTGTTTTGCACATTATTGAGATCAAAATATTTCTCCATCTATAGTATCCATGTTACGAGATCCTTGACATCAAACTTCCTCATATCCATCTTTGGAATAGGTGGTTGTTCAATCCAATATTAGAGTTTATGAAATCACGATTAACATTTATTTTTTTCTCATCATGAGTTTCCTCTACTATATTTTCACCATTACGAAACATTTCTTGTATCAACTTTGTCAAAGCTTCCATGTCTTCTTTTAGATCATTCTTCATATTTTCCATGTTGTCTTTCATTTTTTCTTCCATGTCATCCATCTTAGCTTCCATGCCAGCTTCCATGTCATCCATCTTAGCTTCCACTCCTTTCCTCAAACCACCCATATTTGCTTCCACACCTTTCTTCAAAACTTTCATTTCATTTTTTTTTCTTTTTGCGAGAGAGAAATTTGGTGCACTTGCTCTTGTAATTTTGATAGATCATGTTGCAATTCTTCATCTTCATGTGTCATAATAGAGTACTCTAATGTCTTAATGGGTGTCGAATTCTTTTCAAGAGGAATTTTAGAGCCCAATACTAATACCTATGCTCAATAGTCCTTTGGAATCACTTAAAAATGTTTTTTTAAACACAACTTATGCAATTTGAAAAAAACAATACACACCTTTTTCTTGATTTTGAGGAGCTTGATATTGAAACTAAATTATCTTTGTGATTTTGGATCTTAAATATCTTATATTCAGCCCTAAAGTAGCCCTATGAATCTTCTTTCGAATGCCACAAGTCTGACCTGATTTGGATTCTTCAAGGCAAAGTTATTCCCAATCTTCTATGATGATGTAATTATGGACTGGTTCAGTACAACAAACTTGTATGACTTGCCACGTGTCACTATTTCCTCCTTCGGCTCTGAAATAGATAAATATGACACTATTGTCCCTATGCTTACAGCCAATTTTTACAAAATTCCAATCTGATGCTTAGAGAGAGAGTTATGAATATTTTCCCACGATCACCTCTTTGAGATAAAATTCGAGAGCCTGAAAATGCCCTAACTTCCATAGACCATATCTCCGAAAATGTTTCGAACCAAACTCTGAAATTTTTTGAAGATGTTCCTCAGGATTTTGGCTTCATGCTCTAACAATTTTAGCTTCTTAACCTTCATAGAAAAAACGTTATAGCGAAAATTCCATGATGACCTGTTTGGAGCAGCGAAACCCTAGAATCCAAAGCTCTGATACCAAATGTTGTGAAACCAACTCCAAAAATAGAAGAAAAGAGAGATCAATGCCTCAGAAATTAGCCACTTCGAGGGGGAACCTCTAATAAATTAAATAAATGGCCAATTATTGGATTATACAAATGAAAAACCTCCTTTCTATATATAGGAGTCCATGGGGCCACAATATAATCCTAGTGGGGCCACAATGTAATCCTAGCCGACCAAACAATAATAATTTAAGGGCACAATAATAATAATATGGGGGTTATAGGGGTAAAATAGTAAAAATAATGGGGTTACACTAACAACGATAAGGGACTATACTAGTAATATAGGGACCTAACATTTTGTTGGTTCCTTCAGTGCACAATTGGATTTTCCTCATAGACCTTAGATATTTTTAAATACTTCAGATTCTCTAATGTGCCTCAACCCTGTAAATCCTTCTGCCTGACATTTGATAATGTCATATTTTATTGTCTGATTTTCTAGTGATAACAGTTACCCTTGAATGTGTGAGGTCTAGGAAGAACTGTATAGCCAAAATACATTATAGTTTCTTTTCTATGTATTGTGCGGATAGAGAGAGAGACTTGCCTAGAGCACGGAGTTAGAGACACCTTACATTGGGTCGAAGAGTGACCATGTCATGTGGGAACCCTACAAGCAATGGTATAACAAAATAAATACAATTTTTTCTACGAGATGGGCATGTCCCATGCTAGTGATGCTTTGGCTAGCTAAACAAATGTTCTTGGCAAGTACAGATTTTTTTAGTGTCACTAGTATTATAGTGATCTGTTGGTTGATGACAACGATTGTTGACACCCTCAGGGGAATTTTTTTCTTTGACAATAGGTGGAATGTGGTACCCGCATGTGTAAGCTTGGCATGGCATATAAATGCACATTGTACACATGGGTGTCTGATTGGGAACTTCCCACGTAAGCATTTCTGAAAGAGATGCTTATAAAGGCACGGGTCTTCGATGAATTTGATCAAAGTAAAATGGTTGTAAGGTATGATACCATATTGACATGAAAGCTTGTGTTGTAGTCAAATTTCAGGAGGATCAATGACATCTATGGGAAATGATGCCTCCCATAGTGACACCCAAGGATGTCCCTTTTATGGAGAGGGGCGATCCAAGGTACTGCTTCCTTTTTGGAAAATGGGTATTAATGTCGACAAAAAGGAAGCCTCAACCAAACGAAAGAGTCACTGATACAAGGGATCGAGATCCTGGATGTGATAGGTTTAACATAGGCATGATGGCGAGCGGTGACTGAAAACTGATGATGGTGATTCAGTGGCCCAAGGTCGAAGTATAAAAATAAGCTTGGCGGTAGTCATAACTATTTCTGATGGAGAAATCCCTGGAGTCGGTAGGACGTCTAGGGTGGGTATATATTGGTTATGAATTTCATGGTGGATTATGTGTGAGGGTGAGATACTCCGACCCAGGGTGACCAGGGACTTCTTCCGTGCGAGAAAAAATGGATGGGTGGGTGGGGGACATAGTGCATCATTTTCGGTCTTTGTACATTTACCAAAAGAATGAAATAATGGGGTTTGTTTTGTACAAAACACAGAGATGGATGCGCCAAAACATGAAAGTGTTCACTCACTGATGATTTGAGGAAGGTGTTTTGCTGAGCGTGGGGGCCCCATTGGTTGGTATCATGTGTGGGGTTGATGAAGTGGATGGAAAAAGTCACAGATGGGCTATGTTGATGGAGAGATGGTAGGCCAAATGTGAGGCGCGGTAATGCACTTTTGATCTGCTTGCAAAACCTAGTAGTCTGGGAAAGGGGTTTTATTTCGATATGGTAAAACTTGACCTGATGCATGGTGGGTGAATGAACATGAGGTGTTTCCTAGACCAAAGTGGTATGGCCATGGCATCATTATGTTTTGTAATATATAGTCTACTTTGGGTGACGGGTGTCATGGAGGGGAGGCTCTACTGACCAACGAGGATGTTTATCATGTGGAAGGTGGGGTGATGATAAACATGGTCGGATTCTTGGAACCTATGGTTAATTTATTATGGAGAAATTATGTCAGGATATGTTGATTTATTCTAGGACTCTATCATGCTAAGGGTAGAATGATACCATCTCTAGATCGTTCGGTGGATGGAGCAATGGGTGGTTTGCACACTACCTGCAAAAAAAAATACTCCAAGTGAAAGAATCTTGTTTATTCAAATATTATTGAAATACACACACTAAAAAAGAAGATGAGAGCGGGAATACCTGTCGGCATTGAAAAAATATTTTTTCTGGGGTGTAAATGTCTGGCATCGGCCTTGGGCATTATGGAGTGTTGATCACAGTGTTGCTTTCGGTCCTATAATTGGGCCTTCTGAGCTCTCTTTATGGTCCTCCAAAGTTTCTGAAAAAGGGTGACATATAGGAAAATATGGCTCAAATCATTTCATTTGTGTTTGTTGAGCATTTGAGGTTTTCAGAGGTTAGAGGCTTGTGCTGAGCTGTTCTTGAAATTGCGGTTAGCCTGAGTACCCGGGACTAGCAATTTTTTAGCCAGATAGGCTTCATGACGTTGTTAATATTAATTTTTCAGTGTATTTGTGGCAGGGTCTGTACAAGATAGGTTTGTATAGATCCTAGGCTAGCTTTTGCATTGACCGCATGGGAAATCAAGGTAAAGGCGTGTTTTTTTCGTGCAGAACCAAGGTTTTTGCGTGAAATTATCGCGCCTGTATTGGCTTTGAGCATGCCTCCTTCGGGACTATGTGAAAAAATGTGCTCTCCTCATGCTATTCTGAGGAATAGGTGTGCGGACGGCCGAAGCTATTTTTTGAAAAAAATTTGGGAAATTTTGTCTGTTTTTCAGTGTTTTCAGTGTGAGTGATGTGTACCTGTTTGATGACAGGATGTTGTGGAGGGAGACGGATTGAACTAATCTCTGGGATGCTTTGGCTGCTGGCGGTCACACATGCCAATAGTTGGCATGTTGGGATCTTCTTAAATTCATGGAGAATGACCTGCTACGATCAGAGGATCGTCTTCTACACTACCTAATCCGATCTTGGAACAGGCGGTGCAAGGTGATGGTGTTGCGGGGGTGTCACATTGTTATCTGTCCTGAGATGGATATCTATTTTGTGACTGGGTTCTTGCCTCAAGGTGAGGCTCTCCCTTATCCACTTCCTCCTGGGAGAGTGGATCTTAAGCGATTTTCAGTAAGCCATTGTGGCAAGGCACCACTAACAGAGGGGTACATAGCGATTGCTATTGTGACCGAATTTTCCGAGCGATGTGCTCTGTCTACTATTGTATGACTGGCAGATTCGTTTGTGCCTCATCGGGCATTGGGGCCACAGATAGGTGTTCTGCATTAGCTGAGGGTCAGACACTTCTTTGATTTTGACTGCTTTTGTTATGACGGGATGTTGTCTCATCTTTCCAAGGTCCAAGATGGATCAAATTTATTCACATATGATGTCATTATTTGTAGCATTATGTATGAGCAAGTGGTGCTACTGAGACCTATGGCAGTTGTGTCAGATGGGGGGCCATAGGAGCCTCGCATGAGGAGGTGGGCCATTGTGATGCCTTGGGGAGGGGGAGGTAGGGTGGGGCATTAGTGGAACACCACCACAAAGGCTTGGTTTGAGGCCAATCCTTAGATGTTTCTGTCATTCCCTTATGCGGGGATGGACTTTTGAGGAGACCCAGAAATGGGTCTTCTTGCTGGATATGCTTGATGGCCAGCATGTATGCTTTTGTGTTTTCTACATTCACTTGAGTATTTATCTTTTATATGTGTATTATGATGACACTGACATAGTTTGGTTACTCTTGAAAATGTTGGTGAGGTCAGACATCCCGTGGCTCGGTTGGTGGGAAACCATCCTATCTGGCGACCTGGAGGTGGTCCTCGTGGGGGACAGGGAGGAGTTCCAATGTAGCAGCTAGGTGGAGCACCTGGTGGGGGGCTTGTCCCTCGGGGGAGGGTAGTAGCTTGATTAATATTGAGCTGGCTCATGCTGAGGCGGCAGAGGCTCGCATTGTTGAGACGATGGAGTAGGTGGCTGCTCTAGAGGTTAGAGCTCGAGTGGTAGAGGATGCATGGGGTCGAGTGGATCGCTTGACCCAGGGGATACCTACTCGAGCCTTCGTGAATGACCTCGATGATGCATGGTTGGAGACATTGATGGCCTAGGAGTGGGGCTATCAGTCAATTTTGCGTCGAGTGGCGATCTCCATTTTGATGACAACTCCAGTGTTCGTACCAAGAGTGGCTATGGGTCCAGGTGCCCCACCTGAGGGGGCACGCCCTAGATTTTTATTGTACATGGGGAAATCATCCATTATGAGGATGCTTCCCCTTTTCTATCGCCTTGTATACTTGTATCTTTTGGGCTGACTTATGGGTCAGAGACACTATTTTTTGTACTCAGACACATATATTTTTTATTATATATGAGAGAGATATTTTTTGCGGCTCTTCATGGTGCTCCCCCTATTTTGTTTATGGATTATGCTATGCTGATGGATATCTACGTTTTTTGTTTTTTTATGTATGATGGTTTATTCGAGATGCTTTCCAGTTTAGAATATTGTTAGCTATGTGATCAGTTGTTTGGTTTTGACTCCTTGGTACATGTGTGAATGTAATGTGGTCGAATTGTTGGCTTAATATTTTTGCACGCAAGTATATTCTAAATAGATGTGAATTTGTGACACCACTAACTGGGAATCGAGGTAGATGTGCATATAGTGTATGCCCTAATTGGGGGCATCACACATAAGTTCGGTAATGGCGTCACATTTTGCCTTATTGTTTGCTGTTGAACCGATGCATACACCATTAGTGAAGACTGGTGATCAGTCAAGATGATAGATGACCCAGGTAACTGCTACTAAACTTTGAGACCATCGTAAAGCTCCATTGGAAAATACGAAGTAATGGTCGGGTTGATAATCCATTGTGATACAAGAGCGTATTTTGTGACAAGTCTTTCAAAATTTTTGGGTTTGTGTACGTAGACTCTAGCGGTGGGCCTTCTCAACCATTATGGGTAAAATTTCTTGAGGTAAAGGCTGTTGATATGGTTGTTGAGGCATGTTCCATCTAGTTCAGTCAAGATGTATGCCCGCTTGAGGAGGAAATGTTTTATGATGTAGGGTCCTTTCCACAATTTTTTGAACTTTCCTGGCCCTAGGGCTTCTTTTGCGACATCGTAGTGGAGGACTAACTCTCCCTCAGTGAATGAAAAAGGGTTGATGTGGCGAATGAATTATGCTTACATGTTTCTTGTGGGCCTTGTTGTGTTGCATCGACTGTTGTGGGATTTCATCGACAAACTCTAGTTGTACTAAACGTTGTTCTATAGGTTGGGTATCATTGAGGAATTCGATAGCGGCATGTAAATTTGGGATCCAATAGAAATCGATGCAAAAGCGTAGGGTGCCTTGATTTGTTACAATTGGCACAACATTGGAAACCCAAGGTGAGTGGGCAACTTGAATCCTAGTTTTGATATATGATGATACGAATCATATATGGTGTATCATGTTATCGGCTTCTTCTAGGGGGATAATCTCCATGATGGGAGCTTGCATGAGCGCAAGGTTGGGTCCCTTGTTATAATGGTCAATTTTCTGTGGGTGGAAATTGTGCCTGCTGCAGAGGCGCTTGAATGTTTCCATTAGTGGGCATGCCTCTAGTTCATGGTTATGGCCATTGCAAATGGTGCATGGTACCACTGTGCCAACTGAGTATATTGTGTGGGAATCAACACCACTCTTCATCCCCAAAGTGGAGGCTCAGAAGTGATCAGATGTAGAAGAGGAGGTCTTCTGCTTCCATTTCCAACATTTTGGCTTGGGTATGTCTAACTCTTTTCGGGAGTGTAGAATTAATGCTGCTCTTGCCACTCTAAGCTTCGGGATAAGCTCACACTTTATTTTATGATGAAAGTGTGAACAAATACGGCAATAAGTGTGGGTGATTTTCTCTTGGCTAGAGAGATGTCTTTATGGTAGAGAATAGACTGTACGAACATTTTTTGGGAGGTGTTTCAGTTCTTTACACTGATTGACCTGGTGGCTGATCAGGCCGCATAGTCCGCATGTTATCCCAGGTTGAACCTGGGTCATGCTTGGTTGGCACGCCTTCCCAATTTTCCTCTCATGGTGACCTGGGTATGGAGTAGATTTCCTGGGGGCGTTCTTCCTCCTATATTGGCTGAGAAGATCCTCATGTTTCTTCTCTAATGTATGTATAATTTCAATTAGAGGACGTACTTGCGAGATATAGGTACAACGTTGTTCATGGTGATTTCCCCAACATACTAGGAAAAAAATCCTAGATATGGTGTTCCCATCCTGCTCACTTGGTGGCGTGACTAGGTACCAATGACATAGCACTTCTAAGTTAGGGAAAGTGGTGACCACGTGATTGGGTGTTTTACACAACGTACATGTTGGTATTCTCTGCCGAGGGTGGTTGGGGGTAACTAAGGGTTCCCCGATTGGTCGTTTTTCAGCTGACAGAAAGAGGATGGATCTACACATCACATCTTCTTGAGTTGTCGAGTTGTTCATAGATTCAGAGTCAGAGCCATCTTATTGGGAGAGGCAGACTATTGTTGAGCGCAAACTAGCTAGCACTAAGCGGAATCGAGGGATATAATGGCATTGTTCTAAAATGTATTTTTCAGCACATAAATGACATGTGAATTGTGCTGCCCACAAACCAACATAGTAAATGTGTTCTATGGGATACCATTTGTGGGTGAGCTCCAGGGCTACGCATTCCTCGATGAAGTGGCCATGTTCATCGCATAGTGCGCAGTGTATGGTAGGAGGGGGGAGATGAATGGGAGTCTTTCAGGTGACTGTCATTCCTCTTGCAGGTGTAGAATGACGCAAGGTCCATCTCCAGATGAATGGGTGGAGGGATCCTCTTGATATGATTTCTCAATGGCGTGTATGGCATCCCTATATCGCAGGATCTCTGGGCAGTGATGGGTATATTGTTCAAAACTGCTACAGATCATGCATGTGTGATTTGTACACAATGCTTTATCTTGACTTTTGGTGGTAGGTTCCTTTTTACGGGAACTTGGTGCCACGATGTCTACCATGGAGCTAAGTGGTTTTATTTTGTCCAGCTCTGGGAAGATGTGGGTAGGGTGGCCTACTATGTCACATATGGCGTAGCGTGGTGATTCACATGGCGTGGTGGGATTCACCACCTTCTTTCCTCTTCTATTTATCTTGGTCATAACCATCGGCTTTCTGATGGGAATTTCCTTCGAGGGGATGTTTTCGACTGCCTCCTGAACAATTGGGGCCTACTCTGGATTAAGGGGGATTAACCCTATAGAGGTGATGTGTGCGACTCCCATTGTGGTTGGTGGGATTAGGTACCAGACTGGGACTAAAACTGATAATTTTGGTAGGTCCACCATGGCCATGAGTTGTTGCGACACAAAACCTACTAGGGGGGATAGGAAAGGAGTTTTAAAGGAGTCGTAGGCTAGAGAGTTTGTCGTGGCTAAGGAATCAATGTCACTACTGTCCGTCTTTGTGTCTTTACTAGCTTCAGTTCTTAATGAGGAAATCATGCACACTGGGGCCCCTGTGACATCAGGTGATGACTCAAGTATGACAGGGGAATATCCTAGGAATAACCCTAGTATGGATGATGGTTTGAACTGGTCGGGGCCATATTACTAGTACCGTGTAAGCATCTTGGCATATTTGTCTACATAGGGTAGAGTGACATCGGTATTTGTTAGGGGTCGTTTTTCGCTGTCTGTCAATTGGTTGACAGTAACGATGTAGTCCTCATGGGGGAACATCATCGTTCGGAAGATGGAGGAGGCTATGGCAGACATGGCATACATATAACTCTGACCAAGGAGTATATTGTAATACAATTGGGCATCCAAGACTTCTATGGCTATAAGGAGCATCTTGCCAACTAAGCAGACTAGAACATTTGGTAGAGGCCGATGGGAGCTGAAGGGCATCCATCATATGCTTTAAGCATGATGTCTGATGGCTTTAGTTCGAGAGAACCTAACTTTTTCCAGACATTATTTGACATGATGCACATGGATGCACCCTCATCAATGATACATCGGTGAATGGTCATGTTTTGGATGGACACCGGTATCTGAAAGGTGACCATCGATGGAAGCCTAGGGGTTGCTTTGTCTAAATAAAAAATCCATTATGCGTGAATCGGAAAGGTCGATGGTGCCTAATGCAGAAATTAAGGCTTTCCTTTTCTTTGGACATGATTGTAATACTTCCAAAGCTGACAAGCAGCGGGATATTGAGCTAGATCATCCACCATGCTATATTTATGGGCTGCTTTGGAATGGTTTCCTACCCGCCTAGTTGGTCCCTTAGCCATTTTTGGAAAAGTTTCAATAGGAATCTTTGATATGGTACTCAAAGGTGTTGTTGGTGCAATTGTACTAGCCCCTAACAGATTGGTTTTTGGTGGGGTATCTTAATTTTGGTTCTGCATTTGAAAAAACATTTCTTCTCTAATCATGTAGGTTTCATTTTTTTTCTTTCCAGAATCATCGGGAGTGTTTTTTTTTTTAAGTGCTAATTGTCCCTTGATGGGGGAAAGGCTCCTGCATGATTGTTGTCTGCTATGAGGATCCCCCTTGCCCACGGTTACCCTACAACTTCTTCAACCCAAGGAGGTTAGGACAATGGTGAGTGTAATGGCCATACTCACCACAGATTGAACAAGAGTGATTTGTCTAAATATTTTCCCTCTTGTTCTGCCTTTGGGGGTTTCTTGGCTCCTAGTTTTGATTTTGGTTGGAGTTGCCTCCAACCTGAGATCGTGGAAGGTGTTGTTGATTTTTTCCCCCCTGTACAGGATTTCCTTTAGGTTTATTTTTTCCTTTTTTCTTAACCATGTTAGGAGGATAATTAGGGTTCTCCTGATTGTATAGTTGGTGCGGTTGGATTTGGGAAGGTTTCACAAAGTTCACCTGTGCATTATTCTGCATGGGTGGGTTTTGTGCTGGGGACTGAGCATATTGCGGTCCTTGTCCCTAGTTTACAAATGAATTTTATGGGGGAACTCTTTCGTCAGCATGTCTAGTTATGTACTGGGTCCCTTGAGATGGAGGATATTGTCCTCCCTGCTGATGGTGGTACGATGATGCCCTATTGATCAAATTTTGCGAAGGCGCAAGATGACTTTGGTAGTCGGGTTGTGGTATGTTCTAGGTAGAATAATATGTGTAACTAGGTTATGGAACATTGCTGCTTAGGTTATTTTGGGTCAGTGACCCAATTAAACGTCTACAGAGTTTGAAGCGCCTAGAAATTCTTTATAAGTTTGCAGGCACGGGGAATTAGGCAGGATATTGTAAATATACCCTGATTGCGTATAGATCAGCTTGAGTTGTTGGGCCTTACTGATGGTGTCCTCTTAGAATATGGGCTTTTGTTGCACCACATCCTTCGAAATCTCTGTGGTGATATTTTTCAGGAATAGATCTAACAGAACTCGATCTTCGAGTTTGGCTTTGCACAAACTATGACACCGCCGTTATTCGTGGAGATGCTCTGAGATATGGACGGCGGGTGTATGCCTAGATTGGGTCAGTAATTCCATTCCAGAAACATGGTGGATGGGTAACTGAAAATAGGTCAGGAATGCAGTAGTGAGGGTGCTAAAGGTTCCATGTGTAGTAGATGGTTTCTCCACATACCATTTCGTGGTTATTCTGGTTAGGGTGTGTTGAAATAGTCTTAGTTGAATAGTATCATCAACGATGATGTTCGACGAACACCACAGGTGGAAAGTCATCACATGATTTCTAGGTTCTTCTGCTTGCTTCCTTTCAAACTTTGGAATGTACGAAAGGGGCTTCCTGGGCATGGGAGGCCATGTAGGGTTGTATGCAATTGGGTCGTTTGTCAACTTGGTTAAATATGGTAGATTTAACGAAGCTAGGAAAGGTGATTGTGAGTTTGTAGCCATTGCAACTTGTGAAAACACAATGTTCTAGTTAGGAATAAAGTTTAACTGTGACGTACCCTACTGTGCATTCACCTCTCTTCCCAAATGTGTAGCGCTCCTCTGTCCCCTAGGGGTTGTGGGAGGAGTGGTGTGTTGTGACCCTGTGGGGGTGTTCACTGGTGTGGCATTGGGTGAACGACGAGGGTTCCCAACTCATGATGCCCATATAAAGGATGAACCAATAAGGGTGGCATTGTTCTGCCTTTGACGCCTAAATGGAAAAAAACATGGAACCCCCCCCCGGTAATGGGGGGAGGTCGAAAAGACATCTAGATCGACAAGGTCTCATTAGGTCCGTTATGACATCAACTAGGTAGGGTTTTGGAAATATTTGAGAGGATAGATATTATAATCAAAGAAAAAATCTGATCGCATACATAAAACAAAGCGAAAATAAAAGATACATTTTCCCTTTAAATTAATCCTATGTGACCAGTCAATCAAAAAATATGGTTTTTGATGTTTGCGTATGATACTCAAATCCTAGAAGACCTACTCGTCCTCACATGCTCAAATGTAACTGGGTATTGAGAAGATATCTTGCGAATGATGGCACAACATTTTGAAAGAACTAGCGACGCCCCCAGTCAACCGAAGAAAATCCACCAAGGTAAGGGTAGAGGATCTAGTGTTTCCTACACCATCACCTATAGGGAAGGATGCCCTAGTTTTGGCTACTAAGTACCATCATCCCACGTTAGTGTTTGAGTCTTGATTTTCTTGGTAATTCATCTACCAGTACCGAGTATTATACAGGTCACGTAGACTCGAATAATATCTCATGCACTGGGCCTCAGCTTAACCCCCTCTGAATCGCGTCTATGTTGCACTCAGGTTTTCTTTGCCATGGGCGGATAGATGGATTTGAAAGTTCTCTAAATAGTCAACTTCTATGTTTTAATATGTATACTGACCAAGGCAGCTTATTGGATGCCTACCCCCTTGGTCCTAACTTAAACTATAAATTCTCTTGTGGCCCATGTGGGGAGAGTTTAGTGAGTTTGGTTAAGTTAGTTTTAGGTGTCTTTAATTTACTTAGGGTGTGAATGTGTGTGAAAAAAAGGTGAACAAGCAGATAGTTTGAATGTGTGGGTATGCGATGATCCTTTTGAAAAATCCCTATTTAAACTATGTTTGGTTGTTCCTTGCTCAAAAGAAAAACATGTGTGGATATGGGCCACTTCCAATGTTTCATAGGTAATATAAATGATCAAATATAGGGAGATGGTGAGTTATCAATAGAGAGTGTTCATATGATTTCCTAGGATCACCCAAAGGTGCAAAGGCAGTAGATATCACTTGCTTTCTAAAGATAATTCGATCCCGGTCTCGAATCCTAGTGCAAAAAAATGAACTAAAACAAATGATGTTTACACTATGAAAAATGAAAAATATTTAGCTAAGCATGCGTGGACTGGGGCCACTTACTTTGGATAATTAACTAAGTGTTTTTTGGCACCTAAACTTTCAAAACATAAATTATTTCTGAATGCACGTTTGTTGGCCCCTACTTAAACTATGTTAACTTTGCAAAAATCAACTTGATTTTTTTTTTTTAAACTAACACCTAAACTACTAAAATGTAGCTAAAAGTGAGCTTTAACAAGTTTTGGGACACCTCAAGTAGTGCTGGTAGATTTATTAAGGGCTTCTAGTCACTTTAGAAGCAATAAATAAATGGAAATAGCACCAAATTTTTTCTTCTGGTTTTCGCATGCAAAATGTTGAGATAGGCACCCAGTCTGTGAGCAGGTCACTGCTAAACATGCGCACTGGGGTGCGTCTGTTTGTGAAAAAGCCACGCGATTTTCCTCCAAATAAATTTTGGGAGCTCCTCAGCTTCAGCCTCTCACTAAGGGTGAATCAGGAAGTGAAGGAGAGAAAGGGGGTAGTTCCAGCCCAGCTCCAAGGCAAAGAAAGAGATCTGTGCAAAAAGGCACAACCACATAAACTTGGAAATCAAAGTAGTGGAGTCACCAATCTTGTGTGTGTGTTTGGCACATGAATGTACCAATTCACACTTGCTTAAGAGGACTGGTTTTTCCCTCTTAAGTTTTGGGTCACAGGCAGAAAATAAAGGGAGTCAAGCAAGTTAGTGAACATGCTAAGAAATAAACATAATAAATAGTGAAATATCATGCATATTCAAAAATAAAAACTAAACTAAAACACATAATACAAAAGCTCTAAATAGATTCAAACAAATTCAATAATCCAAAAGGTGGTGCTTATGTCCCCTCTTATTGAGTGATGGTAGGAATAAAGGATGAAACATTTACCCACTTGCCAGGGGCCCTTAGACCTACGAAGTTCTCAGGGCTGATGCAAGGATGTCTTTACTTCTGAGCTACCTTGGCGCAAAGTATCCCTCTCTCTACTCTGAAGGACTGGAGTTGTTGGATGGCCAACAATTGATTCCCCTCTATCTCTGCTCCAGATCACACACTATTGGATTGCTTGGGATAATTTTGGCAAGCATAATAATGTGTTCTCCTATTTTTCATCTCTTGGTGGCCTTTTATAGGAGAATTCAAACTCTCCTTCCCTCTATTGGTACATTGATGGATGGTGACCCAAGAGAGGAGGGTGATTCCATTGTGTGCTCCCTTGAGGTCCTAAGGAGGCTTGGGTAGTTGTCCTTAGGCAGCCTCAAGCATGGGATCAATGTCCTGGAGTGTGCCTTGTGGTCCCGGAAAGTGACTTCTGCCACTCTCAGGTCCGCGTGGCTTTTTTAGGAAAAGTCAGGCAAAGGCATGCTTATCGAAGAAAAGTGCACAAAAAGGCACATTTTGCTGGTTCCTTCAGTGTACAATTTGATTTCCTCATAGACCTTAGATATTTTTAAATACTTCAGATTCTCTAATGTGCCTCAGCCCTGTAAATCCTTCTTCCTGACATTTGATAGTGTCATCTTTGCTTGTTCGATTTTATAGTGATAGCACTTATCATCGTGATTGTGCTTGTTGGGGTTGTGCCTCCATTGCCTTATTGGGTCTGATGCTAGTTTATTCTCCTTTGAAAGCTTTTCAAGGAAACTCTTGTCATATACCTTGTGTGTGTCGGGTATATGATAAATTTTCTTTAAATCTTCTACCTTGAAATACCTAATTAGTGTGTCCCTTGAAGTGAAGAGTGTCGTCTCTCCAATATACAAATTGTCGATTAGCCATTTCACCATATTTGAATAGGGCTGACTTGGGCAAGCGGAAATTCAGTAGAAGAAGGAATTAGCAACATCACTGCGAGAACATTCAAAGGACATTGGGGTGTTAGATATGAATACCCTTTCAATTATTTTTGGTTTTTTATCCTCAAACAATCTGGACATGGATTCCCATGATGAAGAACCATTGTCTTGATTGAATGTTGTATCAAAGAATAGAGGAGGCATGTCTATTACTTCTGAAGCGGTAGGCGCAAGCTGTGTAGGAGCCATGGGTTTCTTGTTTTTTTCCTAAGCTTTTGACATCTTGCAAGAGTTTTACTTCTATGTACTAGCCTACAGTAGGATAAAATGAGAATAGACAACAATATTTCGCAAATGTGGGAGTGACTAAAACAAAAGTTTGAAATGATGAAAAATATGGTTTAAATGCACAAAATCCAAAACATCAAGTAAAAATCTATCAAATCAGTTTGGGGCACGAGACCAACAATGTTGTTATGCTTGAGTAATGATAAATAAGCGTGATTTCACATGATTTCTTGGACAATTTGCCACTTAATTAAAAGCTCGGATCGTAAAATTCATTCGGAGCACAACTTTAAAATATGCGATACACTAATTTTACCAATATGTGATCAATACTTGTATGTTAATTAAATATAATCTCTTTATTGATGATTTCAAAACATCAAAGCATTGGAGGGGCAAGTGCACTATTAGTTTTTCGATGCAATAGAAATATTGCAATTGCAAGAGTGAGGGAGTGGGTGTTGGAAAGTATGTGTAGAAAAATTGCGATGTGATATATCGCATCGGGGGTTTGAGAGGAGGGATCGTATATGATATGAAATATTTTGCAATTGCGCGATAGCGAAAGGTGATGTGGTGGTAAGGTGGGTCCTACCAATGATTTTAATATATCCATTAGGGGGGCTTTTTCCTTGCTAGCGTTCTTTTGGTTTAAAACACTTTGGGCATTTTTTTTGTACCCAGGTTATATCGCATTGCAATATTTGAGAAATTTTCTTTGTGTGCTGCTTATTGCAATTTCGATATGCAGTATGAAATTTGGGATTTGGGTATTTTTTCTGAAGTCCTTTAATCAATTAAAATCAAAATCAAACTTCTGGATGAGAAATTTGTTTTCCTATAGAAGTGTTTTGTTATTCTAAGTTAAAAATTAAAAAGGGTCCCCACTATTTTCTAAGGTAATTATACATAAATAATGGGGGTTGAATAGAACAACATGTTGGTATGGTATAAATTTGGCTAGCATAACAATGTCTCTTCTTTTTCTCTTCCCATAGCAAGATTATATAGAATGTTTTGAGCTCATCTTCCCTCTCTTGGCCCAATATTGATAGTGACTCAAGATTAGGGCAAGAGATTCCTTTGAGGGTTGCATAACTCTTTAAGGTGGCTCAAATTCAGCTATCCTTGACTGTTACTAATAGATAATCATCTTCACCAAGTGTGGGAATTGGTCCCAGATGGTGACTTTTCACCATCCCCAGGACCACCTGATTATCGAAGGAAAAAGCGCATTGTGCGCAAAACTTCTATGTTGTTGGTGCAATTCCCGCCAATTTCTACTAGACCTTAGGAATTTTTAAATTTTTTTTCCTTCATAATGTATTTCCGTTGTAAAATATTTATTTATATTGTTTTCTTAACATTTTCTAATGTATTTCTCTTGTACGATTTTCTGGTGTTAACATATTTTAATTCCTAAGTGTTTATTTGGAGCCTTTCTAATCATCGACATCTCCTCTTCTATTTTCTTTCAAGAGGTGGATCTATAACCTCCCCCTTTAAATTCAATATGGCTTATCTTCATGATGGAGCCTACGTATCCCTTGTTTCTAATTTGTGTAAATTCCTATCTCTTTTTGTGTCTTCCTCTTATATGTTCCAATTTGCATATAGCTTAGCCATTATTAAAAGGGATTCTAAGTCTTCATCAAAATTTTATTATGCAAAGGCTTAGGCTAGCTTATTCAAAGTAGAAGAAAAAATCAAATACTTATACAAGGATATGGATGCCTTGGAATACCTAAAGGTATTCCAAGGCATTTCAATTAAAGGATCTCAAGGAAGCACATCACTCCTTATTAGAAAGGGAATAGGAATGTTAGAGATTGAAGACTAAAATGGTTTTTCATAAAGTTGGGATAACAATTCCAAATTCTTTCATCAATATGCAAATTACAAGAAAATTGTTAACATTTTTTGGAATAATAAGTTTGAAGATAAAAAAATTGGTAAGCTCCTTTGCTGGTAAGGCTAAGGAGGGGGGTCACTTTTCCCACTCTCTTTTAGGATTCAAATGATTCCCTATTCAAGGAATCATGCGAGTGATTTATAAATTCCCTTCGGTTATGAACTACTTATTGTCTTGTGAAAAAGGGAAATTGTTCGGGTCCTAATGGGTTTTCTATTGAATTCTTTTGGTATTCCATGATTTTTGAAAGACAATCTCTTAAATGTTGTTAAGGAATCACATGAGACAATAAAATTGTTGGGGTCTTTTAAATTTGGTTTTATATATCTCAACCCTAAAAAGTTGGATCGTAGTTCTTTTCGGGATTTAAGACCTATAACGTGCTACAATGTAATATATAAGATCATCTCTAAAATAATTTCCAAAAGACTAAAGCCTATCCATAATGGTTTCATTTCAGAAAAGATATTTATCTTTCTTCAAAATAAGAATATTCATGATGGAATAACAATGACTCAAGTATTTTTTCATTCGGTGAAGGAGTTGAATCATTATGTAGTTGTTTTGAAGCTTGATTTATTAAAGGCTTATGATAGGATTACCTAGAATTTCCTACACATGGTCCTTCATCAAATAGACTCTGGCTTTGTCAGTGGTTGATTAGATTATGGTGTGGATACAATTTTTATATTATGTCATCCTCAATAATGGTGCTCCTTCTAGTCTTTTTGAAAGTCTCTCGAGGGCTTAGATAGATATGCCCTTTATTCCCCTTCTTGTTTCCTATCATTTTTGAAATATTAAGTAAGATAATTTTTGAAGCTTTTTCTCATGGATTGATTCATTATCTTTAATTTTCGTATGAAGAATCTACTTCTCATTTTATTTTTGGGGGTGATGTTTTATGGTGTGTCTGTTTTTCCAGGTGGGACCTCTCAATGTTGAAAGGGACCACTAACCTATTTTGAAAAGCCATGGGTGTGGTGATCAATTTTCCTAAATCATATCTGATTTCAAATATTCCTCTCAATCATGTTAGGCTTGAGTTAGGCACCCTTTTTCTGGACCCTCAGAAATCCTTCGATGAATATCTCAAATATTTGGTTTTTCTTTCTTAAGCCTAACAATTATAAGACGTCTGATTAGTTATGGCTCATCCAAAAGTTGAAATGTGATTTGTTGGTTTGGGTTAATAGGTTTTTATCTTTTCTGGGGAAAATTGGTTCTTTTGATATTTGTGCTTGAGAGTATTCTGTTTTTCTAGACCTACATTGTTGCAGTCCCTAAAGGTATCATTTCCAATATTCACAGAATTTTTTTTCACTTCCTATGGTTCGAGGCTAGTAATTCAGATGGTATCATGGTGGTAAAATGGTTGAAAGTGGCTTCTCATAAGGAATTGGGTAGATGGTGAGTGAGTAACTTTTATCACTCAATCCTTGGTTGGAAGAAGCCATTTAAGGCTTTCTCATGGTAGTTCTCTCTGGAGTAGAGTCATGTAGTTGAAATAATTTCCTATATTTAAATTAATGGTTCTACATGCCTCAAAAATATAATAAGGGGTCTATTGTATGGAAGGCATTGGTCAATGCCTTCCATTTCGTTCGAGGTTATGTTTTATGGAGAGTTGGGGGTGGTAGAAGTGTTTGTATTGGAGAAGATCCTTGGTTGGGTGCACGGGATGGGTATCATTGATCTACCTTCCTCCTCCAGGAAACACATTAGGTGAATATTTTCAACTGGAATGATGCTAAAGAAAAGTCTCCCTAAATTAGAGGTAGGCAAGGGTGGAAGTTGTCAGAATCAATTCGACTAGTTACTGATGATACGGTTGAGTTGGATTGTTTCATCAATATGTTGGTTTCCAATTTTATTCTCTTCTAGGATGATGATTCAAATGCTCTATGATGGTCAAAAAATCCTTTCTTTGGTGAATTCATTACCAAGTTTGGATATAAGGTTTCGTTCGAAGAGTGCTTTGAAAAAGAAAAACAATGGTGGTGGACGCTTATTTGGATGATCAATTTTCTTCTCAAATCTAAAATTACTCTTTCATTTTTATCTAAATGAAAGACTCAGTTAACCTAAGAGGTTGGCCTCAAAATAGGGTGGATTGGGAAAATGAAATGTGCTTTATTTAAAGGACATGAGGAATACTCAAGCCATTAATCATTAGGTGTAACTACACAGTTCAGGTTCTAAATATTGTCTAACATGATCTAAATACGAATAATGTATGATCCTACTCTAATATAGCATACTGTCTCAAATTGTGGCCTTCCAATAAATTGTTGACAAATTTGCAGGGTTGCCTTTTTTATTTGTCAATTGTTTATGGTGGATGCACAACTTGAGAATTTTTAAAAATTTTGAGTTTCCTCCATATATCACAACTAATAAAATTTTCTATCTTTCTAAATAATTCAAATATGAATTGAAGTCAAAAGAATCCTATCAAGTCGATTATGTAAGTTTTAGACTAGAAGATTTCTTGGTGATTTTTTTACGAGGCTAACCAAGGAGGACATCCTTTGATGTGTTGAGTGGGGTTCATCCTATTTTTCAACCACTCTCACTATATGTTTATCAAACATGCTCACACTAAAGTTAAAATAAAAAAGCAATTTTTATCGTGGTTTGGCTTCTATTGGAAATGAATTTATAAAAGAACTAAAAAAAATGTAGGTCATGGGTGATTCCAATGTTTTCATAGATTAGTCTACCCAAAAGGATTTGGTCAGTGACGTCAAACTTATCCTTCGATACATTAAGGATGTACTTATTTCTTTTGAGTGAGTTTCCTTTAATCATATCCTCAACGAAATGAATAAAAAAGTTTATTCTCTTCTAAAGAGGGTTTATCCTTGCTTGTTGGTGTTGTAGGCTTTTATGAATTCATTTGATGGGGAGGAAATTGAGGCCATGGAGTGTCTTTAATTTATGTGCAAGATTAAATTTTTGGAGTGTCAGTGAGAGGTATGGTTGAATTGTTGGACAAGCCAATTCAACCATGGTTGGAGGTTGGTTCAATTGGTGGACATGCATTCCCTTTAGTTGGAGGTTGTGTTCTATGGAGAGTTAGGGTGGTAGAAGTGTTTGTATTGGAGAAGATCCTTGGTTGGGTGCAAGGGATGGGTGTCATTTATCTGCCTCCCTCCTTCAAGAAATACATTAGGTGAATATTTTGAACTTGAATGATGCTAAAGAACAGCCTCCCCAAATTGGAGGTAGGCAAGGGTGGAAGTTGGTAGACTCCATTGGCCTAGTTAAGGATGATATGGTTGAGCATGATTGTTTCTTCAATATGTTGGTGTCCAATTTTAATCTCTTGTAGGATGATGATTCAATTTCTCTATGATGGTCAAAAAATCCTTGCTTTGGTGAATTCATCACCAAGTTGGCATATAAGGTTTAGTTCGAAGAGTGCTTTGATGGAAAAAAAAAACAATGGTGGTGGATGCTTATTTGGATAATTAATTTTCCTCTCAAATCTAAAATTACTCTTTCATTTTCTCTAACTAGCATCATATTAACCTATGAGGTTGACCTCAAAAGATGATGGATTGGGAAAAGAAAATTTGCTTTATATAAAAGGAGAAATCCTCAAGCCACTTTTCATTAGGTGTAGCAATACAATTTAGGTTCTAAAGATTGTATAGCATGATTTAAATACCAATATTGTCTAATCCTACTTTAATCTAGCATATTGCCTCAAATTATGGCCTTCTAATAAATTGTTGAAAAAAATTGCAAGATTGCCTTATTTCTTTGTCAATTGTTTATGGTGGATGCACAACTTGAGTATTTTTTTAAATATTGAGTTTCCTCATGTCTCACTACTAATAAAATTTTCTATCTTTCTAAAGAAAAAAAATCCTATCAAATCGATCACGCAAGTTTTAGACTATGAAATTACTTGGTATATTTTTTACCGAGCCAACGAAGGACATCCTTTGATATGTTGAGTGGGATTATCTTATTTTTCAACCACTCTCACTATATCTTTATCAAAGATGCTCATAAGAAAATTAAAATAACAAAGCATAGTTTATCGTGGTGTGGCTTCTATTGCAAATGACTTATAAAAGAACTAAAAAAAATATAGGTCATGGGTAATTCCAATGTTTTGATAAATTAGTCTACTCGAAAGGATGGATTTCGTCTGTGATGTCAAACTTAAACCGATCCTTCGAGACATCAAAAATATGTATATATTCATTTGTTTAATATCTAATTTTTTTTCCTTAATAGTTAAATTCTCTACTAATTTAAAATTATTAACCCTTTATAATCCAATTTATTTCATCATTAAAACCCTTAAATCATCCTCTTTTTATTTATCTAATTTCCATCATCTAACTTCATTTCGTGTAAATTGTTGTTCGAGCCTAATTTCCAGTTTAAATACTCTATGAATATGCATGAAATAACCATTTTAAATATTCTGAATCCATGGATATGGTTAAAATAACCATTTTAACAATGCAAACTGCGTTTTAAAATATTCTTCCTTCATATGATTCTACAATAATTTATGTACTCCGAATTTATGCAGATGTTTAAAGTTCATATTTTAACGATGTAAAGTGTGATTTAAACTATTCTTCCTCCGCCGGATTCTGGAGGGCGTCTTTGTTTTTCTAAGTGTCTCCACACTAAAACATCCTACACTAGGTCGCAAGTCATAGTATGTTTCCTGGTTTTCTTTGTTCTATAACTATCATACATTAGGTTAATAATTGGATAATTGGCTCAACACTTTTATAAGTTGTCTATGGAATGAGAATAAAGTGGTTTAACTGTTTTATATGTTGTTTATTGAATAAGAATAAAGTGATATTTAAATAATATTTATTGAAAAAGAATAAAGTGATATTTACTGGACAAGAAAAAAAATATTAAATTAATAATTTTCTAAATATCTTTATCTCTTCTCGATTAAATTGAGAATAAAATGAAATCTTGTCCGAATAAAACGATATTGAAAGAAAAAATAGAAAAACACTAAACCAACGCGAGACTTATCGTGCATGAAGTGAGGGTTGGAATTGAGGCTGTGAAGCGTGATGAAGATGAAATGGTTACAAGGGACGAAATAGAGAAGTGTGTGCGGACTCTCATGGACGAAAATGACAGTGGAGATGAAAGAGTAAAATCGCTGGCATATGCAATCGATCTAGCCGATTCTTCTCGGAGGTGAATGTTCTTCCAAAAGTCGATAAGACCAGCCTGACTGCGTTGCTTATCGGCCACAGCATCTCAATATACCATTTGGAAGAGTTCCAACCTGGGAGGTCATGCGGAGCATGTGAATATTACCGGTCCAGAAAGAGTTGCTGCGGATGCATGGTGAGGAAGTTCAGCTCGATGGGCACAGAGGAATGTGGCATCCGGGTCTTGGCTGTAGTGGTGGTGTAGGAATAGGACTCTCTCAGTGAGTGGAGTTTTTACAGGATGTGATGCAGGATGGTATTGGCTGTTTTATTTTCAGTCAGCATTAATATCCAAGTTATTTTCTATGAATCTACTAGAGGGCATTGAGGTCTGTATGACCTTAGTATTAATCATTATTGCCATCTTTATCCTCGTTTCCATCTTTGTAGAACATAAGATTGATGATTAGCCAGGTGGGTTGTAGTCTACAACAAGCTAATTCGTCATAGGAATCGTCATCGTCATCGGAATCAAGTGCAAACGACTCATATTGGGCGGGTCGATGGTATTCTTTATGGTGTAAATGGGTAGACTCCTTCATCATTTCTCGTCCATGCAAGAGCTTCAGTTTTCGTCTTTGTAAAAGGTGGTGGGATTTTCTCAGATGCTTATGCTGCTACTGCTGCCACATCTAGTGCCGCGGTTGAAGCAGGCCTGGTTTTTCCGATGACTTCTCTCATGTCGAGATCTATCTATCATCTATTTTCTGGTTAATTTGAATTGCTTTGCCGGGATCTGACACCTATGATTCTGCGGTTTTTCTCTCTCAAGGTTTTTTCTCTGAGCATCTGTCGCTGATTGGGTTGTGGCGGTTGCTTGATTGGGATCTAGGATGGAGGTATGATTATCAGCATTGGATGATGTCCGATTTAATGGTCTAGATCTGGTTGTACATGCAATGGCGTGCGTCGGGTGACTCATCGATCCACTTGGGACAAAGCTATTATATCCTCAGCTTCTCGAGGCTTCTCTCTCTGGAATTTCTACTGCTAATGGATAGTGGCGGTTGCTAATAAAGGGTGATCGGTTAGGTGGGATTGAGTACAGTGCTAAAGGACGTACTTGGATAGGACTTTCCTCATCAGGATTAATTTTTCCATTATTGTTAAAGGTCCTCTATCCTTTTATTTTTCCATTGCGCATTGGGCCTATAGTGGTGGCGGCTTTCCGCATCGTTTCTTCTGTATGATCTGGGTCTGACATCATATTCCCTGTCAGAATTGACTTTTTGGGAATTGTTATCTATGGCATGGCTTTCGGTATGTCTTGGTGTTTTCCTTTTTTGGTCTTGACTTAGTTCTCAAAGAGATATGTTTGCACGGATGATTTTTCGTCATTAAGGTGACGAATTTGCTCTTGTGGTGGATATGTGGGTGGGTATGGGTTGGAGTCATATCTAAATTCGGATATGTGCCACATCTAGACTTGTCTTGTCCTTTTCTCTTAATTTTATTTATCGGTTTCACAGTGGTGACAACCTGCAATTTCAGGTGTACTATTCTGGATTTGTCCGATCAGGTTTACTATGGCAAACTCGTCTGTGGGACTTCATTCGAATTTAACCGCTCATGAGGCGTTCATTACTACTTCTATCGCTGCTAGACTTAGTCATTGTAATGAGCCGGATGTGGACGACCGCAAGCTATTGAGAATGTCATGGTGATAACGTAAAGACACATGGTTGTCTAAAAGGAAAACGACGCTGTGGGCACAGCAAACATAAGAAAAATTATTTCAAGCATAAAATGGAGATTAAGGAAGTATTTTTGGATTATTAGAATTTGTGTGGGAGGGTGGCGAGTCTGTAGAAGCGAGCGGTGATTGGGCGTTGGATGTTCCCGGATAACAGTGATTTCAACACGACTGTTTGGATCAAACAGTTCTGGAATCCTATCATTGGTTACACACCTAAGGTCAGTGTGCTCATCAATGGATGGTTTAGTATTCATTTCATGGAGGAGAAAGATGTTTAGAAACTCACTAGCTGGACTTGGGTGCGGGGACGTAGCTTCATGCAATTGTTCCATGGTATCTGGGGTTCAACCCGGTTATGGAGGCGCCGCGCAGTCGGGTCGTTTGGGTGAAGCTACCGGGCCTCCGGCTTGAATTTTGGACCCTCAAGGCTCTGTGGGCGATTGGTGACTCCATAGGTAGTACTAAATACATTGATCCAAGTATCCTGGGTGCGAGTGATAAGAGAATTGCGTGGTTGTTGGTTGAGGTTGACTTTGTGGGGGGTTTGCCCGGGGACGTGGCTTTGATCTGGGGCAATAGGTGCCATCGACAACGCATTGATTTATGGGGAATCCCTTTCAGGTGCTTTATTTGTCATAGAACTGGTCACCTTAGGGAGCACTGTCCTTTTCGGCTTCGTGTTGATCGACCGGGTGGTGCAGTGGCTGGTGATGGTGAAAACTGATAGAATCTTGCGGCTTTGGGCACTTCTAGAGGACTCGCATCAGGTAATCCTACTTCCTCTTGTTCTGAAGATGTTGTATTTGTTTATGCTAAAGAGAATTATGATAGAACAATGCATCCTGAAGAGGGAGTTGATAGGATATTGCATCATAATAGGCCTCCTAATGCCATGTTTAGGGTTCTAGATCCCGAGTCTAATCATGAGCCCTCCAACATTAACATCAACCCCCCTTTTGTCCACGGGCGGAGGATGTCTACCCCGCCTGTCACAAACCCTTCCGTCCAACTCACTAACCCTACTTCTGAACCCTCTACTATTGGGGTACCTGTTGACGTTTCAAACCTTTTTGCTGTACACTCTAATCATACTGCTGACCCCCCTCTTTTTCAATCCATGAATTTCTCTGTTGGGAAATCATTAGCTCCTCCATTGAGATCATCGATTAGGGTCCCCTTGTCCCCTACAACCCTCACTGAACCATTCGATCTTGTTCTCCTTCCCAACTCTCCAAGGAACTCGGTGGGGAGCGACATTGAATCTCTAATGGGCAATCATAATCTTGACTTGGTTGCCCTAGCTGTATTTGACAAACCTCCTATATCTTGGGATTCTCGTGACTTCCAAATCTTGTCTTCCAATATCACTACTAGGAAAAAATCTAAGAATACAAAAAAACATGTCAAGGGAAAATATAAATCCATATCTCTGTTCTCGGATGGGGAAGAAAATTTTATTGATATTCCCATTTCTGCTAGTGAAGGCAATTGGGAGTGTTCCAGGGTGCTTAGGGCAGGCCACCCTGACGAGGTTTCCCCATGACTCATATTCTATCCATGAATATTAGGGGGTTGAGCGATGCCTCCAAATCTGATTGCCTTCAAGACCTATTAGCTTCTAAGGAGTTCATTATCTTTTTGGGACAATAAACACTTTGTGGGAGGGAGAAAGCTATTAAAGTTTTTTTGGGTTTTAAGACTAGGTGGTGTGCGGCGGCTGTAGACTTCAATGGGCACTCGGGGGGGCTGATTGCCATTTGGAACCCAGATAGGGCTACTTTTAAAGCTTACAGTTTCTTTGGTGGTATTCTTCTATCTGGCCAATTGAGGGGTGTGGAAGGTTCTCTCAATATTATTAATATCTATGCTCCATATATCAATAGGCAATCTTTTTTGCACCAGATGTGGGCTTCGGGAATTCTTATGCTGCCGAGTTTGATCATGATGGGTGATTTAAATTCTACACTGCAGTCTGATGAGATATGGGGGAACATAGCTCGTTTGGATCCTCTTTCAAATTTCTGGAACGACATGTTCTTCTCTTATCACATGGTGGATATCAGGCCGATTCCTCTGATCCCCACGTGGAAAAACAAGAGGGCAGGTGATAATTTCATTGGTAAAATATTAAACAAGGCCATGGTAAAAGACAATCTGGTGGATAAGTGGGGTGCCCCCAGATCAATTGTAATGGTATCGGATATCTCGGATCACATGCCAATCTCATTATCTTGGAACACAGGTGGTCTGATCAAGGGGAGGCCATACAAATTCAATCGTGTATGGTTATATGATGCAGATTATGTTAATCTTGTCAAACAGCTATGGCAAGATGATGAGGAGGTTGGGGATCTCAGGGACTGGGATCGATTTCATTTTAAACTACAAAGGATTAAGAAGGCTTCCAAAAATTGGGAGTACCACAAAAAGAAGGCACTCAAGGCAGAATTACATGACATCTCCAAGCAAATTGAGGTGATTTATAAAAGCTTCTTGGTCACCACCTCGGATGAATCTACATATGCTACTCTGAAACGATTGGGGATTAGGAAAAGGGAGATATTGAGTATTGAAGAAACTATGTGGAAACTTAAAAGTATAATTTCCTGGTTGAAGGAGGGCGACCTCAATACTCAATTTTTTCATAAATATGCAAACGACATGAAGAATAGAAATGCAATATGGTGCATCAAAAGGTGTAGAAATTTGCTGAATAATGAAGATTTATCCACTGAGATTATCCTGATCATACATTAATTCGAATTCATGTATAACACATAACCTCTTCTACAATCAATCATCAATTTGCGGAAATAGAAACAGTCGCATGCGCACATAAACACAATATGTAATGGAGAAAGCTTATCGCTGAAAACCCCCAACTATTTGTATATTATAATAGAAGAGAAACATGTAACAATCTCAGTACAATACTCCTCACAAGTACTCAGTACTGTCTCCAAAAGTTACACACAAACTAGCTTGGTTTTGAACAAGTCATAGGTTCAAAACTCATCCACTAATTTCCTGCCTCTATTGCGCAATCAAGGCTAGTCTAATGAGAGATCCAAGTTCGAATCTCACTGGCTCCAACTTCACAATCATCATTGGAAATCTCCTCCAATGCTTGTGCGAATCTCATGCACAACTGCTGTCGCAACTAATAGCAAACTCACCTTTTCATCTACCTCTTCCACTGGTCTCCACTGAACTGTCCATGCACTGTAGTGAACTGATGTGTTCTTGAGTTGAATAATGAGTTAATAATTAGTGAATTAAATAATATTTAATTCACTCCACTCATCACTAGTTGATTAGCTAGTTAAACTAATCACAACTAGTTCAACAAAGTTAAACCGAACACAACTCCACCAACTGTCTCATCAACTCCACCAAACTCTGTCACTGAAGTCCTAACTGAAGTCAACCATGCATGAGCTCACCAAACCCCAAGGAATAGCGTAATTCCTTCTGTCAGATGCATGGGCCACATCCGTAGCTCCAACTGAAGTGCTGTAAGAGAATAAACTCAAGTTTAGAGTCCAAATATTATTAAGGGTTAATAATATTTGACTGACCTATTTTTAGACAGGCAGTCTAAAAATAGACTTCGACCTGTATGTCTAAAAATAGAGGTCCATCTATTTTTACCAACTCGACCAATCATCCAAGAATAGCATACTGCAACTCCTAGACCATGCTCCATATGTCTAAAAAATAGACTTTGGCGCCTAAAAGAAGTTCAGGGGCCCACTTAGTGAAGGCGACTTCATTTCACTAAGCTCCATCATCTTGTTGCATTTTCAACAAAAGGGCTGATGACAGTTATGCTTATACAACTTCAGAGATTCAAATAGAAGCATTCTGTCACTTCTCATCTTTCTATCAAAAAGACCATAGCATTAATGCTGAAAATCAAAGTTGGATACTGAATCATATCACTAGAATGTTTGATGATGTGGCTATTACAGCTCTTGATCATAATATCACTCGGAATGAAGTCCTTATGGTCATGAAATCCTTTTCCCTTGACAAATTTCTCGGGCCGGATGGTTGGCGCGTGGAATTTTTCATCTTCTTTTTTGAATTATTAGGAGTTGAACTTACAGAGACTGTGGAGCCGATCCGTTCACGGGGATTTATGCCTGCTAATATGAATAAAACTTTTATTTCTCTGATACCTAAAGCGGTTGATCCTCAAAATTTTTCTGATTTTAGGCCGATTGCACTCTATAATCTAATTGACAAGGTCACCTCAAAGATCATTGCGAATCGAATAAAAGCAACTTTATTAGAGCACATTTCTATGGAAAAATATGGTTTTCTTCAAGGAAGTTCTATTGATGATGCAATTTCCATTACACAGGAGGTGCTTCATACTATGCTTTCGAAAAAAAGGGAATGTCTTGTGATGAAAGTGGATCTCCATAAGGCTTATGACTCATTATATTGGTCTTATATCATGTTAGGTCCCTATATTACTAGTATGGTCCCTTATTGTTATTAGTGTAACCCCCTTATTGTTATTATTGTACCCTTGTAACCTCCATTTTGTTATTATTGTGCCCTTAAATTATTATTGTTAGGTCAGCTAGGATTACATTGTGGCCCACTAGGATTACATTATGGCCACATGGACTCCTATATATAGAAAGGAGGTTTTGTAAATTGTATCATCCAAAAATTGTTCATTCATGTAATGTATTGGAGGTTTCCCCCTTGAAGTGGCCTATTTCTAAGGCGTTGATATCTCTTTTCTTCTACTTTTGGAGCTGGTTACACAACATTTGGTATCAAAGCTTTGGATTCTAGGGTTTCGCTGCTCCAAACAGGTCATCGTGGCATTTGCGCTATAACTTTTTTTCTACGAAGTTTCAAAATTTGAAATTTTTAGGGTGCGAAGCCAAAATCCTGAGGAAGCTTTTCTAAAAATTTCAGAGCTTGGTTCGCAATATTTTCGGAGATATGATCTGTGGAAGTTAGGTATGTTTTCAGGCTTCTAAACAGGTCATCGTGGCATTTGCGCTATAAAGTTTTTTCTACGAAGGTTCAGAATCTGAAATTTTTAGGGTGCGAAGCAGAAATCTTGAGGAATATCGTCAAAAAATTTCAGAGCTTGGTTTGCAATATTTTCAAAGATATGATTTGTTGAAGGTAGTGATTTTTCAGGGTCCTGAATTTCATCTCAAAAAAGTGATCGTGGGAAAATCTACATAACTGTCTCTCTGAGCATCAGATTGGAGTGCAGTAAAAAGTGGTCGCAAGTAAACAGACTGTAGTTTCTTGGCTATCAATTTTAGAGCCGAAGGACGAAAAAGTGACATGTGGAAATTCGTACAAGTTCACTGTACTGAACCAGTCCATAATTAGGTCATTGCGGGAGATTGGACACAACTTTGTCTTGGAGAATCCAAATCAGGTCAAACCTATGGCATTCGAAAGATAATTCAGAGGGATACATTGATACCAAAATTCAAATATTGAAGTGCTGCAATCACAAAGATAATCCAATTTCAATATAAAGCTCCTCAAAAGCAAGAAAAAGGTGTGTATTTTTTCCCGAATTGCATAAGTCTTGTTTGAAGAATCAATTTGAATTGATTCCAAGGGCATATTGTAGAATAGATATTAATATTGGGTTCTAAAAGATGCCCCGTAAAAATAATTCAACACCCATTAAGACTACAGAAGGCTCTACTATGACTCATGAAGATGAAGAATTGCAACATGATCTATCAAAATTACAAGAGCAAGTGCAACAAATTTCACTCTCGCAAAGAGCAACAAAAAATGAAATGGAAGTTTTGAAGAAAGGCGTGGAAGCTAAGATGGATGGCATGGAAGGTGGCATGGAAGCTAAGATGGATGACATGAAAGACAACATGGAAAACATGAAGAATGATCTATAAGGACATCGAAGGTTTATGTTAGTTGATATAAGAAAGGGATTTCCTAATGGTGAAAAGATAGTAGAAGAACCTCATGATGAGAACAAAATAAATGTTAATTGTGATTTCATAAACTCGAATGTTGGCGGGAAGAACCACCATATTCCAAAAATGGATATGAGGAAGTTTGATGGAAAGGATCCTGTAACATGGATACTACAGATGGAGCAATATTTTGATCTCGATAACGTGCAAAAAAAACAAAAGGTACGCATTGCAACTTTAAATTTAGAACAAAATACATTTGTATGGTATCAATGGCTTTTCTCCCGTAAAAAAATTGTCACTTGGTCAATTTTTACGGAGGAAATGATAGCACATTATGAGGATATAAAGAGAAACACCTTCTTTAGCCAATTGATAAATCTCTAACAAAAGGGTTTAGTGGGGCAGCACATTGAGGACTTCCAAAAATTGAATATAAGGGTAACTGATATTCCAGAGGAACACAGGATCTATCTCTTCATAGGCACTTTAAAGGATAACATCCAACATGAAGTTCGCGTTTTTTAACCGGATTCATTGGAGAAGGCATTCAGGTTGGCAAGAAAAGTTGAATGTAAAATAATGGTGACAAGGAAGCCTACCACTCAATTCTATAAAGAAGGAAGTGTTGCTACGCCTAGATTTCCACAACCTACAAGGCTGAAACCACAACAATTGGAAGAAAAAAGAGCAAAAGGGCTTTTCTACAGTTGTGATAGCAAATACAATAAAGGTCATAAGTGTGCTGAGAAGAAATTATTTTACATAGATTGTGAAGAGGAAGAAGAAAATGAACAAGAAGAGGATATACACCAGGAACCAGCCCTAGAAGAGGAAGAAATGAATCCGGCCATATCGTGTAATGCACTGGCAGGAATTACCACTCCTCAAACTCTCAAGATAGAAGGAAAAATCAAGAAGAAAAAGGTAATAGTGTTGATTGATTCAGGTAGCACCCATAATTTTATTCATTGTAAGGTAGCCGAGGAATTAAATTGTTTCCTATACCCAGCACCAGAATGTCAAGTGATGGTTGCAAATGGAGGAACTATAAATTGCTCTGGAAAATTCCATAATATCAAGCTAACCATGGGGGAATATGTATTGACTAGTCCAATGCTTTCCATTCCTATGGGAGGTGTCGATGTTGTACTAGGAGTACAATGGTTACAATCTTTGGGGACGGTAGCTTTTAATTTTCAAGAACTTTTCTTGAAATTTTTTTTAGAAGGAAAGGAAGTCGAATTACGAGGTATTGCAGGGAAGCCAGGAAAGATAATAAGCTCTAATTTGATGACAAAGCTTCTAAAGAAAGAACAACGAGGTGTAATTTCACAATTATGCTCACTAGAAGTTTCAACATCAAAATCATCTATTTCTGCAGATCTCCAACAAGTCTTGGACAATCATTCCAAGGTTTTTGAAACTCCCAAAGGACTCCCACCTATTCATGATCATGATCATGCTATTCATTTGATTCCAGGAAGTGTTCCTCCAAACATCAGGCCTTATAGATATCCTTATGTCCAAAAGAGTGAACTTGAACATATGATTGCAGAAATGTTAGAGGTGGGTATAATTCAACCTAGTCAAAGTTGTTTCTCTGCTCCTGTAGTATTGGTACACAAGAAGGATGGATCATGGCGAATGTGTCTGGATTATAGGGAGCTCAATAAGCTCACCATTAAAGATGAATTTCCCATTCCTGTGATTGATGAATTATTGGATGAATTACATGTAGCAATTTATTTTACCAAGTTGGATCTTCGTTCAGGATATCATCAAATTAGAATGAAGACTGAATATATTCCAAAAACAACATTTCGAACTCATGAGGGTCATTATGAATTTTTGGTCATGCCTTTTGGCCTTACCAATGCACCTTCTACATTTCAAGGGTTGATGAATTCCATTTTCAAACCCTTCCTTAGAAAATTTGTGCTAGTATTTTTTGATGATATAGTAATCTACAGCAGGTCTTGGAAGGATCATGTTGAACATGTTGACAGGGTGCTCAAACTATTGCAGGAGAAACAATTATATGCAAAAAAGTCCAAATGTTTCTTTGGACTACAAGAGGTGGAATATCTGGGTCATATTGTATCTCACGAGGGTGTTAAAGTAGACCCTAACAAAATTAAAGCCATTAAGGAATGGAAAGTTCCCACAACCATAAAGCAGTTGCGAGGATTTCTCGGGTTAACGGGGTATTATCACAAGTTTGTTAAGAATTATGGGAGAATAGCAGCACCTCTAACAACATTATTGAAGAAAGATGCATTTTCATGGACTCCTGAAGCAACTAAGGCCTTTGAACATCTTAAAGAGGCAATGTGCCTAGCACCGGTCTTAGCTACGCCAGACTTCACAATAACCTTCATTGTGGAATGTGATGCCTCAGGAAATGGAATTGGTGTTTTTTTAATGCAGGAAGGAAGACCAATTACTTTTGAAAGTCATCGAATCAAAGGAAAGTATTTACAAAAACCTATTTATGAGAAGGAAATGTTAGCAATACTACATGCACTAAAGAAATGGAGAACTTACCTAATGGGAAGACACTTCAAGGTGAAAATTGATCACGATAGTCTTAAACACTTTTTGGAACAAAGACTATCTTCAGAAGAGTAGCAAAAATGGGTCACAAAGATGTTGGGTTATGACTTTGAAATAATCTACAAAAAAGGAAAGCTTAATGTTGTTGCAGATGCACTCTCAAGAAAGAATGAAGAGGTGGAAGCAATGCTTTGTGCCATTTCTATTATCCAACCAGATTGGATAACTGAAGCAAGAGATGAATGGAAGAAGGAAAAAGATGTATGGATAGTCATTCAAAAGTTGCAGCAAGATCCTAGTACATCTGATACATTTAGTTGGAAAAATGATTCCTTATGGTACAAAGATCGCTTATATCTTTTTAAGAATTCCCAACTAAAAAAAAAAATTCTTCTGGAATTACACACTTGTCCTTTAGGAGGACACTCGGGATTTTTTAAAAACTTACCACAGGGTGAAGAAAGAATTCTTTTGGGATGGCCTTAAATCTGATATTCAAAAGTTTGTGGTGGAATGTTTGGTTTGCCAACAGAATAAAGTTTAGACAATTAAGACGACAAGACTTCTACAACCTTTATCCATTCCAAGTCAATGTTGGGAGGAGATTTCAATGGATTTTATCACAGGTTTACCTAAGTCCGAAGGAAAGAATGTCATCATGGTAGTAGTTGATAGACTTACCAAGTATGCACACTTTTGTGCATTATCTCATCCATTTAAAGCAAGTACAGTTGCTACTACATTTATGGACAGAATTCAAAAGCTACATGGAAGCCCAAGGATTATTGTGAGCAACAGAGATCCCATTTTTACTGGAAATTTTTGGACGGAGTTATTTTCTTGTTTGGGTAATCAATTAGCTCATAGCTCATCTTATCATCCTCAATATGATGGTCAAACTGAGATAGTAAATAAATTTTTGGAAGGATATCTTCATTTTTTTGCATCTAATAAACAAACACAATGGATCAAGTGGTTACCTCTCGCTGAATGGAGGTATAACACTTCCTTCCATACTGCAGCAAAAATGACCCTATTTATGGCACTTTATGGATATCATCCACCATCCTTCACATCATCTTTAAGGGAAAATTCGAAGGTTCAAGCAGTGGAAGATCACATCGAGCATCAGCAAGAAGTTCTCCAACTCTTAAAGGATAACCTGAATTTGGCACAAAATCGAATGAAACAACGGGCAGATCAACATCGCAGCGAGAGAAGTTTTGATGTAGGAGATTGGGTATTTTTACGGCTACAACCATATAAACAAATGTCCCTGAAGCAAGCTAAGAAGGATAATAAATTATCGCCAAAGTACTATGGTCCTTACAAGGTGTTGCAAAAGATTGGTACTATGGCATACAAATTGGAGCTTCCTGCTTCTTTGCGAGTGCATCTAGTTTTCCAAGTTTGATGCTTAAAGAAGGTTATAGGTGAAAATATTCCAGTTCAAACAATATTGCCAAAACATGATGAGGAAGGAAAAATCATACTGGAACCTGAAGCGGTCACGGAAACAAGAACTCGATAGCTTCGGAATCAATCAATTTCAGAGTATCTCATCAAGTGGAAGAACTTACCCACTGAAGATTCTACATGGGAGGATGAGAAGTTTATACAGAAGCACCCAAAGCCACTCAAGTGTTGAGGACAACACTTTTTTGAAGGAGAGGGGCATGTTAGGTCCCTATATTACTAGTATAGTCCCTTATTATTATTAGTGTAACCCCTTATTGTTATTATTGTACCCTTGTAACCCCCATTTTGTTATTATTGTGCCCTTAAATTATTATTGATAGGTCGGCTAGGATTACATTGTGGCCCACTAGGATTACATTATGGCCACATGGACTCCTATATATAAAAAGGAGGTTTTGTAAATTGTATCATCCAAGAATTGTTCATTCATGTAATGTATTGGAGGTTGCCCCCTTGAAGTGGCTTATTTCTAAGGCGTTGATATCTCTTTTCTTCTATTTTTGGAGCTGGTTACAGAACATATCAGACTTTTTTTACTCAAGATTAGGCTTCCAATTCGGATCATCAGATGGATCATGTCTTGTATCACCACAGTTAGATATGCTGTTATTGTTAATGGTATTCCGACTCAATTTTTTGAGACTTGTAGAGGTTTGTGCCAAGGATGTGCTCTTTCCCCGCTCATATTCATTCTCATCTTGGACGGGTTCAGTAAGATTTTACATAGTGCCGAGCAAAAGGGGTTCATTAAGGGATTTTCCTTTTCAGATTCTGTGTCCATGTTGCATTCTCTCTTTGTCGATGATATATTATTATTTGGCTACCTCATTAGAAATCATTCGTTTTATATTCATCTTATGTTAATGAGGTTTGAATTTGCAACAGGTTTAAGAATTAACAAAGGAAAATCTTTTCTAATTTATGATAAGGGTGACTTACAAGAGATCATTTTTATTGCTGGCTTTTTGGGTGTTCAATGTTAGTTGGCATCGGATGGTTTTAAATATTTGGGGTACAAAATTAAACCCTGTGGCTACAGGATCTAGGACTGGATGTGGATGATTGATAGATTCAGGGCTTGAATTTGCAGGTGGACACACAGATGGCTGTCTATGGGTGGCTGACTCATATTGATTCAGCCGGTATTATCTCAGTTGATGGTCTTTTGGGGTCATCGTTTTTATTTTCCAGCGAGGATTGTTGATATGATCAATAGTATTATCGCCCAATTTCTGTGGGGGGGCTCTAACATGGGGAAGAAATATCATCTATGCAAATTTGACATTATATCCAGGCCCAAAGAACAGAATGGATGGGGTGTTTTGAATACTCGTGTCTTCAATACCGCCCTGCTTATCAAATCTTTCTGGCGAGCAATCAAGGGGGATAGCATTTGGAATGCTATCATTAGGTGCAAATTTACTGATGGCGACGTTCTTCATCAACTCATCTACCAGGAGTTTTCCTTCCCTCGGAACATATCAACCATTTGGGGAAGTTTTAAAAAAGTGTTGGGTTATGTGGCTGCCCAATTGACATGGCTATTTTGAGATGGTGGGCATATCCTGCTTGGTTTTAAAAGCATATTTTCCCTTCCTCATCATTCTGGCCCTTCTCCCTGTCTTTTGCACCATCTTTCACACAGAGGTTATTTCTTCCTATCATAGACTATACATTGTTGGTATTTTGGTGCACTGGTTCTCAAAACTGCACTCCAATTGGATTTGGGTGTGGAAGATGCAATTGAATGCGATCTATTTCATAATTCTATTAGAAGTGCTGGTCTATGTCATGCACAGGGGGGCGATCAGATCATATGGGATGGGCCTACCAAGAATAACTCTGTAATCCTGAAGGACATTTATCGGAGTATCATTATCTCTTTGCAATAGGGACAGTCTTCCAGTATCTTCTATCCTTTCTTGAATAAAAAAATTCCCACTAAGATCACCCTGTTCAGCTGGCTGGTTTGGCGTGGTAAGGTTCTAACTTGGGATAATCTCATTAAGAAGGGTCATCATGGGCCTAGTCGATGTGCTTTATGGTGTGCTGATGAAGAAAGCATCGTTCATCTATTCTTCTGATGCCCCATGGTTACGAGGCTATGGAGGCTGTTCAGTCCATTCTTCATGGATCCATCATGGACTGCTGTAGATTTTATGTTTTCTTCTAATGATTGGGATAAGCTAAATGGTAAATTTAAGTCACTTCCCTTTTTCATCATATGGGAGGTGTGGTTGGGGAGAAATTTTCTAATTTTTGAAAGCAGGCCATTTGAGATTCAACGTATTTTTTCGGCTGTCATGAATTGGATTGAGGAGTGGCCTCATCCTATTCAAATGGTTGTGGATGGCTCTTTCCGTATCAGACCTCATGAGATCGCCATCCCTGCCATTTTATTTGATGGGGCTTGTGCTGAGGGCATCACGGGTTGTGGTGTTTGAATTAAGTTGTCGCAGAGGGAAAGGATTCACATTTTTTGGAATGGAGGACCTGGATCCAACAATAAGGTTGAAATCATGGCCCTCTGGGGTGGTCTTCTTGCTGCCTCCAACCTACAATCGCAGGATGTTAACATTTACGGTGATTCCAAGTTTGTCATCGGATGGATCACAAACAAATTTCAAATGATGAACCCGGGTTTCTTGTGTTGGAGACTAAGAACTCAAATACTATGGCAGAGTTTGAATTGTCCACCTATTAGTCATATCTATAGAGAAAATAATACGCAGGCAGATGGGCTATCAAAAAAAGGTATTAGTGTTGACTTTGGGTTTATGCAGGTGCTTCAGTTCAGAGATGGTTTACAGATATGGGACACGTCCATTCCAATTCCATGATTAAGATGCATAGGATATAAAGCGTATCAGTTTTTACAATTTTCCATACTTTTTACTCTTATTTTTTCTTTGCACTCTTATATTCGGCTATATCATTTCGGACAAGTTTTTTCATTCTTTTTCCAAGGATCTAGGCGAGGTATTCAGTTCTTATACAGGTATAATCTCTGAGGGACATGTACTTTTCAGAATTATTTCACCAACTACAAACAAGCCTGATCTGCCTTTACATCAAGCGAGCCTGATATGCTTTTACATCAAGCGAGCCTAACTCAACAAGAAATGGATTACGTTTCATCTTCGGCAGTGGCCAAATATATTACTATTATATCCTACCCAACAATTTCATATGCTTTTGCATAATAGACGTGCTCTGAATGTTCATTTCAATTATGTATGTATTTATATATGGTAATGTTTTTCTCATCTTACGGGGATGTACAGCAACAAATCAGTTTGGGTTTGGGTAATTCTCCCCATAATTTTGCTCGCCACGATCAACAGTCTTCTCTTCTTGCTTAGAAGGGTATCTAATGTATGTGGTTGGGGGATTTTTGTGTTTCTCGCTGGTTTCACTTTCAGCTGAGAATGTAATTGGGTTTATGCACTGCTATATTTAATATATACATCGTTTTTTTTCTTTCTAAAAAAAAAGAAAGAGTAAAATCACTAAAGGAAAAATGTAAAAGGCTTAAGGATTTGGCCAAGAAAGCGGTATCTGAAGATGGATCGTCATCTAAAAATTTTGATATGTTTGTGGAAGACATTCTGTCACTGCAGAATAAGATGAGAACGCCAATTTCAAATTCCATATGACTGCACAATTGCTATCTCATTACATAGTCGAGAGCTCTACTGGTTCATCTGGACTATGTGCCAACCCATTTAAACCCATTTATTGATAAAGGTGGAAGATTAATTTATCTTTAAATTTTGATGTGGACCAAGTTTTAAAGTTGAAATCTTTTAATTCCGACATGGACTAGGTTTGAAATTTAGTTAGATTTTATGATGGTTGATATTCATATTTGTCATTTTATTGTATTAGGGAATATAATTTTTTTTTATTATATGTAAAATTATGTGTGTTGTGAAGTGTTTGGGTTTATTTTTCTAATCATTGGATATAGAGCATTCAAAATGGCACTTTTTCTGCAACAAATCCCTTTTTAATTTGGTTGTGGTCAGAAGGAAGAACAATTACCCTTTTTAATGTGGTTGTAGTCAGAAGGAAGAACAATTACCGCTTTAAAGCAGACCGAGCCTAAAATTTTGTCATTAAGTTTTGCAAAAGTATATTAGTTTTTTAATTTCAGGATGCTAAAGTACATTAATATTACTTTCTGTTTCATTTAATAGTGTAAATACTCAGCATATACCAGCAAAAGGAAAGCACAATATGTAATATCCCTTTTTAGGAATGGCTAGCAATCCATGGCTGGAAAACACATTTTCTAGAAATGGAGGTAGCAGGATTTGATGCCAAGACTTGGATCCCTTAGACCAATGTTTCTAAGACCAAAATCCAAGATTTGTGACCAAAGAAATCCTTCTAGGGTAGTGAGAGAAGTCTCCCACACCTAATTCCCTTCAGAAATTTCCCAAGGAAGGGGGCTGCAATAATACATGAGCATACCATGGAAAGGCAACATTATTTTATGAGCTGTGAGACAAGAAGATGTAGATATCCAACAAATATTGTTATAGCAGCAAAAAGAGTACAAGTTCTTGATGAAACAACCTCTCAAGAAAGGCAATGCAAGCCTCAACAAGACAAGTACATGAAATGACAAAACACTGCTATAGAAATGAAACCCTTAGCTATGACAACGCAGTCTATTATGGAGTACTCCTGTAATACAATGTCAATACATGGATATGGAAATTATATAGCATCAGATACAATAGGGGAGAAAATCTCTAACCCTTAGAAGCAATAAAACATCAATCCTCCAAAGGATTGGCTGAAATACACAAAATGGAAAAAATGCCGGAGTTGTTGGGCAGCTGCTGCAACTCAAATCTGGAACTCAATAGAGAAGGCTAATGATGATAAGCAATCTGAAGTAGACCTTCTCCAATGGATCTCAAAAGTGGAAGGCTGATCCTTACACTTGAGATCTCACCCTCCAAACAACACTGCAAGCCCTCACTGCAAGTGCTCCATGAAAATAACGCAGTCTAAGAGGGTAACTACACTGTAACTGGAATATAATGAAGTTGTGAAGTGCCAAGATATTCAAATAAGATCCAAATATTCGAAACTAATCCTTCAAAGGAAAGAAATACTCTCCATCTGAAAAACAAGCAATGGAAGAGGTGTTGTAACTACTCACTGCAACACCCAACAACGCAGTATTATTCTGCTACAGAGATAACATTGTCTTCATGGAGGATGCTTGGCCTCAAGCCTAGATGTGAGACAAATTAGTACGACTCCTTCAAGAGGCTTCTCAAGGAAGGAGGAGTAATCCTAAACAGGAATTCCCTGGCAATTCTTGCTAAACATCAAAAGAATGCACAATGTCTGAATAGACATGAAATGAATAATACAACCATGAATAACAATGGCTGCCTTGCCCTCCTTTTAAACACATGAGAGCTCCCTCTCCATGGGCCCCACTCTATTAGGGTTTTCTCCCTCAAGGAATATTCCCTCCTCTATCTCTGCACTGTCCCATGTAGTGCTTTCCACCTCATACCCAACGCTGTTTGACTTGGTCAAACTTAACCAAGCCTCTTTGCAAAATGTCCCCTTTCACACACGAGGGTGTGAAATTTAGTTCCAAGGCTGATCCCTTTTCATACTTGAGGGATTTTATCCATGTTTTTATTATGAATGGGCCTTCTCACCCAATTATTCATCTCCTAAGTAAAAATATACAAAATTAATATTCCAATTTATTGAAGGAAAAATTTGGAATATTACAGTCCTCCCCTCCCAAATGTTACTTGTTCTCAAGCAACTGCAAGCATAAAACTATAAGGTCTCCACTCAAGGTATGGAGTCTGAAATGTGATGAGGAACATCTTCTCCATGTGGATCCTCCATCCCCAAGAAATCATCCAAAAAAAAATGAGCCACCTCCCATCAAGGAAACTCCTGAAAATCTCCTCCCACCTCAAGCTCCGGAAATGAAGGTGGGCTGAAAATCTGAACATGGTAAGCATCATAGCCTACCCCAAGATGTCCTCCTCTCCGCTTATGATAAGTGTAGAGTGTGTGCTGGTCCTGGGCCACAAAATTATTGCCCTCAAATGTCAAAGTGAAGAATAGTCCTCCAAAGAGTTCTCCTCCAACATTGAAGAACAAGCTTGCCCAAAACAATCCATCCATGATGAATAGGACATGGTCATCATAGAGTATCCCAATGATAAGTTTGCTGCAAGTTTTACATGATATTTCATGATATAGAAAATATCTTAATAGGACATAGCACAGTTTCATCCACTGCAACTTCAAAAAATTACATGACAAGCAATGTACAAGATCCATCACATCTACTAATGGAGTAAATGGCTGACTGTAACAACAATACATGATCAAGCACTTGTCCATGGTTGTACAATGGATGAATATCAATCTCATGGCCCACCTCAGAAGAGAACAAACATGTGGCTGTGGTGGCCATATCTCCTCCCATGTTCCCATTAGAACATGTAGTGCAGAAAATGTGAGAATGTTTCCCACTCAAGGACCAATCCAACTCATGTGCCTCTCTCATAATCATGCCTCTTATAAAAATCTGATCCATATCAGATAATTAATTCATGATCAGCAATAAAATGAGGAAAATGTTGAAGGTTTCATGTGGTGCAAGAATATACCAACAACTTTCCCAATAGTGACAACACAGTTTCCCAAACTGTTTCTTCAGAAAAGTACATGGCAAGTTGTTTTGTGTTACATGGATAATTATGTATGTCATTATATCTACTGATAAATAGCAAATGTCTGAGTATATCAACTGATCATACATGAAATTGAACACTTTCCTAAGGCCATATAAAATATGGTTGCCTCCATCACACAAATTGGCCCAATTTAGTTCAGGGAGCCCATTGAAAAACTTGCCCTTATGTGGAGCAATGCACTGAATATGAATGGTAAGAGAATCAAAATGTTGTGTTAGATAATCTATGGATGTAAAAACAACATTCTTAACATATGTTGAGAGCAATATGATGCATGTGTATATGAATTATCCCTCCATAGCAGTATGGCACATTCCCAGGAAGAGAATCGAACCATATGTTGCATAAAGATCACCCTCCTTATACTTGGAAATCCAAGTCAAGAAGATCATAGCGAGGCCATACCCAGGTAATAGATGTCTCCATCCACTACTCCATCAATCTCACCTCCTCTTTTTCCTCCAAGTGCATCAAGTGTGAAGTGATCCTAGGGAAACTCCATCAATAACCCCAATCTCTCAAATGACAACACTATTGGCCTCTGCAAATAACCTATAGCCAACTCATAGCTCCATTATTTGACCTGTTCTTTGTCAAATATGCCTCCCATAATGCTGCAATTCATAAGAAGTTCCTCCCAAAGTGGAAGTACCTCTCTATCATCAAAAGCCAAGGAGATAATGCCATCTCCTCCTCCTGCAACATCATGCAAAGTGTGAGAGAAAATCTGCTCTTGCTCTCCCAAGAACAAGCAAAGCAACAAAATATTTTGCTGCCTCCCCATACTTCCATCATACAAATCATGTGATGAAGACATAATGAATGATATGAGTACCACATCAACACCATGCATCCATACTCTATGCTACTCAATGATGAAAGTATCCTGCCATCTCTTCTTCATCCTCCCACTCTTAGGAAGAGTGTTTGCCAAGTGATGGCCAAAATATTTCAAGAGCAACCAGTGCAGCCAAGCCTCCTGTTGCCTGGTATCATATATTTGCAAGTAGCCTCCCAACTCCTTGCTCACCAACCACATCCACTCAACCACTTGTGGACGCCTTCTCCTTTTCATCTTGGTACTCCTCCCATGAGGGTTACCATCCTCCCAAACAAAATCTCTGTCTTTGCACTTCATGGGATCTTGAAATGCAATCTTCTCAAGGATCAATGAGACCCTATCAAGACCAAAATAGGTGGTAGGAAAAAACCTCCCATCATGATGTGTATGGCTCAAGGAATGTCCAACAAAAGTGTGAGATATTTTATCCATCCTAAGATGTCCTCCATCTTCTATCTGCTCTTGTGAGAAAGAAAGAAAAGCATTGCACTCCATGGTGTGTTGAAGTGCACCTCTAATGAGATCTCTCCTTGAGACCTCCCTCTCAACAATAATCCTCCAAAACCAATGAGGTCTTGGATCTGAAAGTAGAAGTTCCTCTTTGAGCTGAGAGGAGCTCATTGAGAAAGTGTCATCTTGAAATGAGAAAGGGTTTCTCACTCCAAGATGTCTATCATCCTTCATCAAGTCTTCAAACCCCCCTCAAATTTGATGTACAATCCAAAAATGGCTCATGAGAATGATGGTTTTCTCCCTTGAATATTTCCGTGTAGCACAGTGCAGTGCAACCAAGCTTCTCGATGGTAGCAGTGTGATTTGACCCTTTGTCATTCAAAAGAAAATTTCCACATTGATCAAAAGAATTTTCTGCAACAATAGATTGTGGAAATCTTTTCATACCTTGATGTGCATTTGGAACTTGTTGTAGGGCTACAAGAGTTCCCTCCTCCAAAGTGTTGGCTGCTCCAACTGTTGATGCATGTGGCTGATCCTCTATGAGTGTGAAAGTGTTATCAGAAGTCTCCTCAGGTGGTGGTGGTGTGGGCTTCTGTTCCTTTTCTATTTCACCATAAAAGGTTTTGATCAACCCTTGGATGAACTCTACAAAATTTTTTAACCTTGCATGGCTCAAGTGGCTGCTCCACCAATCATAGGCTTCACCCTCCAAGTGCAGCGCTGAGATTTCAACAGCTTCTTTCGATGCTATAGGATGTAGTAGGAAAAATGCCTCCAACTCTCTCACCCAAGTTCTTGCAGTAGACGACCCATCAAAGGTAGACAATAGAAATCTATTGCCTCCGATTCCTTTTCTGCTACAGGGTCTCTTCTCTTCCTTTATCTGGATGAAATGAGGAAAATCTAGAGTCTCCTTGAAGGCTCTAGCTTGAGATCTATACTCAACAAGGTAATCACTTAGAATCTGATAATCCAAGTGTCTTCCATGGTTATGTTCTTCTTGATGAGAAAAGGAAGTGCATGGTCCTTCCTCTTCTATTTCTCCATTCTTCTTGAACTCCTCGGAGAGGTTCTCTTTGGATCTGAATAATGATGAGAGAAATCTGATATTCTTCAACATTTTGATCTTCTTGGGCTTAGACTCATAGGCTGAACCAAGAAAGTTTCTCTGATACCACTGTAATATCCCTTTTTAGGAATGGATAGCAATCCATCGCTAGAAAATGCATTTTCCAGAAATGGAGGTAGTAGGATTTGATGCCAATACTTGGATCCCTTAGACCAACGTGTCTAAGACCAAAATCCAAGAGTTGGGACCAAATAAATCCTTCTATGGTAGTGATACAAGTCTCCCACACCTAATTCCCTTCAGAAATTACCCAAGGAAGGGGGCTGCAATAATACATGAGCGTACCATAGAAAGACAACATTATTTTATGAGCTGTGAGACAAGAAGATGTAGATATCCAAAAAATAATGTTATAGCAGCAAAAAGAGTACACGTTCTCGAAGAAACAACCTCTCAAGAAAGGCAATGCAAGCCTCATCAAGGCAAGTACATGAAATGACAAAACACTGCTATAGAAATGAAACCCTTGGCTATGACAGCACAGTCTATTATGGAGTACTGCTACAATAAAATTTCAATACATGGATATGGAAATGATATAGCATCAAATAAAATAGGGGAGGTAAGCTCTAACCCTTAGAAGCAATAAAACATCAATCCTCCAAAGGATTGGCTGAAATACAAAAAATGGAAAAAATGTCGGAGTTGCTGGGCAGCTGCTGCAACTCAAATATGGAACTCAATAGAGAAGGCTGAAGATGATAAGCAATATGAAGTAGACCTCCTCCAATGGATCTCCAAAGTGGAAGGCTGATCCTTACACTTGAGATTTCACTCTCCGAACAACACTGCAAGCCCTCACTGCAAGTGCTCCATGAAAATAACACAATCTAAGAGGGTAACTGTGCTGTAGGTGGAATAGAATGAAGTGGCCAAGTGCCAAGCTCTAAAAATAAGCTCCAAAGCTTCCAAACTAATCCTCCAAAGGAAGGAAAGACTCTCCCTCTGAAAAACAAGCAATGGAAGAGGTGTTGTAACTACTCACTGCAACACCTAGCAACACAGTATTATTCTGCTACAGAGATAGCGCTGTCTCGATGGAGGATGCTTGGCCTCAAGCTTAGATGGGAGACAAATCAGTACAAATCCTTCAAGAGGCTTCTCAAGGAAAGAGGAGGAATCCTAAATAGGAATTCCCTGGTAATTCTTGCTAAACAACAAAAGAATGCACAATGTTTAAATAGATATGAAATGAATAATACACGCATGAATTACAATGGCTGCCTTGCCCTCCTTTTAAACACATGAGAGCTCCCTCTCCATGGGCCCCACTCTATTAGGGTTTCCTCCTTCAAGGAATATTCCCTCCTCTATCTCTGCGTTGTCCCATGTAGTGCTTTCCACCTCATATGCAACGCCGTTTGACTTGGTCAAACTTAACCAAGCCTCTTTGCAAAATGTCCCCTTTCACACATGAGGGTGTGAAATTTAGTTCCAAGGTTGATCCCTTTTCATTCTTGAGGGATTTTATCCATGTTTTTATTATGAATGGGCCTTCTCACCCAATTATTCATCTCCTAAGTGAAAATAGGCAAAATTAATATTCCAATTTATTGAAGGAAAAATTTGGAATATTACACAAGAAAATAATAGTGAAAATGGACTTAAAAAATTAGATTATTAATGGAATTGAGATGAATAACAACTTACTTTGTTACAAGTTTAGTTCCTTGATATGTGGCGATTTATGTGGTATAACTTTCAGATTAAGCAGATTCAAAAGTACTTATTATTGAGTATATGAAAGGTAACAACTCTATATCTTTTTCTGATTTGGTGAGATGGTTCTAAAATTTGAGGGTCAAAAAATAATTTCAACAAATCATTTTATCCCACATCAACCAAATTTTGTTGCTGATTCTATATATGGAATCTATTTTGTTGCTGATTTTATGTCTAGAGTCTCTTTTGTTGCTGATTCTATGTCTAAAAGGGGGCACCAGGTGAAGGCAGATATTTTGAACATTTGTAGATATGTTTTGGATGAGCTTATGGAAGTATTGACGATTCCACACCCATGGCTATGGTTTTGGAGATCCACTTTGAAGATTTTGGAGATCCACTTTAATGATGGCTACTCATGGTTTTGGAGATCCATTTTGATGATAGCTACTCATTTCTGTGTTTTTGATCAGGGACTTTAAACTAGATTACATATGTTTTCATGTATGCTGGGATGAGCTTCTGGAAATATTGACCATGACCTTAAAGCCTTGATTGCAGATATGCTGGGATGATTTTGTGGAAGTATTGTCCATGACCTTAAAGCCTTAAAGTAGATTACATATGCTTTTAGGTATGCTGGATGAGCTTGTGGAAGTATTGATCATTCCACTCTCATGGGGATGATTTTGGAGATCCAATTTGATGATTTTGGAGATCCACTTTAATGATGGCTACTCATTTTTGTGTTTTTAATAGGGACCTTAAAGCCTTAAAGTAAATTGCATATGTTATTTGCATATTTTTTCTGTATTCATGTGCCTTATGATCCTTTTTGGTAGGTTTTAGGTTATCCATATACTACTCTGGTTTCAGACTCTACTATGTTTTAGGTTATCCATATACATGAACTGTAGTATTCCTGTAATATATAGGTTTTGGTGAATGGTACAAGATTTTTGAACTCTCAGACATGTTGATACATCTTGGATGCCATATATACAATTTGTAAACAATAATGGTTCATCTATTAAAAACCAGTTTTTTTCCCCTATGAAAAAAAATTCCCCACTATTCATCTCCCTAACAAATATATATATGTTGTAATTATAAAACAATTTTTTTTTTTCCTCTCAAAAAAATTCCCCACCATTCATCTCCCTCATAAAAAAGAAAGCATATATGTATCCATATTAAGAAGAAACAAAATTTGAAAATACAAATTCTCATATTTAAAATTATTGTCCCTAACACAATGTGAAACTATTTATTTAAACACAGATTGTGAATATATAAAAAAATACAGAGCATTACCGATTTCACATAATGTTCTTCTGCAAATAACTTTGACATAAATTCTAGCATTTCAATAGTGGTTGAGCCTCCTCTTCCTTTAAACCTGTAAACAGGTTATTAAAAATTATCACATCGAATTTAAACTATTGCATGTCCAATTTACGGGTTCAGTAGGGATTGGGCCTCCGCTGTTTTTTAATCTGTATAAATTGTAAAATCATGAAAAATTATGACAGGGAATTGAAATTATTACACGTCGAATTTATAGGTTTAAATTTTTTCCCTTTTTACATTTCAAACTTTTACTCAACATTGAATATTTAAAAAAAAAAATTGTTATGTGAAATGTCAAATTTTAGGGCTGATGTGGAGTATGGAAGTCCTGGGTAAATTAATTTATCTTTCAATGTATTTTATTTATTTTTATAATAATTTGTAATATTTCGTATTTTAATATTCAGACTACTCATAAATGGGGTTGCGTTCATTTTGGTTATTATTATGTTGGTTTTTCTGGTTATTATTATATTTTTTTGGTTGATTAAATATTCTTCATTAGTTTAAAATAAAAAAGTATTTTTAGATGACTTTGACCAATTTTGTTGACTAGGAGAGAAAGATCATATTATTCACAACATGTAAAAATTCATAAGATTTCAAAAGACTATACCCTTTGAGGTTTTAAAAAAAAAAAAGGATACGAACAAAATGGACCAACATTATGAATTACCAAGCTCAACTATTACATAACTATTACATGATGATGACGTGCTTCAGGATTACCGGGAGGGTGAGGTTGCCCATGAGCATGATACTCAAGGTGTTCTATTCAAACCTCTAACCTGTCTAGTTGGACATGAAGGTGATGTTGATAGTTGGAGAGATGCTAGATGATTGAGTTGGTCCCATTGGGCCTATTGAATTTCCTCTGTAAGGCCATTGGTTTAGCCTCATGCTCTTGCATTTGCATGCTCGTGTCCACCACAAGAGTTGTAACACGATTGAATTGTCATGCAATGAACTCCAGAGTAGGGGGAGCCACCATGGACGCAGGGGTTGGAAAAACCTCATAAGTAATTTCCCTAACCGACATTTCTTCCTCCCCATCCTCATTCTCAAATCTCCTCACACGACCATCGTTCTGTGTCAAACCTCTCCCTCGATGGCCCCTATCCATTGCACTTGCCTACGCAACATATTCCACAGAGGTCTCCGACCAAACTCCAAGAATTTAGAACACCAACACAACCACACATAGCGTAGAATATTCTCCAAAAGAGGCATTAAATGGGCTTACATCACTCCCCTCAGAGAAGCTACCAAGAGAAAACAAGGAGCGGTAGAACAATACAGAAGGCCTAAAGGACCCTGACACCCCCTCACCCCAAAATTCCTAAGTACCTTAGCAAAGAAGAAAATATCTCACCAACCTCGACTTGGCCTCCCATAGATAGAACAATAACCACATCAACACTTACCACGGAGAAATAGCACAAGGAATTGAGGTTGAGCCAAAAAAGGCATAGATTCCAACACCGATAATCCAACAGGGCCTCGCTGGCAACCCAAACGAAAGCTAGACCAACCCAGAGCACTTTAGCACCAACACTAAAAACTAACAAACAAACAATAGAAGAAAAATAGGGATACCAGAGCCAATGTCACAAGGACTCCAACACTAGACCCTTCCCCACTACTGTGACAACCCCATGTTAAAGTTACATGTAATTTCATATAATAAAGGAAAATAAGACCAAGTTCAAGTGACACGTATTCGTAGATGAATGTTTGGTAAACACTTTAATGGGCATAACTTATGGTTCAATAATGGCCATGGAAATTAGCAAAGGAAAATAGGCACTAATTGACATTTAATTATGAAAATAAGGAAAATAGGAGAAAATGGAGGCGAAGAGACACAAATATGCATGCAAGGGAAATTAAATAGAAAATGAAGAGAAAGACACATCAATGATAAAAAAGGCATTAGAGGAATAGTTCATAACTTTTTTCAATTTAGTTTTTGACTCTATTACAATCTTGCACACTTAGAGCATTCTTGGAGCACATTGGCATTCACTTGGATTTCGGAGAAAGACAAACAAGCAAGCAAAGGAGGGAAAATGACAAGTAAAAGAAAGCAAAGGAAACCAAGGAGAAGGGTGGATCAACATCTTCAGCACGAAGATATTGCATGCAATAGGTTTCATGCGCGTTTTACTCGTTGGGATGTGAATGCATGGCACATGCATTTGTTTATTTGGTTCATTTGTTTTCATTGACATGGGTTTTTCCTCGTTTGATAGTGGTTTCATCCTTGACATGCCATTTCTTGGATAGTCATGGTGTGATGAGATTCATTATTGGTTACGCTTTGGATTGTCGAAAGGTTTTGGAACTAGGTAAGGTGGTATCAAGAAAATCCCAAGGGATGGGGCTAGAGATGGTTTTCTCTAGGAAGCCCTTGAAAAGTGGGTGGACAAGAAAATTCCTAAAGGTATGGTGAAGGAATTCTAAGGCATCCAAGTTTGGCTTAGTTTTATGATCTCACGACCAGTTTAGGTAAGATCACGATAGCTTGAGGGTGGAGGTCACTTAACCTAGAGTCCCTAGTTGGTTATGTCTTGGTTTTTCCCATGAGATCCCACATTCATGCTTTACATATGGAATGGGGGGGTGGTTGGTTGAAATAAATATTTGGTTTAGCCCAATCTGTGGTTGGGTGGTACGTGGAAGTTCCTGACTTGGTTGGATTTTGCATAAGTTAATATGAGCTATTATTCTAATGTAATTGATGAGAACATGTATTTTTTATTATGTGATTTTTATGGATGATTTGTCATGGTTTTTATTCTGGTTATATCTTGGTTACATACCTGATTATATGATGTGCTCTAACTATGGGTCTTTTTCATGATTTGACAAGCCATTGAATGGTTGATGAATGCATGGGATGGCAAGTGTTGTTGTAGCTAGATAAAGAGGGCATTGAGCTTTCTTGGTGATTCTCAAATGAAGTTCATGAGTTTATGATTGGATATGCTTTCATGACTTGTAGCTTATATGTTTATCATATGTTTGACAAAATTTCTATATTGTAGTAGGCATGTTTTGCTCAAGATCTTGTTCAAGTTTTGAATGGTTAGCTTTATCATCACCTTATTTAGGATTATAGAAAGTTATAGGAAGTTTTGGTTAGTGGTCTCGGACCTTTCCTGAAAAGGTGGCATAGATATCACGTCCATATGCATAAAACAAGGGATTTTTGGTCACAACCACTGGAAGAAAGGCTTATGGGTGCATTTGGAGCCTCATAATCACTTACACAATGTGCCAAGGATGCATTTGGGGTGTTATGTCAATGAAAAAGAGTTCCATCTCAGTTATTTATCGCCTAGGGAGGTTGTTAGGTTCATGAGTGATCTGTAGTCCCTAAGGGATGCTAGTAAGCTTTCAGTTTTTGGGCCCCACTTTCATAAGTGGAAATTGGATGTTAGGTCATTTCATAGTCGCACTTAACTCATGTTTACACATAAGAGCTTGTAAAAGCAGTTAAATGTGGGAGGGGGCATTTATAGGGTGGTATTAGAGAAAGTTTGCATCAATAGACCTCATGGTAAATGTATATTGTTATGCATGCATGTCAATTGTATATGTTCCTAATATGCATGAATTAAGATGGTTATAGTTATCATGTATGTGGTTATTATTGCAGTTTTGTGTCATGATGTATGATGTCGATATATTGATATGGCGATGCCATGATTATATATATATATATATATATATATATATATATATATATATAAGTTTGCATCACTAGACCTCATGGTAAATGTATATAGTTATGCATGCATGTCAATTGTATATGTTCCTAATATGCATGAATTAGGATGGTTATAGTTATCATGTATGTGGTTATTATTGCGGTTCTGTGTCATGATGTATGATGTTGAGATATTGATATGGTGATTCCATGATTATATATATATATATATATATATATATATATATATATATAATGCTAATATCAGCTAACTTGTGCGGATGAGACAGCCTCCCCTGAGATATATTGAGTTATGGTTTGATCATGTTTTCTATTCGGTTTATCTAATACGCTTTGTTTGTAGGAAGAAGAATACCAAAGATGACGAGCAGAATGCTGGGTTACAATTCACGTGATTCTTCTTACAAAAAAGTTGAGCAACAAGGAGATTCGTATTCTACTTATATAACAGATACAGCGAGAATTTTGAAGGAATAAATCGAAAGTTGCAAGAAAAATAATAACAAGTTGATTGAGACACAAGAATGGCTTGTTAGAGCTCAAGAAAAGAAAATTGAGGTTAATGTAGTGATCCTTCAAAGCCTATCAAATTTCTAGAGACAGGAACAACTAAGGATTAGTCATGGATAGGAGAAAAGGACTAATGGGGCATATGGTAGTAGATGTCAATAAAGATACAGGTTGGACAAAGATATATAGTCAAAGGTGGAAGATGGTTGGATACACCTGACAAGAGAGGTGGTGATCAGGTGCTCAAAAGTATGCTAAAAAATAAAATTTATCATAATGGTGTGGAACCTAGATGACTGCGTAGATCTTGTCATTATGAATCCAGCAGAACTCTTTTCACAGAAAACCGACACTGTATGCTCCCAGAAACATGTTATGTACTCTTTTCCAAATAGACAATTTTTGCAAAAAAAAAGGACAGGCGACTGTGTATTTTTGGGCCGGTGGCAGGATGCCACATGGCCTCCTCTCATTGGTTGAAAGGTATTTTTTTTTTATGCCAATCTGGCCTTGTCACATTGCCTCTTTTGATTAGCTCTGGCTTGGACGAGTTATGATTGGTTGTTGTGGAAGCCAACCGCATGCTGCCACATGGCCCAACTAGAGGCCACCATGTCGCAGCACAGGAGGCCACCAAAAATTGTTCAGGTTCAAACTGCACCAGACATGGATCGTACTTCGAACCTCACCACAAATAACACCATGCTTTACCAATAAGACATTGTTGTTCCTTACTAAATCTAGTGGCACAAATATAATTTGAACGATGGTGGGTAGATATATGGGGGTAGGGGCTAGGGCTTAGCCTCGACCCCCCAAACAACGTTTCATATAACCAACGACAGTGACTGGGGGCGAGGTGGTTGGGACTACTGCCCAAACCACCACCCAAGCCATCATGTGACAAACCCTACTCTAACCACCAATGGTTAATGCAACTATTGCATTTTTTTTAAAAAAAAAATAATAATTCAAGTTATGTAATATAGCTTCAATGTTAGGATTTAGACATTAGTGGAAAAATTAACAGTCTGACAATTTCCTTATAAATTCTGGAAAATTGTCACCCCGTTAGCCAAAAATGGGGCAAAATTGTAGGACCGGTCTGGATTTTGGGGAAATTGTAGGACCGGTCTAGATTTTGGGGAAATTGTGGAGTGGTTAGCAGGATAGCTAGGGAGTTTCATAACTTCTCTTTTTTTTACCAATTTTGGAGCAGAAAGAGGCTAGACAAGTATTTTTGGGAATTTCGGAGCTGATGGAATAGGTTTTGAAGCCATTTGAGCATTGTAAATCTAGGTAATCACTATTTTTAGCATAATGAAAGAGGACCAAGCCGTTGGAAGCTGGACCAAGGAGACGTAGCCTAGGAAATGTGAAATCCTTCATCATCTTTTATTTTTTGGTTATTATCATGGTGCATTTTTCTACTATTTCTTTATATTTTATAGTTCATTTATATGCTTTATGTGTTTTATAATTAACATAAATCTCTCAAAAACTCAATTAAACCCTTGTAATTGGCAAACCCTCAAGAACAATTTGATTAAGATCTCATACAGATCAAGTTTGGTATCAGAGCTTAGGTTTTCTTTGCTACTGTGAGGATCTAATTGTTTAAAAGTGTATGTGATGCTTACAAGGTTGAAGCTCAAGAGAGGAGAATGAAAGGTTGTGGCTGCAAGTCCTCAAGTTAGGTCAATGATAAGGAGAGCAAGTTTTCCTCAGGCACCACCACAAATCATTCCTCAAATTGTAGTTGAAGCTTCAACAAGCATGTCTCATGAAGGAGGAACTGATAACATGTCATATGATGAAAATAATTTCAGAAAATATTTTTTTGACATTACTGAAATGGTCAAGGTTCTTTATGAATAGAGGACTTCAAGATTGCAGGGTGAAAGTTCCAAGCCTTCAAAAGGAGAGGGTTCTTCTGGAGGAAAAGGAGGATATAATGACACGCCTTCAAAGGGAAATGGTGACAAACTACCCTCTTCTACATCATCATCTTCACCTCCATCCTCAGCCTCATATTATTCCTCTTCAACAACCATTGTTACTCAAACACCTCGACATACCCCAAGGGTGCATGGAAAAACTCCCTTATTAAAACTTGATATAAAATTCGAACTGCCTATGTACAATGGTGAAGTGAATGCTAAAAGACTTAAAAATTGGGTTCATCAACTTGAAGTCTATTACAGGATCCAAAACATCCAACATGATGAAACAGAGATTTAATTGGCTTTATTGAGGTTGCAAAGTGCTGCTTTAATTTTGTGGGAAGCCAAACAATAGATGATATGAAAAAGTATGGTAATGTTTCAACCTCTTGGATAGATTTTATTGCTGCACTTAGAAGACAATTTTATCCCTTAGCTTATATGCAAAAAACTATTATGGATTGACATAATTTTAGACAACTAAAGGGTCAAAATGTGCAAAGTTACACTCAAGAATTTAGAAGAAGATACTTGATATTAGGTGTATATTTGAATTCACAAGAAACTTTGTTGAAATATATTGGGGGTTTACATAGTTATTTATGACATATTATCCTTATAATTAATCCTACAAGTTTAGATGAAGTTTTTGTCCATGCAAATCATTTTGAAGTAAGAGGGAAAAAAATTCTTCAAGAGGGTAGAAAGAAGCCATTCATAAGTGGAAACAAGGGTAAGAACAAGTTCAAAGGGAAGGGAAAGAATAATGCATCCATCAAAAGGGAAGGAGAAAAACTAACATGCAAAAATTATTCCAAAGAGGGTCATGATGAAGCTCATTGTTGGAAGCTTCATCCTGAGATGAAACCAAAGAAGTTTAACAACAAAGGGAAGAAAAATACAACTGTAACTACACAACATGACTTAGGCTCTGATTCGTGAGATGAAAAAAAGATCACAACAATGGGAATGAAAGATATGGACATAGAAAGCACTAGCTCTTCAAGTTGGCCTAATGATACTCAAGATGAGAAAAATATAATTGAAATTTTCCATATTCAGGTTATTTCAAAGCACACCAAAGTTGATACACTTTTTGATAGTGGTTCAGAAGCCAATTTGATTTACAAACACTTACTCAAGAAACTAAACTTAGAGACCATTCCTCATCCAAAACCTTATCCTTTAGGTTGGAGATGTAAGAATGAAAACTTACAAGTTACAAGGAAATGCATCTTCAAATTTGCAATTACAACAAAATTTCTTGATGAAGTTGAACTTGTTGTAGTATCACTTGATATTGTAGTGATATGATTGAATAGCCCGGCGTTTCGGGTGAACACTTCACCCATCTTTAGGAGGAGGAAGCTAAACGTAATATAGGAAAAGTGCATACCATAAAAGTATAAATAAGAAAGATTGTAATAGTTAAAAATTCAAAGAAGTTGATAGAATTAGAGAGGAATTATAAAATGAAAAAAATAATTGAATAAATTAAAAATAATTATTTATTTATTATTAAACTAATACAATGAATTAAAAATTAAAAAATTTGAATTAGCGGTTAAAGAAAGTGATGGAAAAATTAAGTTAAAATTTAATTTAATTTTAAATATTAATTTAAATTAATTTGATAATATTAATTTAAATGAGAACATTATTTAAGAGATAAAGTCAAAAATTGGATTTAAAAAGTAAATGTAAGGGAGTAGAGATAGAGAAATTTATAATTTTTAAAATGTATTGGGCGATTTAATTAGTCAAATTAAGGACTTGAAAATAGAAATAATGCTACATTAATAAGGGGATAAATTATCAATGACCAAAATTAACGAAGGGAGCGAGGAAGGGGAACGTAAAATGGGGAGGGGGCGAGGGGAATGTAAAATGGTTGAAAATGAAGAAAAGGAAGTGGGAAGAGAAAGGATAAAAGGAGGAGTTTTGATCCAAATTTTGAATTTATCTCTTAAATAATGTTCTTATTTAAATTAATATTATCAAATTAATTTAAATTATTATTTAAAATAATATTAAATTTTAATTTAATTTTTCCATCTATAATTATTTTTTATTTATTTGATTATTTATATCATTTTATAATTCCTCTCTAAGGGCTAATTTTGAATTCTATCAACTTATTTGATTTTCAACGACTAGAATCTCTCTTATTTATACTTTTAAGGTCTGCACTCTTCCTATCTTACGCTTAGGTTCCTCCTCCCGAAGATGGTTGAAGTGTTCACTCGAAACGTTGGGCTCTTCAATCATATTACACAAGATTCCAGAAGTTCTAAACTACATTATGTATCTGACTTTAGAAAATTTCATGCCTTAATATGACTTGATATTTCGGGAATTATGTTGGGAAGCCCATATTTGTATAATAGAAAAGCCATTTTCCATCACCATGAAAATAAGTAGCACTTGTTCAAATATGGCATAGAGTACATTGTTAAAGCACATCGACAGAAACTAAATCTTTCACTTGTAAATTTTGAACAAATGAAGAGACTCATTAACTCTGGCAAGAATTTTGTGCTTCTAATGGTCAAACAAAATAATGATTTTGAAAATAAAGATTTTCAAGGTTGTGATTCAAGATTAGAATCTGATTTGGTTGAGGTTGTTAACCAATATGATCAGATTTTTCAAGAACCAAAAGGATTGCCTCCCAAGAGGGGAATCCAACATGAAATACAATTGCAGCAAGATTGTTTGCTTCCTAACATTGGCATGCATAAGATGTCAGTGATGGAAATTGCAGAAATTCAAAAGAAAATTCAAGAGTTGTTGGAAAAAGGGGCCATAAGACCAAGTACTTCGCCATGCGGGTCACCTATTTTTTTTTGCCAAAGAAGGATGGAACATGGCACATGTTTGTGGACTTCCGTGCATTAAACAAAATTACCGTAAGAAACTGTTACCCACTTCCTAAAATTAATGATTTACTTGATGAATTGAAATATGAAAAATATTTTACAAAGTTGGACTTAAGGAGTGGATATCATCAAATTAGAATTTTTGAAGGTAACATATGGAAGACAACATTCAAAACAAAGAAAGGTTTGTTTTAATGGATTGATGTGCATTTTGGTCTTTGCAATGCTTCGACTACCTTATGCACATGATGAATGATGTATTGAGGCCATTTATAGATGATTTTTTGATAGTCTACATAGATGACATCCTGATTTTTAGTAAATCTCATGAAGAACATGTCATGCATGCCAAAAAAGTACTTGATGTCTTGAAGAAAAAAAAAATGTTTTTAAAGATGTCAAAATGTGAGTTTAAAAAACTTCCTTAGTATATTTGGGTCATATTTTTGTAGGAGGTGAATTGAAAATAGATCCCTCCAAAGTTGATGTCATTTTGAATTAGAAAAAGACCAAAATAGTTACGGAGGTAAGTCATTTTTTGGGAGCAACCTGATATTGGAGGAAGTTTATTGCTAACTTCTCTTATATCACAACACCATTGCATGCATTAACAAGTGTGAAGTAGGTCTTTGAGTGGCGAGGTAAACAACAAAATGCATTTGATGAATTGAAATAAAATATTAGTTCAAATCTGGTACTTGCAATTCCATACTTGAGACATTCATTTGAGATTCAGACTAATTCTAGTGATTACGCCATGGGTGCGGTCCTCATGCAACATGGTAAGCTTATCTGGTTTCATTTGGAAAATTTTAATGGTGTAGTGATTAACTATTCTACATATGACAAGGAGTTGTATACATTGGTGCAAAGTTTGAATAAGTGGAAACATTTGTTGATGGGTAAGGAAATAATCATTCACATTGATCATCAACCATTGCAATACTTTCAATCATAAAATAAGTTTCAGCAATCGAGGCACTTCTAATGGATGGGTTTTCTTCAAAAATTCCACTTGGTGATAAGGTATAACAAATGTATCTACAATAAAGTTGTTGACATGATTTCTAGTCCTATTGTTAGTGCTGCTACTATTCTTAAGCATAATTTTGTTTTGCATGAGATCTATGTTGAACAATATGCTTTAGATAATGATTTTCAAGATGTACATGCAACTTTATGTCAAGGAAACTAAGTAGAGGAATTGAATTATCAAATGCATGATAACTTGTTGTACCATCTTGGTAAGCTTTGTATTCCACAGGGAGAAAGAGTCAATATTATAAGAGAGGCACATACTTCTCTTATTGCTGGTCATTTTGATGTAAGTAAGATGGTGGCACATCTACAAAGGTTTTATTATTAGTCTTGTATTCTTTAAAGTGCATCACATTTTATTAGAGGTTGTTCTTTATGCGATGTTAGTAAGGCTAGCAATAAAAATTTAGGACTTTACACTACACTTCTAGTACATTCTCATCCATGGTAGAGTGTTTCTATGGATTTTGTTGGAGGTCTTCTTATGTCAAAGAGGAATCATTATTATATTTTTGTAGTTGTGGATAGCCTCAGAAAAATGTGTATTTTGATACCATGTGAAAAGAAAATTACATATGAACAAACTTCTCAGTTATTCTTTCAGAATGTATGGGTGCATTTTGGATTGCCCACATCCATTGTTGGTGATCAAGATTCTCGCTTTATTGGGAACTTTTGGTCAATATTGTGGGGATTCATAAACACCAAATTGAAAAAGAGTACAACATTTCATCCACAAATAGATGGTTAAACAGAGGTGGTGAACAATATGGTGATACATCTTCTTCGTGGTTATTGCAACAAACATCCTAAGTTGTGGGATGAAAACTTGCACTATATTCAACATGCTTACAACCGAGCCAAGAACTCTTCAAATCAAACATCGCCATTTGAGGCATGTTTGGGATAATTTCATAAATATCCTTTGGACTTCATTTCTGGAAATGATTTTTCTATTGATGGTCATAGTGATGTAAAAAAATCTAAGAGGTTCATTGAACAAATCCAATTGGTGCATCGAGCAGTCAAAGAACAACTGGAAAAAAACCAAGTCAAGTAAAAGACAAGGCATGATAAGCATCGTCTAGATCACAAATTATAAGTTGGTGATGAATTTTGGCTTCACATTAGCAAATAAAGGCTTCAAGGAGAAGGTAAAAAAATGAAACGAATTCGATATGTTCCATTTATAATTTTAGAAAAGATTCATGATAATGCCTTCAAATTGGATTTGAATTCATAAATGAAAATTTATGTTGTTTTTAATGTTGAGAACTTAAGTTTGTATGAGACGCCTTTGATTAAATATCAAGGAGAAAATATTCAAATTCCTTCCATTAAGGATTTTTCTCCCTGAATACATTGATGAACTACAACAAGACACCGTTCTTGACAGAAGAACAAGGTCTTCAAAATGAGGGAATGTGGAGTAGCTTTGTGTGGGGCTCAAAGGAAAAAATCTAAGAAAGGCCAAATGGATCGATATTTGAAAGGTGAGGGAATTGTACCCTCATCTGCTAAACTACTGAAAGCGATATTTTTGAGTCCAAAAGCTTCCAATGGGGAGGAGTAATCAGGGGCTCAAAATTATTCTTAAAAATGAAAGTTGTCGAAATGATCTAGAACCTAAAAAACTACGTATATCTCTTCATTCTTAATCCAGCGCAACTTGTTTCGCGGAAAATTGACACTGTAGTCTCCTTGAAACATGTTTTTTCCTCTTTTCCAAATATGAAAATTTTGCAAAAAAGAAAAGGACAGGTGACTGTCTATTTTGGGCCAGTGGTAGGCTACCACGTGGCCTCTTTTGGTTGGTTGAAAGGTACTTATTTTAGGCCAATCTGGCCTCACCACTTGGCCTCTTCTGATTGGCTCTGGCTTGGACGAGTTTTGATTGGTTGTTGTGGTGGCCAACCACATGCTTCCATGTGGACCAACCAGAGGGTGCCACGTGGTAACACAGGAGGCCACCAAAATTTGTTAAGGGTCAAACTACACTAGATGTGGATATAAATTTGGACGTAACTGTAAATAACACCATGCTTTACCAATAATCCATCATTGTTCCTTCTTAAATATAGTGGCGCAAATATAATTTGAACTATGGTGGATGGATATATTGGGGTAGGGGTTAGGAATTAGCCCCAACCCCCCCAAGACACATTTCATATAACCAACAACCATGAGTGAGAGCATGGTGGTTGGGACCTCCACCCAAGCGATCATATGACAAACCCTACTCTAATTGCCAATGGTTAATGCCACAACCACATTTTTTTATTTAAAAAAAAAAATAATTCGAATAATGCAATATAGTTTGAAATTCATAATTTAGGTGTTAGTGGACAAATAAGCGGTCTGAAAATTTTGCCTCGAATTATGAGAAAATTTCTCTCAATTAGCCGAAAATGGGGCGAAATTGTAGGACCGGTCTGGATTTTGGGGCAATTGTGGAGTGGTTAGCAGGAAAACTAGGGAGCCTCATAACTTCTCTAGTTTTTTACCAATTTTGGATCAGAAAGAAGCTAGACAAGAATTTTTTGGCATTCTAGAGTTGATGGAACAAGTTTTGAAGCCATTTGAGAACTATAAATGTATGTAATCACTATTTTGAGCATAATGAAAGAGGGTGAAGCCATTGGAAGCTATAGCAAGGAGACGTAGCCCGGGAGGGGTGAAATCCTTCATCATGTGTTGTTTTGTGGTTATTATTATGGTGCATTTGTCTACTATTTCTATATATTTTAAAGTTTATTTATATTATTTATGTGTTTTAAATTTAACACAAAAGCTCTCAAAAGCCTAATTTAAACACTTGTAATTGTAAAACCCTTAAGCACAATTTGATTAGGATCTCATCCATATCAGGTATTGATTATGGGTTCTACTCTATTTTTGGTTCAATGAGACACCATCGTCGTCATCGCCATCATCCCTATAAGAGTGTGAGGCGGTACTTTCCAGATGAGTTCAAGAAATCCAAGCCTCCTAATTTTGATGGAGTGATGAAGAAATAAGAAGATGTAGAAGTATGGATGCTTGGGATGGAGAATTTCTTTGGATTGCATGCTTATTAAGAGAATATGAAAGCCAAGATACCAATATTCATTCTCAAATAAAAATTATATATCTAGTTGGAAAATATGAAGCATGTCAGAAGCATCAATGTAGAAGATTTGAGTTGGCATAATTTTAGAAGACTCTTCAGGAAGAATTATTTGTCTGGGAGATATTATGAAACAAATACCAAGGAATTTTTTGATTTGAAGATGGATTCCATGAAAAATGACGAGTCCTAAAGAAATTTCTAGAGCTGTTGAGGTATGCGCCTTATCTCAAGAATGAGAAGACAAAGGTCCAAAGTTTCACCAATGGATTACCATTAGCATTCAAGGATCATATTGAGTATGATGATGCTCGACCATTGGAGGAATTAATCGAGAAATTGAAGCATTTTGATGATCAGTTGAAGCACAAGTCTGAAGCTAAGTGTGATTGGAAAAGGAATGGTAAGGATAAGGGAATGTAACCTAAGAATCAAGGAAAACCTTAAGATGTAGGCGAGAAAGAAAATGTGACTCCTTACAAGAAGTTTAATGTAGTTGAGAAGGGACATGGAACACAACTTGGAGAGTAGAGGAATAAAGGTAGTCGCATAGAACCATTACAATTTTGGATTTGTGGTGAATAACATCACAAGAAGTATTGTCCATTGTACCATGGTGTCCGGCCACAGATCTATAGTGCTGAGGAGGCGCAAACAAATGGGGATGTTGGTTAGAGTAATCCTTGAATCTATGCAAAACTTCATAATAGGTAGAAATACCATTAGGCATCCATTATTTAGATGGGAGGTAAGCTTGGCGGTCAATTTGTTTCCATTTTGATGGACCTTGGAACTAATTATAGCTATGTTAGTCCTAAACTGATACATAAGATTAGCCTGATTCAAGAAGTGCATATAGAGTCTTGATTGGTGAAATTGGATACATGGACCAAGAAAATAGCTCATCATTGGGCGATATATTATGCATTTGAGTTGAATGGCCTACATCGATACATTTAAATGTGCTTCCTTTGGGATCATATAGTATGCTTTTGGGCGGGACCGGTTGTTTACTCATAGGACCAAGGTATACTACTATGAGAAGGCTATTGTGTGTCTTGATGATGATGGAAAGAAGATAATATTATAGGGAAAGAAGAAGTCTACATCAGTGAGAAGGGTTATAGCCATGCAAGCTAAGCACAATTGTAGGAAAGGGTTTGTATTAATTGTAGTGCATGTTTACAGTGACAAAGGGAAAGATATTGAGGATAATGAAGTCCTAAAGAGGTAGCCTATTTTGAAGGAGTTTCAGTATATGTTTCCTATAGAGATTTTAGAGTTACGATCACATAGAGAAGTGTATTTCTCTATTGAGTTGATACCTGGAGCAGCACCAACATCAAAAAATCTTACAGGATGATCACTCTAGAGTTGGTGGAATTGAAGTTGCAACTCAATAAAATGCTTGATAAAGGATACATAATTCCAAGTATGTTTCCTTAGGGTGCACCAGTGTTGTTTGTAAAAAAGAAGGATGGTACTCTAATATTGTGCATTGATTAAAAGAAGATGAGAAAGGTGACTATCAAGAATAGGTGTCCATTATTGTGGATTAATGACTTGTTTGGTCAGTTGAAGGGAGCATAAATATTCTAAAATATTATTTGAGATAGGTATATCATCATGTGCACATAAAATGATTAGGAGTTCATAATTTTTTCTCAAAATTAAAAGTTATAGGATTGGGTTTAAACGAGGATGGTTATGTAGATCTCGTCTTCCTGATTCTGGCACCACAAACAGTTCGAAAAACTGATGTCGTATCAGGGAGATATCGTGTTCTGATCAAAATCCCAAACAGGTAAAATTTGTGACAAGGTTGACTGGAATGCCCAGACAGCAAGGTGGATTTCACAGTCAGAAAAAGGAATATTCTGAGGAGTATTCCTTCCTCAGATCCAACCCCAGCCTGAAAAGTGGCACAATTTCATTGGTCCGTTGGTTGTACGGTTTTTGAATATGGACAATCAGGGGGTGACACGTGGCCAATCCTAAGGCCGCAACGTGTCCCTATAATGGTGTATTAAAATTTTTGGGAGTCTGTAGGAATCGACCACGGAACCTCCTTCCCGCTATGTGTATGACTTAACCACTCGCTATGCACATTGTTTATTAACCTGTATGGTAGTCGGGTTGATGTTAAGGTTGAATGGGATGGCATGTGAGGGTTGGGGATCGTCGGCAGTCCCAAACCACTAGCGGTCTTGGAGGAGAGTTCACATTGCAACGAATTAACACCAATGATAAACGTTATCGTCGATGGCTTAACCGATAGCATTAACCACCAGTGTTTCGACCTCGTGTCACATGCAATGGTAACTATTATAGGTCAATTTGGGCACCATTCCCAATGACCTGGTTAACTAGGCATCATCTCCAGGACCAATGATCAAGGGTCTATCATTCCCTATCATTTCAGTTGTTACATGCCCTAAGACAAAGAACAAAACAAATCAAGCAAGACTTTCATCAAGCAAAGGTTTCCAAGGTTTGAAGCTTATTATATAGCATATGAGATCTCACCAACGCAGGCTCTAAGGGGCCTAAGTGCATTGCATATGCAAGTAGCCCCATGCAAGGCTGCTCTGCAAAGCACTTCTCGACATTCACAGGTGCGTTGGTCACATTGGGAGCGAAATTCTCATTGTTCTGGAATCTCCACTTGGCCAGTGCCTTCTAGAAGAGTTCACATGTGTCAATCTTCAGATCCAAGTGTCCATTTGACATCTACATGACTGGAAACATGTATTGCTTATTATTGGAAAGTCATTTATTGCAAAACAACCTACAGTTCATCTATAAATTGAAAACAAATCTAAGAGCTTGAGAAGGAAGAATTTGAGTAGAGAAATGCTGGAGGATTTTGAATTGAGAGCTAGATTTGTATAGCTGTTGCTGGAGAGATTTATACAGTGATTAGGCTTGGGGACATTGCTGGATGGGTCACTTCAAATCAGTCATTTGGTTGTAACCTCTCCTTCTATCATCAATAAAGAATACTGCTTATTTTTCCCTATATGCATATGTATTGGCTTTGATTTTCCATATTGCAAGATCTTGGTTGATGTATATGGTTTATGCTTTACCGATTTACCTAACTAGCTTGAATAGATATCTATATTATTTCATATTATGTTGTTTTAGTGTTCTTTCTTGCAGGAAGCATTCAGCACAAAACTACTTGAATTTGAAGCTACAACATAAGCGACAGAAGGAGCCATTTGGAAGCGACTGATCAAGTAAGCCTCCAATCCTCTCTATGTATCTATTCTGAGTTAGGAAAAATAGTCATATAATCTTTCACTTATTATTCTAGACTAACACCTATCTAGGGAAGCGTGAATTATCCATAATTCACAATTCTGGCCCAACAAACTGCGACTCCGTTGGGGAGAATTTCTCTTAGTTCTAGGTGTTTAAGCCTCTGATTTGCTTTGTTTGTCCACCTAGTAGTTGTTACTCATCAAGATTAAACTTTTTCAAAGCCAAATTAGCAAAGACAGTGAGTTAAACAATAGTATTTTTCTTTGTATATTGTGCCTAACTCACCCTTAGACAGGACACAGTGCTTTGCAGAGCACTATCTCCCTTCCTAGCCTACGTTGCAGAGCACTATCTCCCTTTGGAGACTACGTTGACTCCTGAAAACACCCAAATTCCATTGAATTTGCCTTTGCAATTTTCTTTAGTTTGTTTTCTACTGTGTTTTGAAAAGTTTGCTTCTCATATTGACCAGTGACTCTATATACTTCTTCCTCCTTTGACAGAAAATTTGTTTAATGTTTGTTTAAAAAGTTTTTCTTTATCACTAACAAGTTGATTTCAAAGTATGGTCGCATTAGGAATCATTTTCTTTTGAAATAGGAAATTGTCGTAAAATCTTCATTTCCTTGATAGGAGAAGTTTTTTTTGAAGTCCTCGTTCTTCCTTCGAAAGAGAAATTGTTGTTTGTATTCTTCGTTTCTCGAAAGTAAAAAAAAATTGAATTGTTAATTTAGTGCACCTAGTTTCTTTTCTGAATTCATAACATTAAAGAAACTAAAAAGAAAAAACTTACATTTGCATGTAGAATAATGTGTGTTTTTCAAAAGGAACATTAGGAAATCTGCATTTAGTTTTTGCTCATTGATTTGTTTTGTTCATTGATTTGTTGCTCACAAATTATTTTCCCTCTTCCCTTAGTAGCTAGGTTTTTCATTGACAAAAGATGAAAGTGAAATATTGTTTATCATTCTTAGCTTGCATTTTAGGAATTTAATACACATCATTACGGTGAACCTTTGAAAGGCAAATTGTAAGCAAGATCAACATAAAATTAATCTCAATTTACCTAACAAAGCATTGAAACCATAACGATAACATTTAGAAGGTCTAGGCTAGAGACGTGTTCCGGCGTTGTAAAACATAGCAGCTATCGTTAACTTGTCTGTGATAAATTCCGAGTGTGATACCTCACTCCATGTACATAAGTATATCATAGCTCTTCCACATACTTTTGGGTATATCGAGCGGTGTTATAGTACGATAAGTATAAAGGGGTTCTCTCACTGTGCGGTTTCACATCAGACAACGCTAATACGGACTTGGGCCTCCACATACCTTCAGGTATATTTGGAAGGACAACGTTTAGGTGCTATCCATCCATACTGAACTGAGTCGGCCACCTTGATATTGTGATACACCTAGCACAACATTCGGGGAGATTACCTGCCCATACTTTTTGGTTCACTAGGATGTATTCTGCAGTTCAAAGTTTCTTGGTAAACCATTTTTCCTAGCATTACCCTCTTTTTCTTTATTTGTTTTTTGGTTAAAATAAATCCGTAATCATGGAAGAACAAAATCCTATCCCCCGTCGTTCGCGTAGATTAGCTTTAAAACCACCTTTACTGCCAGAAGTTACTTCTTGTTGGCGAAGGCATTCATGATTTGTCGAATCAAGTACAATTCATACCTCTGGTGAAACATCATTTTCCAGTAATCCAGAGTTAGCTCAATTTGTTTCTACATAGCCCGGTTCGTCTACTGTTGTCGAAACGGATTCTTCACAGCTACTTGTGGTCACGATCCATCCAATCAGTGAGACCATACCTCCTAGACCCGACGTTGTTCAGTCACAAATTGATCCAGATCTTGTCTCTTCTTTGCCAACACATCTGAATCTAGAAGTCGAACAACCGAAATTTGTTCCTACTTTGGTCATCCCACAAACTTCTGTAGCCATTGCAACTCCTATATCACACAATCAACTGTTTGAAATATATTTTGGGTCTGACGATGAAATTCTTCCACCTATTTTAGTTGTGATTGAAGAAATCCCACAAGAATATACACCTTTAACCCCAACCCATTTTTGGGAGGACCTTTACCTATACCAGTGTTTTCCTTAATTGTTTCTATCTGCTTTTGTTGATCCCGTTCCCATTCAATCTCCCGTCGATTTTCGAGGGTATGCATTTGGTCAAACAACCATGTCTGAACTAACATCATTGGTTGGGTCTACTATTCCAATTACGTCAGCTCCTACCCTCGCTACTCCGTCGATGTTCACAACTTCACTAGAGTCATATTTGCATGGTGGCCCTTCGGTCCCAACAGGTTACAAATCATTATCTGGCACTTTCTCTAGTGCATCTTCAAGACCATGGTCTTTTCCAATGTCATCATCTAGTATTTTAACTGGTAGTCCTATCATTAGTACTGAACGACTTGATTCATTACATACATCATCAGGGAAATATCAAGTCGGTCCTTTTCAGTCAATTCCTTTAAATACCATATCAACTGGACTCCCAGCATTTGAGGAACAATATTTTCCATCTTATTATCCTCCTTATGCTAGGAGACAAAATTTGGTCACCCAATATGACAGTACTCCATCACTTTTTGGTCAAACTAATGTTGACATGAATGTTTCTCAATGGAAGCCCACTCTGCCTATCCAACCACAAATGGTTGTACATTCGTATCAACCAGTTCAACCTATTACACCCACTTCATTACCACTTGTTAATGCATCTCTACCCCTATTACAGAATCAAAATATTGTACATCAATCTTATCAAGCAGGTTCTTCGACTCAATATCATCAAATTTTGGGTCCAAAGAATCCAAATCCTTTGGTTAATTTACAACAACCTATATCAGGAATTATTTATTCACAAGCTAGTGTACCATTTTATGGGATGTCACAAATGCAACCTGGTTATACATATCAACCAAATCCAAGTTATAATAATTTGGGTTATAACATTGGTTGACAGACCCCTTGGCAACCTCAGGCATAAATGCCTCAAACTTCATTTCAACAAGTATCATATTCAGGTTTTGGTGAACAAAATCCTGAAGCGTTTACTATGAAAAACAACCCCTATATAGGTTACTAGTAGCAGATTTCGTATGCTGGTGCTCAAAGGCCTATTGCTCAAGCAATTCCATCTTACCCTGGCTATGCTCAACCTGACCTTAATCGATGGTTGCCTTTTATTGCAGCCTTAGAATTACCAGATTTAAACCAGTTAACCAATGATCCTATAAATTATGATCCTTGGTGGCTGGTGATACCTCATAAATTACCCTCTGATATTCCTAAATTCAATGGAAAACCCAGAGAATATCCGTCGATTTTATGACTTATCATTTATGGTGTTCATCAAATTCCCTAAACGATGATTCTATTTGACTACGTCTTTTCCAGCGTATGCTCACAGGTCCGGCTGCTAAATGGTACATTGAGTTACCTAGAGCTTCTTTTGACAACTTCACTGCCCTAGCTACTTTCTTTTTGACCCATTTCTAGTTACTGATTAGATACATTACTATAACAGAACTCTTAACCAACTTCAAACAGACT
>MU968411.1:56288105-56334013 GCA_034641835.2 Pinus albicaulis
GTAGTCTGGCCACTGATCAACCTACTACCTCGACAACGAATCCATCTACTGAATCAGTACCACCTACTGTTATTCCTGAATTGACAATTAAGCCACCAGAGGGAGTAATTCATAAATCGACCTATAATCCTCGAGCAAGAGCTACACAAAATTATAATATAGTTGAATATTTGGCTCAATCCCCTTCAACCATGTCTTCTCTTGAGGTATTGCAAAATTTTCCCTCCTAGAAGCAAGCTTTATTGTCAGCCATTGGTGGAATTGATCCTACTGATTCTAATCTTGTCGTCTTTATAACACCCTCTACAAGAATAATTACTTACCATGCCATCATAACCATCCCCACACAAATCAATGTTGTGTTAGAAAAATTAGCTCATCCAAGTTTAGAAGTCAGTCAAAACTATTATCAAAGACATTGATTTCGTAGTATCAATTCTTTCAACCAAAGGCAGGTAGCACAAATATCAAGTCTTGACTTCATTTCATGTCAAGCTCTCAAGGCTTCCATTTTAATCATGTCATTATATGCCATTTCCGTCATTATATGTAAGTGCATAGACATCACGATAAAATCATGCACGCTCATACTAAGTCACAACAACCATTGTGCTAGGAATAAGGAGGCCAACACAAAACCACACATCTATATATTCACATACAACAATGAAGGTTACTATACCCACATAACATATTCATATTGGAAAATCAACCATCACCAAATCAAATCATGTCAAATCGAAATGTGCAATCATGGTAAGTTCTATAAATCTAGACATGTATCAATCATTAAGAATCATGTCAAAAATACCATACACAATTTATCAATATAAATCAGCCAAAACATTATGCACAATCCTCAAACACAATGACATATAGATATGAATATCTTAGTCACCTACAGACACAATTTTGCTTCAAACATACAAACTTTGCAACTGACAGATCCTACTAGCATTTTCCAAGTGACCATCTAATTTCATGCTCAACTCCACCAATTCCAGAAATCAGTTCACAACAACAAGAAAATAAGAGATACATGGATTCTGAGTATAGACCGAATTCATTTCCGCATAACTTAAATTTTGTGTCTTTAAGGCATAGTCAAATATATGAGCCTTTATTTGTGTAAATGAGGCTCATACCTCTACTGTAGATCAACAATGTCAAATACCTAAATCATATTTCAATGAACCATATACTGGCAACATGAAAAAATAATATTTTAGGAGAGGGGTTCTCCCTCTGAATGAGAATCCACTTCATTCATGTCATCAGCCTGTATTTACAGAGATCATGCAAAAAATGATCTGTTAGATCATAAACACATATCTATCATGATCATCAATATTTCATCAAGGGTTGGACTTGAAATATCAAGGAAATATGCTAATGTGACTATACAACCATAATAAGATCTAACAGAAATACATCAAGCTATAGAATTTAATTTCACCATATGCTATAACCACAGATAGTCAAACATTTGAAACACAAATCTCATAGATATGGCTTTATCATCACGGTTTCAAATACCATGCATATCATAATCAATAGGATCAATTTAGGTTAATAAATCAACCAAAAAGGTGCAATCACTCTTTTTCTATGATCTTTCATCATGCTTATCACACACATTACAATATAGATGAGGTAACCTTCTATAAGAGATCCAATAGATCTTATGCATATCAAGAGTCAAGACTACCATCCACTAAATTCGGAATCAAGATCTCAAAAATACACAATAAGCATGAAACTATATCCAAGATCAAAAATCACATCTAGTACTCTTGAAAAATCATGCATATCATCATGATCAAAACATTCGATACCAGATGCAGTATTTAATGATAGTAAACATAATCCCAATGACTCTTATATGTGCATGCATGAGCCATCTGAGAAGGAGAAATTCTCAATAAATCTTAGGATTTACATAGCCATCCAATGATGTATATAAATAATAAAATTAACATAATATACCATGCATGCCTTATAGTATTACTTATGCACCTTCACATAGGCAGCTTGTAGTGCTCAAGTGCCTCTTTACCTTTTCTAGATCTAGCCATCTTTTCTTTTGAAAATTTAGCTGCATTTCCAGATCTAGCCAACCTTCCTGCCTTTTGTGATCTAGCCATATTTCCTACATTTAAAAATATAATCAATAAGGATCCACTCATTACATCTCATCACGAAGGTTAGATATATCCACGTGCTCAAAATATACACGCATGAAGTAAGAACCATAAACAATAATCATAGAAATTAGATCCATAAGCATAAACATGAGTAAAGGTTATAAGTCGGGGAATACTTATCTTCAATGAGGGATGTTCCTCTCCCTCTTGAACCAAACTTCAAGAGTCAACCATAGATCATAAAACAAATTTTCCTTGAATCAACAACTTTATCAATAACTAGGTCAATATGTCAAATCGATCCCAAGTACTTGAGCATCTCCTCATACACTATGCGATGTTTTCATATTCCAAATCTCAAGATTTTTCCATAAACTAGGGTTTCTCTGAAACCCTTATCCACTATCTGCCTAGGGTTTTTTTCATACCCTAGAATTATTTTAGGTATCTACCATCCTTTGATTGCTTCCATAGAAGTGTCTCTTTGGGGTGATCTCGATGGATTTTCTTCAAGCAACTCTAATACCATGTTAATTTTTCATAAAGAAACAATTTTATTTACTTTGATAGTTACAATTCATCATTAACATGTTACATTCACCCCAAATAATTATTAATTTGTACATATTTATATTATTAACCATCAAAATGTGAAAATTTGCAGAAATAACACTACCATCATCATCATCATCATCTAAGTAGATGAAAATAAAATATCAAAGGACGAGAAACATGAACACATAGAGACAGTAGCATTGGTCCAAGACTAGGGAAAAACCCAATACAGGGAAAACCCTTGGAAATTATTCTTCTTAGATCATCATCAAATGATTCAGAAACAAGAGTACAATGATCCATGAGTACATATCTTTACGATGCAGAAAAATAACTTATACACAATAAAACCATACCCATACTTCTAAATCTAAGAATTGAAATGCACTGACACTGGTTGTAGAAAACTGATGAACACGATTGATACTGAATGAGGATGGAAGATACATCTATAGTGAAAAAAAATAGATCTTATCTAAATATTAGCAGATCTATAATGCAAAAACATGGATATGAAAGATCACGAAGTGATCTCAACTATGAAGTCCTATATCTAAATCCAGGAGACTCTCAATGATTGCTATAATGCAACCGTGACTGAATGAATGATGTATGGAAGCATTGCGCAATCAAATGAAGGTGAACTAAATTAGATTTTTCCAATAATTCTCTGAGTCACAACATTAACACACTTAGCCTACGGCTTTGGGGATTTGAGCTGCTACCAAAAAACTCTGTGCCCATGGCTCTACTTTAGATCAACCCGATCTAACATCTATGACTAGGCTGCTCCCTCAACAAGCTTAGCCAATGGTTGTGGCGTCCCTGACCTCGGGAACAACACACACAGCCTGAAGGTATACTAACCTAGGCCACTACTTGTTGAGATTCAACAAGATGATGAGATTAGTGAAAAGGAAGCACCTTCACTAAGTGGGGCCCGCATGCTATTTTTAGGTGTATGTCTATTTTTAGATATGGTGATCATATTATATAAGTTGAATGATGTTATTTGTAAATGGTTCGTCAAATGTGAAAAATAGATGAAATTCTATTTTTAGAATATTGAGTGAAGTCTATTTATAGATCGTCCATCTAAAAATAGGTGCATGTCGATTATTATTAACCCTTAATCATAATACGACAATAAACATCAACTTATTCTCTTGGAGCACTTTATTTCAGTGAACAGATTTGGAAAATCAACTTATTCCTAGGGTTATTGGTGGCTGATGCATAAAAGACTCAGTTAGAATTGAAGTGGAAAAGTTATGACAGAGTTGGAAGAGTAGTTACAGGAGTTGTTATTTAGTTTAACTCAGTTAAGTGAGTTAAACTTAGTTGAGCTAGTTGTATCTAGTCTAACTGAAAGATACACTAGTGAGATTTTATTGAATTAATTAGTTAATTAATTCACAACTAATAACTCACTAACAACTGAAAAAATACAGCAATTAACTACTTGCATGTCAGTTCTAGTGGAGAGATAGGTGAAAGGGTGAGATGGACTATCTGTTGTGACTATAGTGATGCATTCAATGCATCTGACACACATTGGAGTTGCCAATGATGATTTCACAGTCAAGGCAAGGCCAATTCAAATTCATTCAGGGGTCTTCTTCAATAGGGATTGTGTAGTGGAGGCAGGCTATTAGGAGGCAAGAAATTGGTGCATAGTTATGCAAATTTCTGCATGACAGTGTGTAATGATTGTTGATTGTACTGAGAGCTTGATGCACTAATATTTGTATGATATTATTATAGGATTCCATTGATGTACATAATATATGATAGTTGGGGTTTTTAGCTTTAATATTTCCCATTAAACAACTGTGTTATGTGAGATTGAATTTATTCACATGTGTTTGCAATTGAGTTTTAAATTTCCACAAGTTTAACAGTGGAAGGATTCTCTATTTAGCAAGAATATAAATATTGTTAGATCAGGAGAATTCGGTGATACATCAGTATTAATAAATTTCTACATGGTATCAAATAAGTATTGATCACTGGAGATTGCAATTGTGATTAAGTGTTGAGTTTTGTGTTGGTGGACAATTTGAATTTGCTGCAGAAATATCTTGGTGCAATAGTTGAGTATTCATTGAAATGTATTTCAATGGGTTACGATTGGAGTATTCCCTTGAGGGTAGCTTGAATTACATAGCCTGGAAGGATAGGATGGAGGAGGTGCTTGAAGATAATGGACTGAAGGAGTTCATCGATAACGATGTTCCTAAGCCTACTTATAGTGATGCTACAGGACTTGATGCATGGCAAAAGAAGGTAGCAAAGACAAGAAGAATTATGTTGGAAGGTGTGAATTACCATATTGTTTCAATCCTTCACGGCAAAGCCACTCCATTTTCAATGTGGAAGGTTTTGACAGATATTTTCCAAAGCAACAACGACCATAGAAAGTTGGCGCTGAAAGATAAGCTCAGAAAAATAAAAATGGAGAAGGGCAAAAGTATTCCAAAATATCTCACGAAGTTTGTCCAATGTAGGGTTGAACTGGGAAGTGTGGGAATTACGATTGAGGATGATGACTTGGTGAGCTTGGCTCTCCTTGGGCTTCTGGAGAGTTGGCATAGCTACGAAGACTTTGTCAATGGAGGAGAGAAACTGTCGGGTTGGGAGCAACTTTGGTCAGATCTTGTGCAGGAGGAGATAAGGCAAAGTACCATGGATGGCTCTCCATCGAAGAATGATGATGAAGAGAATTGTGCTTTTTCTGCCAAAGTAAGGAAAGGAAAGGGGAATAAATCCCATCCAAAATCTGAGTCTAAAGGCAAGAAACTGGATTTTTCCAAAGTGAAGTGTTTTCAATTTCACGAACATGGCCATCTCGCCACTAACTACCCACAGGAAAAGAAGAACAAGAAGGTTGTTGGCGCTGAAGCTGGAGAGGCCTTAGCCTCGCAATTTGAACTTGATTTCTCTTTGATTGCATGCTTGGTTTCAAGCTCAATGGGATTGGTGTGTTATCTTGATAGTGGTATGTCTTTCCATACGACGGGAGACAAGGAGTTGTTTAGTGACTTGGAGGAGAAGGATCTCCAAATGCATATAGAGATAGGTGACGATGGTAGATACAGTGCGACCGGAATTAGAACCATTACCTTTGAGAGGGAGGCAGGTAAACCATTTCTATTTAAATACATTATGCATGTCCCAGTTATGAAGAAGAACTTGGTCTCAATCGCAATGTTGGAAGACAAAGGTTATTACATTTTCAGCGAGGGAAAATATTTCCTGCGACATAAAACAACAGGTGAAACCAAGAGGATATGGATTCAAGTTAAGAATATCTACAAGCTAGAGGTAGATGGCTGTGATGCAATGATGGGGAAAGCAGAAGAAGTGGTAAGCTGGGATGAGGGCGAATTATGGCACAGGAGATTGGGCCATCTTCACCATGGCCCCTTGAATATTTTGCAGCAGATTTCTACTGGACTTCCCAAGGGAACCCTTGCGTAGTCAGATCAATGCAAGGGATGTGCTATGGGTAAGTTTGTGAAGAACACCTTTCATGAGAAGGAGAACCATGCTTCGGTGATCCTGGAGAGAATTCATACAGATGTGTGTGGACCTTTCTCGGTTGCTTCAACAACAAAACATAGGTATTATGTTATATTTGTTGATGACTATTCTCACAGATGCTGGATATTTTTCCTGCAGAAGAAGAGTTAAACATTCTCAAAGTTCTATGAGTTTAAAGTATTGGTGGAGAAGGAGTCGGGGAAGCAAGTGAAGGCTCTATGGAGCGATAATGGTGGTGAAAATATCTCGAACGAATTCAAAGACTTCTATAGAAAAGAAGGAATTCGAAGAGAACTCATAGTGCATCATAACCCACAGCAGAATGGGGTCACAGAGAGGAATAACAAAACGATCGTGGGTGCTGCACGAACTATGCTGCATGACTAGGGCCTACCGATGCACTTATGGGTGGAAGCATGCAACACTGCGGTTTATGTGCAAAACCGTTGTCCTCATAGAATACTTGGCATGAGTACACCTGAAGAAGATTTTACTGGTAAGAAGCCTGATATTTCTCATTTGAATATTTTTGGCTCATCTGTTTACATTCATGTGACAAAGGAAACCAGGAAGAAGCTAGAGCCGACTGCAAAAGTTGGGATATTTGTGGGGTACACAGAAACACCCCATAATTATCGTGTGTATTTTCCAAACAGTCGAATGGCTGTGGTGTGATGGGATATAAAATTCAATGAGGTGAAATCCATGAAGTTTTCGCTTGAGAGGGAGCTACACTTGCATGCAGAGGAGCAACTTCTTGTTCCCAAAGATGATCCTCTAGATGTGGATTAGCCACAAGAGGAGATTCATGGAGTGGAGGAGTCCACTCATGCAAAACCAAACATCAGAATGGGCAGAAAGCGTACCACAGAGGCTGAGATATTGGAGCTTGATACGACAGAGAATGTAGGAGTCCCTACATCACAGTGCAGACAGAGAGAGTCACCTAATTGATTTACTAGATACACGGCTCTTATGAGCAAGTGTATCGTGACAGAACCATATTATTTTGAAGAATCAGTGCAGGAGCCCACATGGGTAGATGCCATGGTGGAGGAGTGTGACTCCATTGTCAGAAACAATGCTTGGGAGATTTTTCCAAGGCCGGTGGGTAAATCAGTGGTAGATTCGAAATGGATCTACAAGGTAAAGCAAGCTGTTGATGGGAGCATAGAGAATTATAAGGCAAGATTTTTTGCTGGGGGCTTCTCACAGATCGAGGCGATTGATTATGAAGAAAAATTTGCACCCATCGCACGATATTCTTCCATAAGGACCATCCTTGCTCTCTTAGCGCAGATGGGTTGGAACATTCATCGAATGGATGTTAAGACTGCATTCCTGAATTGGATCATTGATGAAGAGGTGTACATTGAGAAGCCTGAAGGATTTGAGATCTTCAGCAGCAAGTTGCATGTGTGAAAACTCAAAAGAGCAATGTATGGGATAAAGTAGGCACCACGTGCTTGGTACACACGGATCGACAACTATTTCACTGGACTTGGCTTCACCAAGAGTGAGGCAGATGCAAACCTGTACCAAATTGTGGTGGAGGGTAAGCTTTTAATCATTGTTCTTTATGTTGATGATTTAATACTAACGGGTGATGAGCATTTGATACGCTCATGCAAGGTAGGTCTTGCAAAGGAGTTCGAGATGAAGGATTTCGACCTCCTTCATTATTTCCTTGGATTGGAAATATGGCAATGAGAAGGTGAATTGTTTGTGTCTCAAGGCAAGTATGCTCGGGAGGTACTTGGTAAGTTTCACATGGAGGACTACAAGCCCATGCATACTCCTCTTCCAGGAAATTGGAGGAAAGAAGATGCTACATCAGTAGAGGTAGTGGATGCCCCTGTTTATCGACAGTTGGTGGGTTTGCTCATGTATTTAGTTAATACGAGACTAGACATATGCTATGCGATGAACCAGCTTTTAAAAGTGATGGTTAAGCCTACCAATCTCTTTTGGAAGGTAGGCAAGCATGTCCTGAGGTATCTCAGGTGCACATATGAGTATGGCTTATGGTATAGACATACAGATGAGGTGAAGTTGCATGGCTTCACGGATACAGATTGGGTAGGCAATGCAACGGATAGAAAGAGAACATCAGGAGGGGTTTTCAGTATCATATCTATAGCAGTTCCTTAGTATAGTAGGAAAAAAATATATGTGGCACTCAGTTTAGCGAAAGCAGAATACATGGCAGCAAGTCAAACTGCATGTGAGGCTATCTGGATGAGGAATATCCTGGTCAGTTTGTTCGGTTCTCATTCAGATCCTACAGTGATACATTGTGATAATCAGAGTTTCATTGAACTCTCGATTAATCCTGTGTTTCATGATAGATCTAAACATATTGATATCTGGTATCATCATATCAGAGATTGTGTCCAGTGAAAGATCATGTTGCTTTAGTACATTCCTATGGAAGATCAGGATGCAGATATTCTGACGAAGGTGCTCGGTAGGAGAAAATTAGAATACCATAGAGGCAGGGTCAGGGTGAAGGATAATCCCTATCTTGTTGAGAGGAAGTGTTGAGATTCAACAAGATGATCAGCTTAGTGAAAAGTAAGGACCTTCACTAAGTGGGGCCCGCAAGCTATTTTTAGGTGTATGTCTATTTTTAGACATGGTGAGCATATTCTATAAGTTGTAGGATGCTATTTGTATATGGTTGGTCAAATGTGAAAAATAGATGAAATTCTATTTTTAAAATATTGGGAAAAGTCTATTTATAGTTTGTCTATCTAAAAATAGGTGCATGTCGATTATTATTAACCCTTAATAATAATCTGACAATAAACATCAAATTATTGTCTTGGAGCACTTTATTTCAGTGAACAGATTTGGCAAATCAGTGGGCTGAAGGAATTATGCAATTTCTAGGGTTATTGGTGGCTCATGCATGAAGGACTAAGTTAGAACTGAAGTGGAAAAGTTATGATAGAGTTGGAAGAGTAGTTATAGGAGTTGTTATTTAGTTTAACTCAGTTAAGCAAGTTAAACTCAGTTGAGCTAGTTGTATCTAGTCTAACTGAAAGATACACTAGTGAGAGTTTAGTGATTTAATTAGTTAATTAATTCACAACTAATAACTCACTAACAACTGAACAAATATAGCAGTTAGCTACTTGCATGTCAGTTCCAGTGGAGACCCAATGGAGAGATAGGTGAAAGGGTGAGATGGACTGTCTGTTGTGACTATAGTGATGCATTCAATGCATCTGACACACATTGGAGTTGCCAATGAGGATTGCACAGTCAAGGCAAGGGCAATTCAAATTCATTCAGGGGTCTTCTTCAGTAGGGATTGTGCAGTGGAGGCAGGCTGTCAGGAGGCAAGAAATTGGTGCATAGATATGCAAATTTCTGCATGACAGTGTGTAATGATTGTTGATTGTACTGAGAGCTTGATGCACTAATCTTTGTATGAGATTATTACATGATTCCATTGATATACATAATATATGATAGTTGGGGTTTTTAGCTTTAATCTTTACTGTTAAACAACTGTGTTATATGAGATTGAATTTATTCACGTGTGTTTGCAATTGAGTTTTAAACATCCGCAATTTTAACAATGGAAGGATTCTGTATTTATCAAGAAGATAAATATTGTTAGATCAGGAGAATCTGTTAATACATCAATATTAATAAATTTCTACACTACCTTAGCCTTTCCTTCCTACAGCTTAGCTTTAGATCACCTAGATATGATGCATGATCAATTTTGGGATCCCAACCTTTTGCACGAGCTACTGTCGATGTACCTGTGTGAGCCAAAAACAAAAAAAATATGACAGAAAAAAAATAGCATGGAAGAGATCTCATGGGTGAATGTGTGCAAATGAACTTGAGGTTACTTTTATTTATAACTTTGTGAGTGACCGCTTGGGGCTTTGATCAGATCAACGTGCGGTTAGGCCGACCCATAAAATAATAAATTAATTCATAACTTAACTTTTGACTGATCGATTGGGGAAATATATAGGTTTTTGATCCTCTCGAAAAGAGGAATGTAATTAAATTATTATCTTAATCATTTGAGTTTTCCAATGTGGACTTTTACCCTAGTTTCAAAAATTAACATGACATGGGCATCTTCTTATTGAATCATCTAGATAACCTCCATGACACTACTTAACCGATCCACTACATCCATAGTCCTCAGTCCTTTAGCTTACCACTAATTCATGAATTGGATATATTTCCTTGCAATCAGTGAGTTCCTTGCTCCTACTTCCATGCATCCTTCAAGTTGATCCATACATTCTCGAACTGTAAACTTATTCTAATTCACTAATAGGAGGTATTCCAAATTTCTTTTCATCTCAGCAATGATCTCATCCCAAATTATTTTATTGGCTTCCACTAGGTACAAATTTCCTTTGAGTTTGGCCTTTAGATCTGAGACTTTCTAGTTACTAGCCTGCAAATTATTAGAGGCGATGTTAGCTTATGCTTTGGCAACTACTAGCTGCTTTTATTTCTGGGATAAGGCTTTTGGGGATGTGTCTATGTCTCTCTGTATCTTTTTTATCTCAAGCTCAGATAGTTTGAGCTAGTCAGCAGGATTCTAAGGGTCATCTTGCACGATCATGGTGCATACATGAGTATCAACATTTTGTTGTAGCTCGACCATATTTTGCTTAAGTTTTATGACTTGATCATTTATATCAATCAGTTTTTTAGAAAGAACTTCCTTCTCTACTTCATCCTAGGACAACTCAAGAGTTTGAATATGTTCACTTCCCGACATCTTAAGTTTGTGTCTTAATTCCAGGTTTTCTTAATGAACTCTCTTGAGGAGAGATTCAATGGGTGATTTTCCTTTAGAGGTTGGACCTTTTTTGGTGATCATATCCTTATAGTTATGGATCTGCAGTGTAAGGTCTATGGAATTAGCCATTTCTTGCCTTAACCTTGTAGTTGTTATTTCCAACAACTTCTCAGCCTTATCAATGGTCATGGTGTGCTTGTCGAGTTCATTGTATAACATATATCCTACCTTCTTGTGTATATTTACCTTTTCATCCAAGGGGACTGATGCTAGAGTAAAAATGAGGTCCAGACCCCTGTGCTACAACCCTGAAGGCAGTGACTCAGTTGACGGGTGTTCCACTGATAATACCATTTGGTCCCTTCCTATATCCATTTTTTCCATGACCCGGTGTGATATGTATCTGCGTGAAGAGATATAATTATCCTAAAATGTTCCATAATTTTCCTATTTCTCTCATTCATTTCTTCTCCTCTAGGCCAACCTGTTTTTTCACCAAATGAGCCCTCTTCCGAGACAACTGCTTGTGTAGAAGTGGAATCTGTGGGTGAGGGAGGAATTTCTAGAGAAACCTTAAAACCTGGTTGGTTTATACCCATAGTCCACCAGCTTAGGGACCACGTCTTCTTCTGCTCCCTCAGTTTTCCTTTCAGGTTCTTGGGTTTTCCCTCCAAGTTCTTGTGTTCTAGCCCTTTTGCTTGTGTTTACTCTTCCTCCTCCTCCATATCATCAGCCATGTAAATGGTCCTTTTAGGTGGTTTATCTCTTGTAGTACGGGTCCTGATCTCCATTTCTGTATCCGAAGGCCAGGAATTAGAGTTATATTTCCATTCAATATTAGGTGTAGGTTCATGAAAATATGTTGAAGGTTTGATATTCTCTCTCTTTCGAGATATGACCCCTGTAGGATCATAGTGCCACACATCCCCTCAATGGAATTTCATTTTCTTGAGGATTTAATCAATCATAGGGAAGGCATGTGTTTAGTTGATGATGAAAAAGCCTACTGCATTCGAAATTTTGAACATGTACCCCTTATTTTCTAGGAGAATGTTTATCTAGTCTAAGTCAATTCACCACCTCATGAATTCTAGAGCCAAAATTCTAATGGGTAGGAACACAAGCAGATGGAAAGGGGTAAGTTCAAATCCATATACTATGAGTTCCATATGATCCTCGAATAAGTACGAAACCCCTATACAATGTTCCTCACAGAATTGGAGAAGCTCTTTTTTTTAGGAAATATCTGAGGTGGAGGTACACCATGAATGATTTTATAGGCAATGGACATGAAATTTGATATAAAATCAGATTAGCCACCATCATGCGATTTTTGGTGAAATGAGGTGGTTGAGTGAAACACATAATTAGGTTGTTTACCTCTGTGATAAAATTTAGCCAAGTCTACACATTTGAACTTGTCAACATGTGCGAACATAAAGAAATAAAACAATAATAATTAATACCAGAAGCAAGCTGAAGTATTCAGGTGCTGGGGCTAAGTTTTTATGGCTACGACCAAGAATGAAAGAATGTCAAAGAGGAGAGCAGGTTTCATCATTAGTTCTAGAAAACCCAGGAAAGCATTATTGACCCAACTGGCATCATCTTCTCCTAACATTATGGAGATCACAAATAGAATGGGATGAACAGGCTCCAAAAATAGGGAAAGGGGAAATTTATCAGCTGTAGGGAGGCCTGATGCATCTGAAACCATGATTATCTAAAGGAGGGAGTTTCGTCGTTTGGTGGGAAGGCTAATGAAGTGATACATGAGGGTTACCTCAGTGAACTCTAGTTTGTCAAAATTTGTAGGGTAAAGAAGGGCCTCTCAGATAAGATGAGGGGTAATCTCCAATATTTTGTTCCCTTAAGAGAGGACAAAATACCCTTTCTGCCCAATATAGGGTTTATAGAGCCAAGAGATGAACTCGAGTAAATGGTTAACAAAGGGAGAAATTTGGTAATAGAATCCAGAGTCGAACACCATAAAGATGTCTTATTCTCGCCATTTGTAACCCATTAGGTCAAAAATTTTCTCAGCCAAGTAAAATAGGTAGATGGGGTCACAATTTTGGGCTTGGGTGTCCATGAGAGGCTCAGGACCAAAAGAAAATTTGACTTCGTGGGCTTGTGGGTTTTCAGGGGTGATATTTTTCATTTTTAAAACAAATATGGAACTATAAACATAGATGCAGGAGACCGACTAAATACCTGGTGACTGAGTTGGTGACTGAAAGTGACGTAAAGGGGCGAACTGGAGAGGCGTGTGGTCTAAGCAGGGTTTTGTGTGAGTGCATGACTAGTAGAATATTTTTGAATAAAAATACAATGGTTAGGAAACAAATGTAGGAGGGACAAGGTATTTAGGTGGAGGATGACAATTGGAGGGCTTATGCTGATGTGAAGTCATTGGAGTGACACATGTCTTGGCTGGGTTGGGTGGGTTTTCTGGGTAGGTGACAGGCGCGTGGATGATGGATGGTGAGCACAAGTTAAAAAATGTTACTGCATTTTTATGCTAAGCTTCATGTTTTCTATTGGAGCCTGCTGTGTTGATGTGTGTCGCTAGTAGGCCCCACCAATTTCTGGTGGGTTGGGAGATGGGCATATGGATAGGTGGTCCCCTCCCAAAATATATCTCAACCTTCAATCTTATCGTTGACTTTTCAATGTCAGTGGGGTATACACCCTTAATATCAACGCATCTTACCCCACTGGTATGTATTCATATTTCCATGGTGGGAAATCAACAACTATTTTTTCAGAAAGTTGCACGAGAGATAACCCTTGCATAAGTGCTACATGGGTCTTCGATTTTGATATTCTGTAATGTTTTTGGGAAATATTTGTGCCTGAGACATGTCTTTCATATCCTTTGTCTCAAGTTTCAAACATGATCATGAAGGAGGAAGTAGTCAACCATAATTAGTTAAAACAAAATGTTACTTTATGGTGCCAAATACGAACTTAATAGAAAATTGGCTCCATTTGGGGATGACGTGTTGTAGGAAAAACTTGGAGAACCTGTAATCTTGGTGTTTTGTTTCTTTGGGGATTGAGTCACTTTATTGAGAACATTGTGGAAAAGGAAATAGAGAAATATAGATCAAAACATTAATATTTTCAAACAAACTGTATATACAATGAGATAGGAGAACCTCTTAGTACTGGAAATAGACTTGAGAAAATTTCCATTGACTGGCAGCTCAAGTACATTCCCTTCTAAATTCTCTAACATAAAGGTGTTGTTTCCTCTTTCTTCAGAAATTTTGAAAGGTCCAAACCACAAGGGGTTTAATTTTCAATGTTTTCCTTTGCCTTCTCTTCTTACGTCCCATATTAGTGCCAAATCCCCAGGCTCGAAACCTCTATCTTAGATTTCCTGTTGAACAAGTACTTCACCTTGTCTTAGTATCCAATCATCATATGGTTCACCTGTTACCAATTCTCTTGGAGTTCTACCGACTAGTTTATCCTTCTTGCTAATTTATTTGGTTCTTTTCGATATCCTGCATGAATTTATCCACCGACATTGCCAACTATATAGGGAAAACTATATCCTTTCCAGAGACTAGCTCGCAGGGTGACTTACAAGTGGATCTCTTAGTGGTAACTATAGTTTCCCACAAGGCGAACCTCAGCTGTCAATCCCAATTTTTCTGATTTTATGGTATAGTTTTCTTCAGTATCCTCACCAGAGTTTTGTTTGAAGATTCAACCAATCCATTCCCCCATGGGTAATAGGTGGTAGAGTGACCTAGAAATATGTTGTATTTTTTATAGAAGTTTAGAAACTTTGTTTATTTGAATGCTTGGGAATTTTTTGTTATTATCGTCCTTTGATAGTCAAACCAAGAGAGTATGTTTTCTTCCATAAAATTCATGACTACTACATCCATGGAATTTTTTATCGACACAACTTCGATCCACTTGGTAAAATAGTCAGTCGTTGTCAATATCCATCGGTTCTAAGCATAGGATGGTGGATGGATTTAGCCAATGAAGTCAAGTCCCCATTTTTTGAATGGTTCCTCCACATGAACGGGCATGAGGGGAAAATCTTCAAAATTTTTCTTTTGTGAAAATAATTGGAATTTCTCGTATGCCCGGACATAATCATTGACTTCCCAAAATATTTTAGGCCAAAAGAGGCCACCCTTTAAAATATTATATGTGGTAGACCTCCAGCTATAATTACCTCCACAGAGGCAACCGTGAAATTCATCCATCACCTGTTGGAATTTGTCTTCCACTAAGCACAGGAGTAGGATTCCTATAGGATCCCTCCAATATAGTTGACCATTGGCAATGAAAAACTTTTGAGACCATAACCTTAGGACTCAATACTTGTTGGTGTCCCATTTTGTCCCAATTTTTCAACTGATTATCACTATTTTTAGCCTTCTTTTGTCAAAATAAGTTCCCTTTTCCTATCCTCCATCCCTATTTTTACCTAAACCCTGTCAAATCGTTGATAAGAGATAAGGCATTGCAATACTATCATTTTTACTATTTTGTGATTAAAACTAAGTAGTTAAGATATGTTCCTATATTTCCAACTAATATTGATGGGTTTAGATGTGAAGTTTAATGTAGCATGGCCTACACGACTAAAAATGGAGGAGGATTGTGGCATCAAGGTCTACATTTAATTTTTGTACTTAAAACACAGGTCTTTGAATATTACTTAAAGTCCAAGAAGCCTATTAGAGCTTCAACACTTCTAGGAGGTCAACAAAACTGCCATCGTTCTAGCATTGAGTTCGATGATAATTAAGCTCGATGATATCTATGCATGCAACTTCTAGATCAACCAACAGATCAACATATTATTCACGCAGCCGAAGGATGGAACATAGTTTGGAAGTAGTTAGAAATGAACTAAATTTGTATTTGGGATCGGATTTGTGAAAGACTAATATTAGTCAAGATCCTACAATTTTCCATGTAATGAAATATTTTTCTATTTTATGCATAATTGTATTTCTTATAAAGGCCAGTAGAGGAGTTAAGAGAGTTAGCTAGAGAGAAAGAGATTGAATTTGTCAGTGTGTTTACATAGAAACTGCTGTTATTTTCGATTTTCATCATCTTAACTTAAGAATTGTTCCAATAGTATAATGGGTGTGTCTTGATTTGAATTTGTGTGACTACCATTGTTATGTGTTTCTATCTTGAGTAAGTTAAAGATCTTATTTTTTTTGTAATTTTTAACCTTCCTAGGTGTGGCAAGGGCCCAACAAAGTCTCAAAATTATTTTCTTTGAAGGAATATTAATATTGGTTTTGTTTTTTTTCATTACAGAGCTAGTGATTTCATAATTACATTATGGATTAGTTTCATTGAGATTTCGATGGTACTCGGTATCGTATTGCTTTACGTTCTAAGAATTTGTGACAGTTGTTAAATTGCGTGCTTGATCCCTTTTTACAGAGCATTACTTTGTTTCCTTAAAACAAAATGTTATGTTGAAGTGCTTGTAGGAATAATTATATCCAATTATTATATGCATATGTTAAAGTAGTGGTTTAATAATGCTAGTTCCATTTGCGTGTTTCAGATTTTTATCACTCAGTTTGACTGTCATGTAAAGTGTGAATTGAAAGAGTTATATGTTGAGTCGTGTGCGTGTGTGACTATAGATTAGAAGCTACATATATACATCTATATATAGTGTTTGATTCCCTTGATTGGAATTCAGATTTGGAAGTTACTTTAGTGTTGGAAATTTCATTTGAGTCTTTTGATGTCATTGAACAGTGAGTGTGTTTTTGAAATTTAAATCAGCAAGTAGTGTAAGTGTCTTTGAAGCCAAATCATTGATTATTGCAGGTGTGTTTAGAAGTTGGCCTTAGAATCTTGGGGGTGAATTTGAAACAAAATTAAAGCGGTATAGTTGCATTTCCAGAATAGAAATCTTTACATTTGGAATCGAATTACTTAGGTTTGAGTTACTCTTCTGTAGGACAATCTTTATTATTAAGTAATATAGTTTTATTTCCAGCATTGCGAGTTTCATTTTTAGTGTGATTTTGAATATTAATAGCATTGGGTGTTCAACTGTTCACGTAGAGTAAATTTTTAGAGTAAGCTGCATTAATCAAAAGTGTGATTTTGGATTTCACTAAGTAGTGTGAGTTTTGTAGTAAGTTTTATTATTGGACTGAGAGTTTAATAATGTGAATTCAATTGCATAAAGGTGTGTGAGAATTGAATAGCAGTGTGATATTTTGAAAACATTTAAAAGTTAGAGTGAGTTTATTTAATCAACAAGGAATCTCAGGAAAATAGTAATAGATTTCTCTCTGTGTGAACTCAATTTTCATTGACAACATTAGAATTACACAGTCCTGTACTTATTTCCCAATTAGACAGTGAAGTAGGATTTTATCATAGAAGTGTGGTATGAAGTGTGTCCAGTTTTATCTACCTTTATAATTTTTAAAAGGTTCTGAATTGATATAATTTGAGGTGTGGAGTGAATTGTTTTTAAGCTCAGCAATAGTTAGGATTTTCCCTTATTGGTTTAAATTTTGAATTTACTAGTGTGTGTTTTCCTCGAGACACAGTGTTCTAGTTAGTTTAATTTCAAGTTCATGATTAAGAGGAGTGTGTGTTCATTTTAGGGTTTTGATTATATGTTAACATAAGGAGATTGGTTAATATATTATGGTTTCTGAGATATCATAGGATAATTTTGGATTTCAAGTACAATATAGAATTATGGGATTGACTGAGTTGCAGTGTGAAACTATTCTGAATTGTTTTGTACCTTCTAGTGAATGTTAGATATAGTTTAAGTGCAAGTTATTATTGAGTACAGAATGGACTGATTAAAATAGGAATTTCATGTCAATTGAATTTTATTATTGATTATGCTTCTTTAATTATAAATACTATCTGCTAATTAAGAATAAGAGATTGGATTGCAAAAATATTAGGAACAATGTGGCTTGATATAGGTTAGGTAGATTAATTTCTCTTAACACTCTCTTTTTGTAATTTAAATAGACCTTAGATGATATTAATCGTTCGTAATTTCATACTAAGATACCATTATTAAGGAAACCTATACACTATGATACAAGCTGGATCAAAAGCGCAATACAACTCGTGTTTATGAGTCCTGGTTCATAATTAATTAAGAGCTTTAATTCATCTATTAAAATTATCAACATTTTGGCGTTGTTTCCAGGGAACTTGTATTTTGATTCATGTAAAAATTATTACAGAGTTTTCAAAGGTATTGAAGTACTGTCAGAGAATGGAGAGTGTACAATAAGACGTGACTGAAGAGCCGCACATTCAGTACTATGTGGTTGCTCCAAAGTCTGACCGTGTTGCTTATCTTTGAACTTTAGTTTCATTTCCCTTATGCATAGAAGTAGAAGTAGACCTTGAGATAGTAAAGGTAGATTTTCTAGTTCACAATTTTCTGAAACTTTTGGTTCGACAAAAATCCCATAAAATAATCCCGCAGATCATTACACAAGAACTAAGCATGAAAAAGTGAGTACCAGCGGCAAGGATATTTTATGAGGAGAACTCCCAATTCAGGAAGGAGTAAAGTGAATTTCCATCGAATCCTTCTCTAGTCATATTAGCAGCAACACATCTGCAACCAACATGGCAAACAATGGAGGGGAAAACAGAAACAATGAATTGAATCATGAAGAAAACCATGGAGAGGGAGAAGGCCCAAGAATGCCTTTCTTTGGAGGAAATGAGGATGGAACTAAAAACAATGATGGACCAAGGGGAGGATCGGAAGAAGAAGATGAAGAAACCACCTTCGGCTTTCCCATCCTTGATGTGACCATAAATATCAACATGAAAAGCATACCTATGACCTCTCTTCCACTATTCTATGGTAATTCCTCTGAAGACCCCAATGCCTTTATTTTTGAGTTCGATATTTTTTGGAGGAGATAAAATTCTTATGATGACACACATAAAATTAAGTTGTTCCCAGCCACCCTAAAATATGCAACCCTTAGATGGTTCATGAGCCTAGTTCAAAACACCATTTACTCTTGGGATGATATGAAGTCTATCTTTCTTAGAGAATACCAAGACTTCTACAAAAGTAGGTATGTGAAAGATATTCTTAGAATGCCAAAACTGGACAATGAAAGCCTAGATGAATATCTTGAACCTTTCCTATATAATTTTCACAAGTCCTGAGTGGAACATGTAGACGAGAAAACTATTAAAATTGTCTTTTTAAAGGGGCTAAGGGATGAATGCATTGAGACATTAAAGCTTCTAAGTGGTGGGGACATTTATAAAAAATCGTTTGCTGAAGTAGTAGAGCTATGCCATACTTATTCAAGAATTCAAGCTAAAGTAGGTAAGAAACTTCGTGGCAATCTCTGAGATGTTGTGTCAATTAATCAAAAACCTGCAGCCACTACTGTCACTAGATTTGAATTAGGAAACCTATTGGAAAAATTTAAAACAAACATTTTAAACATCGTTGGTGACCAGCTTGACACAATGAAACTAAAAAATAAAAAAGAAGACGACAGGGCTGCCATGACTATCTTTTGTCCAAAATGCGGACAAAAGCATATGGAAAGGGAGTGTCCCATCAATGTCATTAGGTTTTGTACGATTTGTGCTTTAGAACATGCAACTGAGAAGTTTCCATATATTCCTAGTTTACAGGCTATCTATAAGGGGAGTACTGAAGCAAATTCCTCTTCACAAACAAACAAGAAACCCTTTTGGTGAAGCGCAAATCAAAACATGTTCCCTGATCCTCATCCCCTAGGATATGGTAAGAATCAACCTCAGAATTTCTAGCCATCTTAGCCCCCTTGGGCCAATCCTCAAAGTCAAAACACTCCTTGGAACCAAAATTGGCGAGAAAACCCTTATGTAAAAATGTTTCAACCTCAAATTCAATTCTATCCCCCATATTCAAACATGCCTAGTACATCTTATAACCCGACCATCCAGCCTTATCAACAAGGGTATAATCTAAATTGTAATCAACAGCCCTCGTTGCCACCTTCTCCCTTACATCATCTCCTACCCAGTCCGACAAACCTGCCATCTTCACAAACACCACCAACATTAATCTTGCCACGTCCTACTTTGTTACATGTGTAACCCATAGCTAACCCCAATCATAATAGTTGGCCTCACCTTGTGCAAAATATAGAAGTAAAATATTTTCCCACTTACATGATTATTGTTGTCATAATGAATGAAATTCAATTACGATCTGGGAGATAAATTAATACAAGGAAATCAATTGTTATCATTGAAGAAGAGGCCCCTCCAAAGCAAACTAATAGTCACCAAAATGAAAAAAAAAACAAAAAGAAGAACTAAACAAACCTCCTATCTTGGATCAATTGCTTGTTAATAAATAGGGAATCCCAATTGAATATGATTTAGAAATTGAATTCAGGAACGTATGAATCAAAATTATGCTATTAGAAGCCATTAGAGACATTATTATTTATAGTAAAGTCATTAAAGATCTTTGCATTAAGAAACCAGGTAGGAAAGGTCATAAAAACCAAAATGTGAAAGTCATGAGCGGAATCTCCCCAATGATCTCAGACTTTCCCACAAAATATAATGACCTAGGGAATCCCATTCTAACCATCGAAATCAATGGAGTGAATATTTCAAATACCCTTGCAGACTTAAGAGTGGCCATTAATGCTATGACATATGAAACTATGACATCCTTACAACTACAAGAGATCAAACCTAGACCTATCATTTTGGAAATGGCAGACAAGTTCGTTATTAAACCCCTGGGAACTTTAGAAGATATTGTGGTCACCATTTCATCCTGGCAGTATCCCATAGATTTCATTGTCATTTCTCCTAAAACCGCTAGACATAGACACCCTATGGTCCTATGACGCCCTTCGTTAGCCACCACCAATGTTGTGATATGGTGCAGAAATGGAGAAATGGTCATCTCTAATGGGTTAAATAATCAAACCTTATCCATCTTCCCCCCTGCTCAAACTGTTGCTGAAGTACCCTTATGGGTAGAGAGTCCTTATGGAGATGAAGATTGCATGTTTCCCTTACTATCATTAGACCAATCTAGAGGTCTCCAGGAACAATATGAAGATCACATCTTGCAACATTTTTTATCTGATAGTTCATGAATTGATTATCCCATTTCCTTTAATGGTTATCATCATGTTTTCAGTAATGAGTTTTAGGAAACTTTCCATCCATCTATATTTACATCATTTGCAGCGTTGGACGAATGTAATGAACTCATTGATGAATCAATTCAAATAGCTGAAGGAAATATTTTCCACATAGGGACATAATTGACTGCAAAGCAGAAGCAACAATTATTGAGCATGATTCAGGAACAATTTGGGGCTTCTGCCTAGATTATTTAGATATGAAGGGAAAACATCTAGACACTTCAATCCATCACATCTACACCAACGAGTATATGAGAACCATATGGCAGCCACAGAGACGAAAGAACCCCACTTGGAGAGAGATTATCAAAGATGAATTACAAAAGTTATTGGTTGCAAGCTTATCTATTTGATTTCAGACAGTAGATGGGTGTCACCATTAGTAGTGGTTCCAAAAAAGAATGGAAAATGACGCATATGTGTTTATTACAGGGAGTTGAACAAAGCCACCTTGCGAGATTACTTTCCGCTATCGTTTATTGATCAAGTACTCAACACACTTTCTGGTAAGACGTATTTCTCTTTTCTATATGGATACATTGGTTATAATCATATAAAAATAGTTCAGGAAGACCAAGAGAAGACTACTTTCACTTAACCTTGGGGCAGATATGCCTATCGATTCCTTCCCTTTTGCCTTTGCAATGCCCCATCCATGTTTCAGTGAGTTGTTCTCGCCATCTTTGTTGACCTTATACATGATTGTGTCTAAGTATATACGGAAGAATTCACTGTATACAGAGATGATTTCCCTCATGTGCTGACAAATCTAGAAAAGGTATTAATTCAATGTCAGGAAGCTCATGTAACCCTTAGTAGTGTTAAATGTAAAATGATACAGACTCTAGGTATTGTCTTGCGATACCATGTCTCATTGCAAGGAATAAAAGTCAAACCAAACTAAGATTGAGGTAATATCATACATTCCCATTCCTAGTACACAAAAAGATGTAAGAAGCTTTTTGGGACACGTAGGTTACTATCGTCGATTTATTGAAAATTTTACAAGAATTGCAGCACCTCTGTTTAAATTATTAACTAAAGATGTTGATTTTGTTTGGAATGATGCATGTCAACAGGATTTCCAAGTGTTGAAATACAGGTTTTCCACTGCTCCTATATTAATGGGACCAAATTGGACCTTACCCTTTCATATTTGCACAGATTCTTCAGAAACTGCACTTGGAGAAGTTTTGGGACAAAGGGAAGATCACTATCCTTATGATATTTAGTTTATTAGGAAGAAAATTTCCCTCGCCGAGCTAAAATACATGGTTATATAAAAATAACTATTAGCAGTTGTCAATGCAATTGGTAAATTTAGAAATTACATAACCGGTTATGAGAACTTTTTTCATACCGACCATGCTGCCATCAGGTTTATAATGAACAAATCTATCACTACTGGTAGAATTATTAGATTGTTACTTATTTTACAATAATTCAATATAACTGTGATTGATAGGCCTGGTCAAGATAATTTAGTAGGTAACTTCTTGTCTTGAATGAATATTGTGCAGGATAATGTGCCAAATCCTGTGCTTGGTGAATTTCCCGATGACGAATTATTTTCTATGTCGACCATTATACCCTGGTTTGTAGAATTTTCCAACTACTTGGTTTCAGGAAAGTCGCCCTAGAAATTGTCTATTAGGGAGAAACACAACATTATTCAGCACAGTGCCAATTATTCCTAGATTTATGGAGACTTGTTCTACACCAGACCTAATTTGATCATGAGAATATGCGTGCAGGAAAATGAGATGATGGATGTTCTGAGATCCTCCCACAATGAGCCTTGTGGAGGGAAATGTGAAGAAAAAATAACTGCATACAAAGACCTCCGCACTAGATATTATTGGCCGACACTCTTCAAGGATGCCAAAAGGTTTTTACCTAGTTTTGATTCTTGTCAGAGAATGGGAAGGCCAGTTCCTTTTGATGAGATGCCAATTCAACCACAAATATCAATAGAGCCTTTTGAGAAATGGGCATTGGATTTCGTGGTACCTATCTCTCCCATGTCTAAGAAAAAGAAGTATATTTTAGTTTTCACCGACTATGTTACCAAGTGGGTGGAAGCCAAGGCTTTGTATGCTGCAACTGAAAAGATAGTAGTGGAATTCCTTTTTGAAGAATTTTTCACCAGATTTGGAGTACCTCGAGAGATTTTCGTAGAAAAAGGCACCCAATTCACATCTAAATTGGTCAAGGATCTCACGAAATAGTATCAAATAAAACACCGAAAGTCTACTCCTTACCACCCTATTGAAGGCTGGAAAGTGAGTTCCTCAACATTAGGGATTCCACCCAGTCGAGAGCTTAAAACAACTCCTTTTCGTTTGAAATGGTGTGTCCGAATAGGGATAAAGGGACCAGTTTCCCATATAAAGACATTTTATATAACAAAAGAAATAAATCCAACACTAGCGGGGTGATTTATTCTAATGATAACATAAATTAAAACTAAATCTAACTAATTCCTGAGATTAGATTCATTTATATGATTATCGAGTAGAATTTCACAGGCATGAAATAATATAAATCATTGCATACTTAATGAATATAAACACATTTAAGAAACTAAATTAGTTTAATTGATTTAGTTGATGAAGAACATTAATCACATAAAATATCTCTAAGTCTCACATCTAACAACATATCGTTCAATATATTATATTAATAGTAATAAGAAAATATATCACTTCAATGCTTATCATAATGAAAATAATAGACAAGAATAAGTTTGCCAAAATTTCAGAAGCATAAAACAATCAATACACAGATAATAGTGCTCATTGCACCATAGCTTTACATCTAAAAATATAGCTTCAGGGTTCAGACTTTTAATTAAATAACTTTCATTCAAAAAACAGTGCAAGTTCCAAAATAATTCTTCTCAAAATTATGGACCCCTTTATAAATGCATGAAAGGGGTTTAAATACTAATTAATATTACAAAAATAGAAGATTTGTAAAATAAGTCTCTAATATTACTCTAAACTATAAAACTATAAACTAGAAAAATAAAATGTATAAGTTGTAACAGTCTCATGAATGTTTCCCAGATTCACTCTCTAGCTTCTCTTTGAGCTGGCATGCTTTGAACTTATGTTCGAGATGGGGGGGATGAATTGGATACATTCTCAACTTTCCCATGAATACTGCATCATTCAGTGCTAGAAGAAGCTAAGAGGATGGATTGGAGAGGCACCTCAACATTATCAATAGGCTATGAGGCTTAATCAATAACTACCAATAAATATCCATATTTAACGTCATTAGATTTCCTATGTCAAGATATTTTCTGTTTGATGTCTCTTGCCAAGATTTCTTTAGGAAAATAATATGTGGCATGGTGTCTTTTAATGCTTCTTGAATCAGGTTGGCTTGTAGAAGAGAATATTTTATATACTTAGAGATGTTGGAAGATAAATTCTTAGCTCTGATAATAGCTAATTCAGCGTTGTTCATTTTAATATCCCAATCTCCAAATATTATATCTTTAATTGATTCTTCTAGATGAGGGAGATTGGTCACTCTACCCTATGCAGTGTCTTGGAAATCTATATATTTTGACGCTTTATCATAAATCTCTTTGTAATAAGTTCTAAGATTAGAAATCCAAGTTACTAATTGATCACTGCTCTTACCTTTCTCTTGTAGTTGATTATACTTATGATAGAAAATTGTTTGTTGTGTTACAAATAATGCTTCCAAATCTGTTTCTTCTTTCTTTAATTCATTGATTTCAGGATTTTCCTGAAGCTTTTCAATCCTCTACTGCAATTGATGAATTGTTTGATATTTTTCTTTAATCTCATTTTCAATTTTGAGTTTGAGACCTTCAAACTCTTGTTGTAGATTATTGATGCCTGATTACAACTCCTGGTCAATCCTTTGCTTTTCATCAAAGAAAATTTTATCCACTTGAGAAATTTTCTGATCCTTTTCTATAATTAATGTTTCAACTTCTGTTGCCTTATGAATGGTTACATTGGCATAAGCACCTGCAAATTGATATAATATGTTAAGTTCCTTCCCTGGGGCTAATTGAGTTTCTTTCAAAAGGACTTGCATTAGTGTTGCATCTATAGGCAGTTATAGAGGATCTTCCATTTTCCGCTTCTTCTTTGACCTGGTCATGAAAACTTTGTCTCTTGGACAATAAAATACATCCAATGGAGGTATTTATTCAATTTTTAGCACTATTTCAGTAGTCAAGAAAGTCAGGAAGATTTCCATATCTTTGGCTGATGTATCTTCTGGTTTCTCCTTTGTATCATTGTGTCCTTGGATCTTGCTTTGCTAAAGAAAAATTTTTGAAACCTCTACGTAAATGAGGTTTCCCTAATTTCTTCCTGATCCTTGGAGGTTTCTATATCAGCAGAAACATGTTGCACACCTAGCTCAGCTGTATTAGTTACGGAACTTGTAGCACCCATAATAGGCATGGTTTCTAATTGAATGGAATTCTGAGTGGCAAGGGTATTAGTATCAGATAGTTATTTATCAAAATATTCCCAATTTTGGGTGAATTTATCATCTTGTTGAAAATTTGCGATATCTGCTTCATCAATTGGTATTGATACTTGAGATGTCATTGAAACTATAACCTGTTCTACCTTCGGTTTTGGTCTGTGAAACAAATAATATGGAAAATGGGTATTTCTCTATTCTCTATATACTTTGAATCTTAAAAAATATTTTGGGCTTAACCTTTCAGTTTCCTTTTGCTGAACTATTAAAAATTCGGGAATTGATTCAAACATATCGTCAAATCTATTAGGCTCGCTTGGAAATGCTCACAGCTTGACCTAATTTATTATCTCTCTTGCAATACCATATGAATCATAACTTATATTGGGTAAAAATCGAAACTTGAAAGGTTTCAATCGATCAATTTCAATACAAGAATTTTTGAAATTGTCTAGGGCATATGAACCACAGGAAAAAGGAAAATTTGGTCAAACTCTCTTTTTGGCATCTTTCAGGGTTTTTGTCAAACCATTACCAACTGTTTGATAAGAAATTTATTTGGCCAAAAAATTTTATGGTATATGCAAAGGTAGGAAATCAGTATGTGAATAACTTCAAAAAATATAGATGTATGTAAAGTTCTCTTCACCAAACCACCTACCTACAGTCTTAAGACTTTTATTGGCTTCAGGGGTGACTCTAGGGATTTTTCTTTCGAAAATAACTTGGAAGGCTAGGAGCATTATGTCATTGCATATTTTGAACATATGAGAGTGATATTTTGACTCCCATAGGAAATCTAACTGTATGTATATGGGGGTTTCAACTTCTTTGGTCCATTTCCATCCTAATGACAAAAATTCAAAGGAAAAACATACTACGTCTAAGATATAAGAACTCATATAAAAAGGAGGGACTACATTGGGTGTGGAATTTCAATTTTCTCTATAGGTTGTTATAAATCTTATCAAATTACCAGATAGAATAGTAGCCCAATATAGAATATAGTCGTAAGAGGCTGCTTCTATCAAGGGTGTCCAATTCTCTTTAAACTTGGTCATATTTACAGATCCAAAGAGGAGACACATCATTGCAGCTATCTGAGAGAATGAGATTTTAAGAGATACGACTGAATACACACCCTTATCGTCACACTTATGTCGGTTAGGATCATTTCTCCATTCTTTAATTACAGTCACAGGATGGTCATTCTCCTGCATGAAATCTTGAACAAATTGGGCGTCGTATATCGTCTGGGGTTCTAACAGTTTATACATATTCTTCAAATTTGATGGCCTGAGAGAGACAATGAAAATTCTGCTTCTAGTAACAAATTTCCTATCTCTGATATCTAAATTATCCAACACCCATTTCACTAAATTAATATATGGCATCATCTTAGGACGAGCATAAATTCTGTGAAGAAACAAATTAGTAGTATCTGTCCATGATTCTGAATCATTGGATAAATTATCGTCGGCCATAAATTTTCTGTCCAGAATTACTTGTGGTTTATCTTTCTCGAACAAATGATAGGTCCCTTCCCATCTTGAATAACCAATCTCTGGGTTGCATCTAGTATTCGATATTAGGGGAGACATTTTGTTGTTTTCCTCTTGCTATATGATTAACAGTGATGGGGTGGAGGATTTCCTTCGCACTTTAATTAGCCTTGACATCCATTTATGCCTAATTTTTTGGTTTTACCCTATTGAAAAGAAAACCAGAGAGGATAAACTGAACTCACTTCGAATGCTATTAACTGTCCTATCAACGTTACTCATGCATAAGGGGAAATCCTTGGTATTAATATTTGAAATAATTATAAATCGATTACAAGCCTCGAGATTAAAAAACGCCTGAATTTAAATTAAATTTATAAGCATGGGTTCGTTTGATTTTGAGAGATGTCATCACATTGGGATCTGTTGCTCGGTGATTTTGGTAGTTGGCGAGTTTTAGCACTTCGCAGCAATGTGCGAAACATGAAGTGCGATATTGCAATAGAGTGGTGATTTTAGACGAGATGCGATATCGAGGTATGTCAGATGACGAAATGCAATATCAAAATCTTTTATGTCATTAGTTTTGCTACTTCACATTTCGGCGATTCGCATATCATCAATTCACTCTTTGTACTTCGACAATTCGCTATTTCAACGATTCTCTATTCACAACTTCGCTGTTGTTTTCTTTCCATCTTTTATGGTTTTTTCTTTATGGGTTCTTTTAGGTGTTCTTTAAGTGATTTTCTTAGTTTTTAAAAAAAATTTAAAACTTAATCTAATACAATCCTATCTTTAGGTTTTATTTCTAAAAATAAATATTAATCCTAAAATTTTTAAAGGGTTCCTATTATCCTTTCTAATCAATTTTACTTGGATAATGGGGATTTTTTGTAATACTACAACAATTGGTGACACACTGGATGAATCAAGAATCTCTAATAAATCTTAATACTTAAAGACAATATTCTACGAAATTTATAAGTAATTGAAATCTATCTTTCATATAGGTAAATTCTAATCTAAATAACCTGGTTTTACTTGAAAAAATTTCCTCTTACTTTTTTAAATGAAATTTCTCTTTAAATGAATAAAATCATAGTAAGTTGAAAAGATATTTAGGAATTTAGTCAAAGCTTAGCTTGTTTGATAAACTTGTTAGTCACTAGTAGAGCCACTGTTGCCAGCAGGCGTTCATAGCCTCGAGAGGGTTACTATTTAACCCAAAAAAATGAACTAGTATCCCATTCATAATATAATAGACATCTCCAAAGGTAATATGATTACTTATTTTCTTTATATAATTCTCCTTCTTTTTTCCACTTTAAAATCATTATCCTGGTTTGGAAGCCATAAGTGATAATGTCATTCATCAGTTATAATAAATTTGAACAAGTTGACTCGTGATGAGATCCCTTGTCTCAAGGTTTTTTTTAGACCATGAGCCACTATCTTGGTTTGGTAGCCAATTGATAATGCCAAGCTTATTAGTTTCCTATGATCATGATGAGTCGACTTGTGATGATATCTCTTAACTTTAAAGATTTTTTATATTTTTGAATTACACTTTGAAAATTTATCTAATATATAAATGAATGGGGAGGTTGTCATTTTTCTCTTTATGAGATTTTGGATGACCATTTGAGTAAAATATGCTAACACTTCAATAAAATTTCTCACTTTCCAAAAGTAACTTTTCGAACATGATTAATGTCAAAATAAATTTTCAAATCACAGGAGTAACAAGAATTCTTCTTTCTAATCGGCTATTTAAATCAAAATTTTCCAAATAAATGGATAATCCAATTTATGATTTATTTCCTTATTTTATATCTCTATATATTAACACTTCCATGTTCAAGAAACATGATAAAGTGTTTCACCCTTTGCATAACATTGCAAAAACTTAATTTATTTTGAATTAACGTATAGACATATTTATACAAAAGAACTATTGTTCTTTAAGAAAATATTTTTTAAGGACAAGTCCATTAACACGAAGATTTTCCTTCTTCCCTTGTAAATCTTGCAAAATGAAAGTTGATGGACCTATTTTTTCGATTATTTGAAAAAGGCCAAGCTAGAGTTTTTAAAATTTTGTATGTTTTCCTTTATCCTCATGCACTTTATCCCATTTCAATACCAAATATCCAATCTCAAACTATTTAGTTTTGAATATATTTCAATCAAAAGAAGTTTTGATCAATTGTTGATGATGACTGTGTACCATTTTTTCTTTTTCTCTTTCTTCTTCCATTTTAATTATTTCAAACATTCTCAATTGTAATGAAGGGAAAGGTTGTTCATTAATGAATTGAACTAGGGTTGTTGATGGGTAGCTATATTTAAAGTTAAAATTGCCTCTTTCCCATATACTAATCGAAAAGAAGTTCCTATTGAAGCTTTTTTAGCTATCCTATCTGCCCATAATGCAAAAGTTAAGGATTTATGCCAGTTTTTCTGGTTTTGATCAATAGTTCGTTTAATTATCCTTATGAGGTTTTTATTCATTGATTCTTTGAGACCATTTCCTTGAGGATAATAATTTGCAGAATACTTTAATTTAAAGCCTCTTTTCAAAGAAAATTAAATCATGGCATTATCAGAAAAATAAGAAGCATTATCAAATACTAGAGCGTTAGGAACACCAAACCTTGTAATAATGAATTGATCAATAAACTCAATAATGTTTTGAGAGTTAGCCATATTAAGAAATATTTCTTCTACCCACTTCGTAAAATAATCAGTAACAGTAAATATATATTTGTTATGTTTAGAAGAATGAGGAAAAATCTCACCTATTATGTGAGGTCCCCATTGTTCAAAAGGTTGTTCCATGTTGACTGGTTGAATTAGCATTGAGGATTTTCTTTTCCTTCCTGCTGCAGTTTGGAAAATCTTACAATTTCTGACATAGCTGTGTGCATCTTTGAATAATGTTGGCCAATAATATCTTGTATGTAAAATTTTATGTGTTGTGTTGTCTCCACCAAAGTGTCCACTTGCTGGTCCATCATGAAGTTCCTGGAGCACATTAGGTATTTCAGTTTTCTCTAAGCATCTAAGTAAGAAAGAGTCATAATTTTTTTTCTGAATAACACATCATTGACTAATTGATGTTGATTAACTTTCAATCTTAACTCATTTTCTTTTGAAATCGAAATTAAGTGGAGCATGACCGTTCTTTAAATAAAATATTAAATCAACATACTGAGATTAAGGGTTAACATTGAGTACCTCTTTAAAGTGTTCAATACTAGCTATTACCTCATTCGGTGATGTGTCATTCATTCCTATAATCAACCTGGAAAATCCTTGACCTCCTACAATTTTAGTGGGTTTTATCTGTAAGTCTTATTCTTGTTTTGTTGTTACCCAATTGGCCCGTTTTTTTCCTATTTCCTTCTGTATAAGTATTTGTCTGAATGATGAGAAAGGAAATATTAATTTTAGATGAGTTTTCAAAAGAAAAGGTCAAAAATACGTGACTGCTTTATAAACTGCAAATGCTGTTTTTTGGCTCTTGAGTAATTCAATTCAGCTCGAAAATTATAACTGAAAAAAGAAATTAGGGTTTCGATTTTTTTATCATTTGGTTGAGTTAACACCGCTGCATATGATAGATATGAGGAAAAATTATATAGAATGAAATCAATGGAAAAATTAGGATTTAAAAGAGAAGGAGCATACAAAATTGCTTGCTTGATGATTTGAAATGCTTCCTTTTATTCTTCTCCCCATTTAAACAATGTATCTTTCTTGACCATCTTTTGTAGTGGAATAACTATCTGTGAAAAATATGGAATGAATCATTTGAAAAAGTTTATCGGTCCTAAAAACGATTGCATTTACTTCTTGTTATGTGGTAATGAAATTTATGAAATTGGTTTAATCCTGTCTAGATCAATACAAATTCTATTCTTTGAGACAATAAAACCTAAAATTTTACCTTCACTTAAAGGAAAAATTGACTTATTTGGGTTAAGAGAGGTCAAAAATCTTCCTCATCTTTCAAATGTCTTCTTTAATTCATGCAAGTGATTGTATCTCTTTTGGAGATATGGTTATATCATCAACATATTATGTGGTAATGAAATCTCTAAAAACAATTTAATCATGCTCGGATCAATACAAATTCCATTCTTTGAGACAATAAAACCTAGAAGTTTACCTTCATTTAAAAAAAAAATAACTTATTTGGGTTAAGAGAGATCCCAAATCTTCTGCATCTTTCAAATATTTTCTTTAAGTCATGCAAGTGATTGTTTCTCTCTTTGGAATATATGGCTATATCATCAAGATATACTACCACTATTTTATTGATCAATCCTTTGAATGAAATAACCATGGCTCTCTGAAATGCGGCTCCTTCATTCATTCATCCGAAGGGCATCTTCCGATATGCATAAGTTCCCCTTTTGGTTAGAAATGTACTTTTCAAATGATCTTCTGGATGAACCAAAATTTGGTTTACCCTGAAAATCCATCTAGAAAAGACGTTAATTCAGAATGTGCTACTGATTTTAAAACTTGTTTCGTTAATGGTAAGGAAAATTATCCTTTTGACATGCTTTGTTCATATTTATCAAGTCAATACAAATTCAAATATCTCCAGTCTTTTTTCTAGCAGGTACTAGATTAGAAACCCATTTTGAATGTCTAACAGGAAAAATGATCTTGGATTTCAAAAGTGTGTTTAATTCATTTTTTATTTGAGTTTCCAAGTTTGGATGAATTTTATTGAGCTTTTGTTGAATAGGCTTAACATCGGATACCATAGGAATAGTATGCTGAATGATTGATGAGTCATAATTCCATGCAAAAATATATTTTTATCTCTTCAATAATGAAATGAATGCATTTCTTTCTTCAGATGAAAGGCTAATCCCTAGATTTATATCTTGATGTAAATTAGTAGATCCTAAGTTAACTAGTTCAAAACTTAGAGTAGAAATCTGCAGTTTACAATTGTTGACTTTCTTGAATCTATATTTCAAATCATATAAATCTTCAAGCTTCACTACCGATATTGGAAAAAGATTTTTATCAATTTGTTTCTTGATTTGATTATCATGTTCATCTTCATCCACAATCTGATCATCATATGATTTCTCAGAAGTAACAAAACTTTAAATATCACTATCATCATTAAAAATTCACCAGCTAGTAACATTATCTAGTATAGATGGTTAGAAAATTAATTGAATAGAGAATTTGTCAGGCCTAAAATCCTCTGGTGGAATAAGCTTAGATGCAACATTAGCTAAAAGGTTACCGTTGGAATTCTGTGATCCATGAATAGGAGAGATATTGAATGCTATAAAATGTGATGTGAGGTCTTGAACCAAGGATTGGTAATGTTTCAAGTGTATTGAGTGACAATGAATAGTATTTCGTACTTGTCTTACAACAATATTTGAATCTCCAAACACCTGAATATATTGTATATCAAGACTAATTGCTTTTTGGAGACCTTGAACCAATGGCTTGTATTCAACAATATTGTTAGTGCATTCAAATTCTAACCTACAGGAAAGCATGGTTTTCTCTCATTTTGGGCTAATAAATACACATCCTGCATGTGCACCATCATTGGATCTTGATCCATCAAAATAAAGTTTCCAAAATGGATATTGGACTATAGTTTTTTTTTCAAAATTGAAGCATCTAGTGGAACCAGTTTGAGAAAAAATGTCTACTTGTGAGTTAATAGAATTGACTAGAAAAGGTGAAATTTGCACCTTAAAATTCCCTAAGAATGAATTTGCAGAGTAATTTCCCAAAATGTTGTTGTTAAATTCTATAGGCTCATTTTCTTCTCCAAGGTCTGTAACTGAGTACTTCATATGTTTTTCATGATCGACTCTGATTTGATTTGGCTTTTTATTATATGGAAGCCACACGTGAGACCATTCTGTTGCAAAATATCCATGTATTTTTTCAGACAAGTCTTGGCTAAGAACTAAACCGTAAAATTCAAGGATGTCTGCAATCAATCTATCGATAATCTGACCAACTTTTGGGATTGATGACAATATAATACTTATCGAGTTGATCTCTCCTAAGACCTTAACCTTTGTTCTATCCAAATGAAATATACTAACTGATGACTTATAGGGTGCAATATTTAATTTTTCACAAATTAAATATGGCATTATATTGGACGAAGCCCCAGAATCGATCAACTAGTTATGAAGATTTCTATTTTAGATTTCAAGGGTTAAAAGAAAAGGAAGAGTAAGATAACTAGATATATCAACAATCAAAATAGAATATGAAGCATTAACTTTGTTTGAATTGTCAATAAGAGATTTCCCTATTCCATTAGCAACCTTAGCTATAACAGTTGGAGGAAGAGGAGATGTTGTGACTGCATTCATCTCTTTCAATAAAATTTTATGTTGTTGCTTTAATTTTCTAACTTCATAAAGAGAAACAGTCGCCTTAATCTTCTTCATATCCTCGATTATATTATATTCAAATACTATTAAATTTTTAAATTTAGGATTGGGTGTAGATTTGATTAGCTAGGAATCGGTGATGACCTAATGAGATGATTTGACTGGAAATTTTTATTGACAGGTTTTTCCTTAGCAATAGAAGTTGGGATTTTCTGTTTTTTTGTTGATTATGTTGGTTTTATAGAATTTTTACTTATTTTGTGAAAAGGCATGGCTTCAGCTTCCGTTTCATCATCAGAGGAAGGTAAACAAAATCCCATAATCCATGTAATTCAGCTACTTATTCATCTTGGGATTCATCGGCATAAGTTGTTGTTTCTTCCTCTTATTTTTCTTGATCAAATTCAACATTAAAAATAACATTGGGATGCTGAGAGATAGACGATTGATTTTTTCTAAATGATCTAAAGTGTTTCCTGGAAGAGATTTCAGAAACCTATTTTTTTATTTTGACCATTTCATTGGAAATGGTTTTGAGAAATTTTTTTAATCCTTCAAGATCAAAATAATCTTTAGGAGTTTTCTTTTTTATCACGTCTTTGAATGTTACCTTTTTAGATATTTTATCTTCAAGCTCTATTTTATTTTCTAAAGCAACAATTCTTCTTTCAACAGACAAGGATTCTTTCATGTTTTCTACAAGGGTGACTTTATTAGCTCTATCTACAAAAATTGCTATATTATAAGGAAGGGAAGATATGTACCACTCTATTTGTACATCCAATCTAGGCTTATAGGAAGCTAGAATTTTGTACAATAACTTGTTAAATTTGGAGTTGAAGTCTTTGATATTTTCTGTTGTATTAGCTTTTAAATTAGAAAAATCATTGATAAATGACGCAATTGTCCTATCATCACCAAATTTGGAAATACATTTTTCTTGAAAAGTATCCCAATCTTGTATTGAGCCTGAAGGGACGGAAAAATACTAGGATCCTACAGATCCTTAGAAAGTACATGGAAACAATCTAACTACAACATCTTCATGTTAAATGCCATTAAGATTCATGGATAACATAAAATTATTGAGATGTTCTTTGGTAGGAAGACCATCATCAGGATTATACTTTGGTAACCATTTTCTAGATGAGACGACAGAGGATGTAAATTTACCATTTGAATAGCACCCAGATTGACCCATGGTAAGTTGGCCATTACTTGACTTGTTGTTTGTGAAGATGAGATAGTAGGTCCAAAAGTATATGTGGATGGAGAAGCAATTACTACTGGACTAATACTACTTATAGCAGCACTAATTGTTTGAGTAGAAATGGGTATATGAGAAGATATGGGTTGATGAGAAGAAAAGGTAGAAGTAAATGGAGATGAACATGATGTGATCTCGCTGATACCTGTTTGAGATGCTAATGTAGTAACTTTTTTATGATGAGCATAAATAGGAAACTCATAAGGAGTTATCCCAAGTTTTTCACTTTGTGATTGGATTAATACACCAGTACCTCAAAATATGGATGTAACACTTTATTTAGAAATTTCAGGAATAACAAACTTTTTTGGAGATATGGTTATTTGTTATAACTTCTCAATGAAAGACTGAACTTCAGGAGACTCGAGAATATAATCTGAAGAAGGTCTATGAGGTGATGTTTCATGAGATGGAAGAGATGGCGCTACAACTTTGGACTTATGACTTGGAGATAATGAACTAGATCTAGAAGTTGTAGGAGCTTTGGAGGGGATTGGCTCTTACATTTGATTTTTTATTGAGATTTAGCTTTATATTCCATACATAGTCAGATGACCCTCCTTCTAGCGCCAAAAATGTTGAAGGCTAGAAAGCGACTTCCTCAACATTAGGGATTCCACCCACTCGGGAGCTTAAAACAACTCCTTTTCTGTTGAAATGGTGGGTCTGACTGGGGATAAAGGGACCAATTTCTCGTATAAAGAGAGTTTAGGTAACAAAATAAATAAAATCAACACTAGCAGGGTGACTTATTCTAATGATAATATAAATTAAAACTAAATCTAACTACTTCCCAGGATTGGATTCATTTATATGCTTATGGAGTAGAATTTAACAAGCATGAAATAATATAGATCATTGCATACTTAATGAATATAATCACATTTAAGAAACTAAATCAATTTAATTGATTTAGTTGATGAAGAACATTAATCACATAAAATATCTCTAAGTCTCACATATAACAACATATCGTTCTATATATTATATTAATATTACTAAGAACATATATCACTTCAATGCTTATCATAATGAAAATAATAGAAAAAAATAAGTTTGCCAAAATTTCAGAAACATAAAACAATTAATACATAGATAGTAGTACCTGTTGCACCTTAGCTTTAGATCTGAAAAGGTAGCTTTAGGGTTCAGGATTTCAATTATATAACTTTCGTTAAAACAATAGTGTAAGTTCCAAAATAATTCTTCTCAAAATTCTAGGCCCCTTTATAATGCATGAGACAGGGTTAAATATTAATTAATATTACAAGAAAAATAATACTTATAAAATAAGTCTCTAATACTACTCTAAACTATAAAACTATAAACTAGGAAAATAAAATGCATAAGTTGTAACAGTCTCACGACTGTTTCTCAGATTCACCCTCTAATTGGTCTTTGAGCTGGCATGCTTTGATCATATGTTCGAGATGGGGGGGATGAATGGACTGCATTCTCATATTCCTCATGAATACTACATCATTCAGTGTTGGAAGAAGTTGAGCTTCTGCAGAGAGGCACCTCAACATTATTAACTGGTTATGAGGCTTAATCAACAAGTACTAGAAAATATCCATATTTAACCTTGTCATATTTTCTATGTCAAGAGATTTTCTATTTGATGTCTCTTGCCATGACTGCTTTAGGAAACTAATATCTGGCATGGTGTCTTTTGATGCTTCTTGAATCAGGTTGGCTTGCAGAAGAGAATATTTTATATAGTCAGAGATGCTAGAAGATAAATTATTAGCTTTGAAAATAGCTAATTCAACACTCTTGATTTTAATATCCCACTCTCCAAATATTATATCTTTAATTGATTCTTCTAGATGAGGGAGATCAGCTGCTTTACCCTATGAAATGTCTTGCCAATCTATATATTTTGACACCTTATCATCAATATCTTCATAATAAGTTCTCAGATTAGAAATCTGAGTGACTAATTGATCATTGGTCTTAACTTTGTCTTGAATTTGATTATACTTAACAAATCTTCTGGGCTGAACCTTTTAGTCTCCTTTTGCTGAATTATTGAAAATTCAGGAATTGATTCGAAAATATCGTCAAATATATTAGGCTCGCTTGGAAATTCTCGCAGCTTGACCTGATTCATTATCTCTCTATCAATATCATATGAATCATAATTTCTACTGGGTAACACTAGAAAATTAAAAGGTTTTAATTGATCAATTTCAAGACAAGCATGATTGAAATTGTCTAGGGCATATGAACCATAGGAAAAAGGAAAGGTTGCTCAAACAGTCTTTTTGGCATCTTTCAAGGTTTTTTTCAAACCATTACCAACTGTTTGATAAGGAATTTCTCTGGCAAACAATTTGTCTGGTATATAGAAAGGTAGGACATGAGGATGGTCATAACTTCCAAAAATACAGATGTATGTAAAGTTCTCTTCACCAAACCACCTACCTACAATCTTAATACTTTTATCGGCTTCAGGGGTGACTCTAGGAATTTTTCTTTCGAAAATGTCTTGGAAGACCTAGAGCATTATGTCATTGCATATTTTGAACATATGAGAGTGATATTTTGACTCCCACAAGAAATATAACTGTACGTAGATGGGGGTTTCAACTTCTTTGGTCCATTTCCATCCTAATGATGAAAATTCAAAGGAAAAACATATTGCATCTAAGATATAAGAACTCATATAAAAAGGAGGGACTGCATTGGGTGGGGCATGTTGATTTTCTCTATAGGTTGTGATAAATGTGATCAAATTATCAAAAATAATGGTAGCCAAATCTATAATATAGTCGTCAGAGGCTACTTCTATCAAGGGTGTTCAATTCTCTTTAAACTTGGTCATATTTACAAATCCAAAGAGATGACACATCATTGCAGCTATCCGAGAGAATGGCCTTTTAAGAGAGACAACTGAATACATTCCCTTATCGTCTCACTTATGCCGGTTAGGATAATTTCTCCATTCTCTAATTAAAATCACAGGATGGTTTTTCTCCTGCATGAACTCTTGAACAAATTGGGAATCATATATCTTCTGGGGTTCTGACAGTTTATACATATTCTTAAAATATGATGGCCTGAGAGAGCCAATGACAGTTCTTCTTCTAGTAACAAATTTCCTATCTCTGATATCTACATTATCCAACACCCATTTCACTAAATCAGTATATGGCAGCATCCTAGGTTGAGCATCAATTCTATGAAGTAAAGAATTAGTAGTATCTGTCCATGATTCTGAATCATTGGATAAATTATCGTCGACCATAACTTTTCTATCCAGAATTACTTTCGCTTTCTCTTTCTCTAACAACTGATAGATCCCTTCCCAACTTGAAGAAACAATCTTTAGGTTGCATCTAGTATCCAATATTAGGGGAGCCATCAGCCTTGACATTCTTTTATGCCTAATTTTTTGGAATTACCCTATTGAAAATAAAATGGGAGAGGATATGCCGAAATCACTTCGAACGCTATTAACTGTCCTATCAACTTAACTCATGCATAATGGGAAATCCTTTGTATTAATATTTGAAATAATTACAAATTTATTGCAAGCCTAGAGATTACAAAACACCTGAATTAACATTAAATTGATAAGCATGGGTTGATGTGATTTTGACATATGTCATCACATTGGGATCTGTTGCTTGGCAATTTTGGTATTTGACGAGTTTTAATTCGTCACAACAATGTGCGAAACATGAAGTGCGATATTGCGATAGCACAATGATTTTAGATGAGATGAAATATCGGGGTATGTTAGATGACAAAATGCGATATTGACATCTATTATATTACGGTTTCACTACTTCGCATTTCAGTGATTCACATCTCGTCAATTCGCTCTTCGTACTTCGGCAATTCGCTGTTTTGGCGATTCATTATTCACAACTTCGTTGTTGTTTTCTTTCCCGTTTTTATGATTTTTTCTTTGTGGGCTACTTTAGGTGTCCTTTAGGTGATTTTCTTATTTTTTAAATAAAATTTAAAACTTAATCTAATAAAATCCTATCTTTAGGCTTTTTTTCTAAAAATAAATATTAATCCTAAATATTTTAAAGGGTCCCTATTATCCTTTCTCATCTATTTTACCTGGATAATGGGGAGTTTTTGTAATACCAAAACACACCCCCAAGCTAATAGGTAGGTGGAATCCACAAAAAAAGTATTAGAATCTATCCTAACAAAGGCTATTCAGTTACATCATAGGGATTGGCCAGACAAGTTGTTAGAGGCATTATGGGCTTACCCCATAACTTGGAGGAATGTGACAAGAAATACCCCGTATGAGTTAGTTTATGGAAAAAAATTTCTCTTGCCTATTGATTTCCAAGTGAAGACATTTTGGAAAGCCACTCAACTTGGAATGAATCTCTCTAATGCCCAAGAACAGAGACTGATGAAATTGAATGAGCTCGATGAGATCAGACAAGATTCATACCACAAAACTACATTGGTGCAGGACCAGAGAGCTCACTGGAATGATAAGTTTATTAAGAAGAAGGTCTTCCGACAAGGATATTGGGCCTTTCTTTATGACTGTAAGTTCAAAAACTTCTAAGGTATATTCTCAACTAGATGGTTAGGAACTTATGAAGTAGCTAAAGGATTCGATAATGGCTCAGTCCGTATTAAGACTATTGATGACACTGAGACTTATTTTGTAGTAAAGAGTCACTGACTCAAGAGTTATCATCAATCACTCTCTCAACAACAATTTTTGCAAGAAGTACAAAGAGATCCAAGAATGGAGCTAGTTCATGGAAATGACTAGCCTCTTGCTGGTTCCTCTATTTGATTTTTTTATCTTACTTATATATATAGATATATATATGATAACCAGTGGGTTGTCATTATTTCATATCTTCAAGTGGTTCCCCCCACATCTCATGTATAATAAAGGAGAAATATATCTTGAGTAGGTTTATTCCTTTAGCCAAAATTGAAAGATTATCTATGGAAAAGGAGCTCGCTCAGAGTCTTCTTTGGATGATTTCAGAATCTCGAAAAGTGAAACTCCCGAGTAGTGACTGATCCAGGATCATACAATTTCATGTACCAGTAGTAGTGTAGGGATTCCTTGAGTATATATTTGTTCTTTTCCGGGCTCAAGGAAATACTTATGGAAAGAAAACCTCCCTGGAGTCTTCAATGGGAAATTCAAACTCTCTAAATATGAATGACCCAAGAAATGACTACTTTAGGCTCATTAAAATAATAAATTAGTGGTAGTTTAGGGATCTATTGAGCATAGAATTATTCTTTTCTGGGCTCAATAGAATAACTATGGAAAATAAGCCCCTTGGAGCTTTCCTTTAGGCCATTTCAAGCTCTCTAAACAAGAAATGCATTAGGAAATCATCATCCCAGGCCTGGTAAAAATCCATGGGATGGTAAACAAGTTTTCAGTGGCAATACTCAGAAAATTATGCGGCACTATGTGAAAGAAATTCTACAGATCCTCTACATTGCTTTCTATACTTAACTGATTTTGTACTCAAACTGCTTCTGTACTTGTTATTTCTAGACTTAACCATTTCATTACTTGACTGTAATTTTTTTTAAAAGTTTTGTTATCAAAGATTAGAGTCCTATAACATTGGATGCAACACTTATTGATGACTAAAATTCCATTCCTACTAGCAGTGCTATCTATTCATCTATTGGTTGTTGTTGGAGTATCTTCAAGCCTTAATGTCTAGATGATTATTCCTATTAGCAGTACTGCCTATTCAGTAATTGGTTGCTTCACACTTTGTTGCCTAAATGTTTATTCCTACCAATAGTATTATTCTTCATACAATGGTTGTTGCTATTGCACTGGATAATCTTCGCATTGTTTTATTCCCAATATCATTAAAGTGGCTTAGGTAATGTACTTAATTTTCTTGAATTAGATCATAAATGGTTAAGATGAATACTATTTTTTAATGCACCTCTAACTATTCCTTTCCTAAAAACCTTGTCTATAATCCTTAAAATTCCCTTCCTATTCTCTTCCTCTAATTTCCATTATCATTTCCTAAGTATTATTCGAATCACATGAAATTCCTCTCGGTCTTTCAAATGACTAATGCATCGCCTCCATTACACTTTGAATAATTCTTCCCTTGTTGTGTCATGGTTACACCCTTATGTAATTTTGACCGCATTATCAAAAGGTTTGATCGATCATGAATATGGTTGCCATGGGATCTAAGAGTCATGATCGAGCATCATTAATTCAAACAGGGCACGTTTGAAGGTTCATTGATGAATGAGTGATGGGCTCTGTGATTATTGTTTCAAACGTCTGAGCATTTGATATGGTATGGAGAGACAGTTGTTAATTGCAGCCGAGGGTATGTATTTCATCATTGCATGCATGATAGACTTTTTCCACCAAACATTTTCCTCTGCTACTATATTTCGCATATGCATCCCTTCTCCGTTAGGAGCCCGTTGAAAATGTGATCGAGTATAAATTTTCTCGAAATTGTCTGTAATGGGAGTCGATCGCCATGAGCCAAAGTTCAGTCAGTTATCATGAAGCCTAGAGTATCAATTATGTAAAGGAATTATAGAATAAAGAGGATGGAAGATGTTCCTACAAAATTTTTAGGGCTATAAAGATGTGATGGCCTTGGCATTCACTCAGAGCTTTGATTGGAAGAAAGCAAATATTGGGAATTTAAGTCTAAAAGTGACCGAGGAATCCTTGAGCGAGGCCATAGGGTTTCCCGAAGAGGGGGAGATGACTACCCTTATTGTCCTTTACTTCAGTAGGAAATATTCTTTTGCCACAGGAAAGACCATGAATATGGAGCATGACCTTTGAAGGAAGGCTCAGAAGCAGCACCAAGAGTAGTGGTAGAAAAATATGTTCGAGATCGAGATGAAGATTAAGATGATCTAAAGAGAGACTCATTGGCCTTCTAGAAGAGGAAGATCCCTTACCCAAGCTATATTGAGGGAAGAAACATAGTATCTTGAAAGAAAGGAAGATTTACTTGCCATGAGTCCTCAATAAGGTCAGGTCGGCCCTAGGCATTGTAAATAATTCATTCTAGAAGGGAAAAGGTAAGCTTCAAAATTCTGTGACGAAGTCAACTGGAAATGAAAACTGAAGGTAAGGTCCTTCTCAACCCTTGTGCATATTTTGAAAGGCAGGGAGATCGACATTCCTAACTATGTGATGTTCCTAAAACCGACATATCTGTAATATTCCCAATTAGTCATGAGCTAATTGAAATATCCATTTTTTTTTTATTTCTTTGTTTAAAGAATAAGAGGGCAAAGGAGGTCCATAATTCTCCTTAATAATGAATAAATCAATGCCAAATGTGAAAGATACAAATCTTGGTAGCTTAATTAAAGCACCCTTGGTGTGAAAGGGGCTGGATCACTTTGACTAGGTCAACCTTGACCAAATCAACAGTGTTGTCATGGAGGAGTGGTCATCAATGAGGGACAACAGAGTTTTAGATGGAGATGCTTTGTGTGAATGTAGTGATATTTTTGGATGGGCTTAGGGTTTACAAGCTCATATCCTATTTAAGGAAGAGAATGACATCAATATTGATTATTTTTGGGGTTTATTATATTTCTGAATATATGGTCTACTTATACATATAACTTTCCCCTAATGTTTAGCTAAGATAGAGTGTTGTTTAGCATAGGGTGTTCCTGATCAAGAATCCCACCTCTTCCATTGAGGAGCTCTTGGAGGGGTCTTGTACTACATTTTCCATTATCAGGCTTAAGGCCAAGCTTCTTCTTTCTACTACAGTGTAGATCCTGTTGAGGGTTTGGTTGTTTTTGCAGGTTGCAGCAAATGATGATTAGATCTCTAGATCCGGGCCATCTCATTGCTTATTTTCAATGGAGGAGCCTTCCTTTCCATTGGGAGTACAAATTGAAGGCCATTGAACATATTTTTAGATCTTGGCATCAGGCCAACTAGTTATTCATCCCTACAACATAGTTTACTTATAGATATGTGTTATTTCTATAGGAGGAGTTGCAGGGTGGTTTGGCACACCATTTGGAGAGCTGATTTTCTAGTGAAGGGGATCTGCCTTTCACTTAGAGGATCTATTGGAGGAGGCTATTGTATTAATCAAATCACATCAGCCACACTTTATGAATCTATATTTTTTAGTGGATCTGTAGTCTTAGAACTCATATCTACAACTTGTACTTGGTGTTTTGCTGAAAACCCTTAAGGGTTTCTTTAAAGGAGCTTGTATAGTGCTCAGATCCGATATAGATATATCTTTTGAGGCACATATCATCCCTAGATCTGATTTTTAATAAACTATTGTATCAGAGCTAATAAAATAATGTTGTAAGTCTCTTCCATCTTTTCTATATAGTTGCAGCACCTCATCATGAGGATTTTGTTCATTGGAGGCTTGTACTTTCTTGTTGTCTATCTTATGGGCCATTATTCATGTATATTTTGATGTTTTTATAACTTATGAAAGGTCTCCATATTGGCCTCTTGCTTTATTATGATGATCTGCATTATTGTTCCAACATTTTGCACTATAATATTGCTTTCCCCATTTGGAAATATTACAGTGGTATCAGAGCATAATCTTGGCACAACCCGTGCATTCTAAAAGCCAATATGTCATCTCAAGAAGGAGAGCCTATTACTGATAGAGATAAGAGGTATCAAAGGATAAGACACCAAAAGTTTGATTATACAAATGACAAACAAGACAAGGGTAAAACCCCTTTATCTGGAGGTGAAGATGAAGAGAAGGAGTTCCCTAAGATCCTTCTTAGAGCCATGCAAGACATTGCTAGAGAGATCAAGGAGATGAGAATGGACATATTCAAGGAATCCCCTAGAGGATTTCATCATGGTGAAGGATCTAGCATGTCTCACCATTGGAATCATCAACCAGTGCATCAACCACAAGTTTCCTAACGCTCTACCATGCCTACATTTTTGGATGTGGGAAATGAAGGGTTTCAAGAGCAAGAATCCCTTGAAGACTATTTTATGGAGTATGAATCTCAAACTCAGAGATTGAAAGATCACTTGAGTTTTCAAGATTTTTTTTCAAATAAAGGACAATAGAAAACCAAGGCATCATCATAGAAGTGGTGGATTCATTCAGAATCATGATCGACACCATACTAGGGGCAGATTATTTTTACCCAATTTTGATGGGTCATCGAAGTGTGCTGCCAAATCTTAGGTAGAAAAAATTGACATCTACTTTCAGTTGAACAAAGTTCCAGAAATGGAGGCAATTAAGATTGCAGCACTGCACCTTGAGGGTGAAGCACATGACTGGTGGTTCCATGGCTTCTCTACATTGGGTCATGACAATGTAACTGCATATTTAGAGTTCACTAGAAGGTTGGTGGAAAGTTTTGATAGAAGAGATCCTGAAGCACCATTCATGGGGCTTGTAAAGTTGAAATAATCAGGTAATGAAAAAACTTACATCTCTAAATTTTTAAGAATTTATGTTATGGTTCTTGATTTATCTACAACAAGAAGGTTGTACATGTTCATTGATGGGTTATATGAACCTCTTCATGGGTTGGTTAAGTCTACCAAGCCCACTACCCTACAAGATGCCATTGAAAGGGCTAGATAACTTTAAGATGCCTTGCCAAAAGCAAAGGCTAAATTTTAGCATAAGCCCTCTTTCCCATCAAAGGGAAAAGAAGAGAAGGCTCCTCCTTCAAAGGAGAGTCAATATAAACAACCTCTTGATGACGATGTCTGGAAAGATCTAAGGAGAAGGAAGCCTTTCTTCACATGCCAAGAAGCTTGGGCACCTGGACATAGATGTGTAGCTGGAAAGGCACATTACATAGAGGTCTTCTCAGATGATGAGGAGGAAGAAGAAGATGAACCAAGAAGAGGTCACAGCGTTGACACTTTAGGATATGAACCAGCACCATCAGGAGATGGGAATGGAGCATTTGATCCTATTGGAGGGGCTCTTGCATCATTAAGAGTAGTAGCTACGTACTTGGCCTTAAGCGTTCAGGGGTCCATCCTGAATCAAAGGGTTTCTGTTTTGGTTGATAGTGGGGCAACCCACAATTTTATTGATGCCCAACTAGTGCAAAGGAGGGCAATACCCACTAATGCTTTTGAGGGATTTTCTGTTTTGGCCCCAACAGATAGAACTATGAAATGCATGAATTATGTTCCATCATCATCAGTCACCATGGGAACATATACATTGACTGATCACTTCTTTGTGGTTTACATACCTGACACCAATGTGATATTGGGTGTTCAATGGTTGATTACTTTGGGGAAAGGCACCATTGATTGGGAGACTTTGTAGATGTAATGGGTGGATAGAAAGAATGGAAAAACTAAAATGATAGGGGTAAGGAATGTGTTAGTCCCCTATACCAATAGGTGTCATTTTTCATGATTGTCTTGATTGAAATATGGAATATGTTCAAACCTTTTTCTTGAGCAAAGGTGTTCCATATTCTTGAAAAACCAAAAAATCAAAAAATTTAAAAAATGTAAAGAGGGTATACCCTAAAAGAAAAATCAAATGGTAAGAAAAATAAATTGGTCAAGAAAATGAAAGAAATGAACCCCAAGCAAAAAATAGAACAAGGAAAGTGTGCAAATCCAAATGCCACTACTATTTCATTTTTTGTAATAAACAAAATTGTGTGCAGTTTGTCAAACTTTTGCCACAATTTATGAAGAGTCAAACTGTTTAAACTTGACTCATTCATTTTTCAATTTCATGTTGTAGAATAGAGAATAAATATCTGACCAAACAATTTAATCTTGGCAGATAAGTAGATAGGTAGAGTTAATAAAAGGTGCTCAACAGTTTAATCTGAGCCCTTGGATGTAATAAGGGTAGAATTAGATAGATTTGCCTTGTAAAAAGAAAAATATTGATAAGGGTTTGCAAGTCTAAATGCACCCTAATAAAGAAGAGAAAATGGTAGTGTCAAGTAGATAGGGTAGGTAGATGGTGTTGCAAAGTTTTATATGATGAATGATGGTGCTAAATATGTTTGATCTTTTACCTTCATCACAAGTATTGAAGAAAAAAATACA